>CM023949.1:12997484-13041485 GCA_013407115.1 Glycine latifolia | reverse complement strand
ATATGATATTATGAATGATAATACACCGGGTGCACACGGGGTGTTACACAAAAACTCCGAAAACAAGCAACAATTATCAATTAAGTCCACTTGTTTACCTAAGGCAAAAACTGAATTAGAATGGGAAAATAAAAGTCCAAGAGAAGTCAAATAAGCTAAGAAGAATAGAAAAATATTAAACTAAAAATACTCAAACAAAATACCCCACACTTAAACTTTTGCACTCCTGGGCAAAACTAAAAGAAAGACTAAGAGAAAAATTCAAACAAAAGTAAACTACAAACTAAAAGAAAGGTAAGAAAAAGACACACATTTTTTAATGGATCCTAAAAATGCACAAAAGTGATAAAAGATGGAAAATGGAAAAATGATATTAAGGTTTCAAACAATCCATGAACACATGATCACAAAGTGCAAAGTGAAATAGTAGTCAAGTTAAAATTAAGAATGAACCAAAGTGATAGAAATATCTCAAAGAGCAACACTCAACCTCTTCTAATGTGTATGGGTTTATGTTTACACTCAAACACCACATGTAACTAGCACATCCATATTTTGATAGGACTCTAATTCATTCAACTTGAAATACACATGCATCAAAAGATCAACAAGACTTTATAGGCTTGTAATGTATGGCATGGGTAAAGGGTGGATAAGAAGAGGATATTTAGGCTAAAACTAAGAGAAAAGAGGGGCAATGGAGAGTAAGCCAACAAGTAAAAAAAGGGGTAGAAACAAGGAACTTATAAGGATGAAAATGACTCACAACAACTTTTATTGCATTTGTTTTTCTTTTTCTTTGCTTTTCTTTTTCCTTGTTATGCATTTTTTCTTTGAACTTTTGCTTTGTAAACTCTTTCTTTTCTTTCCTTTTCTTTTCAAATCAAAACAAAATAAAAAATATCCCACACTTGTTTAAAACCCACTCCCAAAACAATTCCAAGGCCCATTTTCTCCCTAAAGTTAGGATAACTTGGTTTTCCATTTTTTCTTTTTTTTTCTTTTTTTATAATGAGGTACACAAGAAAGAAAAAGGTTAAAGGCTGAAAAAGGGTAGCAATGGATATCAATGCAAGGATAGTTTATTTGGCTAGTGGATAAAAGAAAGACCTATATCATCTCAATCAAAGCATGTGCAACAAGGAATGTCAAAAGAGGCAAGACAAAACATAGAGTAATCTAGCACAAGGGTGAAATCACATATGAAAAAACATGAATGAAATAATGTGATTCATCCACAAAAGCCCAAAAACTCACAAGGCATAATTTTATCACACATGATCCATCTTAAATTCTATTTCTCAAGCCTACTTATCACTTCAACAATTGCAACAATTATTCACATCAAGCATGAAACCCTTCAATCCAATAAAAATTAGTACATTTCTCACAAATTATACAAGTTAGAAATCCTATGAAAAAATGAAAAAGTGTCTAAATTCTAATTTTTATTTCCTGAATGTAAAAACAGAATAACAACAAGACAGAACAAAACAAAACAAATACAACAAAACAATAATAGAAACAGTAACAAAAACAGACAAACAGGAAATAGAAATAGACAGAAATAAAACACAAACAGAAACAAAAAATAGAAAACAAACAGAAACAACATACAGACTCAAAAACTAAAACAGAAAATAGAACACAGACAGATAAAACAGAAAACAGGCTCAAAAATTAAAACAGACAAAATGTAAAAACAGAAACAGAAACAGATAAACAGAAACGTAAACAGATTTTGTAATCCTTTACCCCACACTTGAAATGCACATTGTCCTCAATGTAAGCATGCAATGAGATGCAAACAAAGAGACAACAAATAAAAGAAAGGAAAAGGAAACTCCCAAAATGTCATCCAAGGCATATCATCACATAGAATTGGCAATACCAAAGAGAGGTCCGCCACAAGCTCCTCCTCCACTAGTGGGCTCTCATGAAATAGCTTGAGTTGGTGACCATTCACTTTGAAGACCTTGCTAGTAACTGCATTTTTAATTTCAACTGCACCATGGGGAAAAACATTAGTAATAACAAAAGGTCCATTCCATCTAGATCAAAGTTTACCAGAAATAAGCTTGAGGAGAGAAACAAGAGCACTTTTTGGCCAATATGGAACTCCTTCCTAAGAATCCTAAAGTCATGAAATCTCTTCACTTTCTCCTTGTAAATCTTGGAGTTCTCATAGGCTTCTAAGCGGATTTCTTCAGGTTCTTGCAATTGAAGTTTCCTTTCCATACCTGCTTCATCAAATGCAATGTTACAACTCTTCACCGCCCAATAAGCACGATGCTCAATCTCCACCGAAAGGTGGCATGACTTACCAAAAACGACCGAAAGCTTGCTCCAATCCTTCCTGTAGGTTGCACTACCTTCTGTAACACTTGCTTGACCTCTCTGTTAAAAACCTCTGCTTGCCTATTATTTTGAGGATGATAAGTTGTAGCAACTCTATGCACAACCCCATACTTCTGAAGCAAGGATGTCAATGACCTGTTACAGAAATGGCTCCCTTGGTCACTAATAATGGCTCTAGGCACACAAAACCTACAAAAAATGTTGGATCTCACAAAATCCACAACAACTTTAGAATCATTAGTTCTAGTGGCCTTAGCTTCAACCCATCTGGAAACATAATCAATAGCAAGCAAAATATATAAAAACTATGAGAAACAGGAAATGGACCCATAAAATCAATACCCCTCACATCAAAAAGCTCACAAAAAATAATGGGTTGTTGAGGCATTTCATGCCCATATGTAATGGTTCCTCTTGCTCTCTGACACTTCTCACAAGTGGTGGTAAAGTGATGAGAATCTCTAAACAAAGTGGGCCAATAGAACCCACAGTCTAATACCCTTCTAACGGTCCGCTGAGGACCAAAATGACTACCAGTAGGTGTGCCATGACAAAACTGAAGAATATACTGAATCTCATGATCTGGCACACACCTGCAGATCACTTGATCACTACCAAACCTCCACAAATAAGGATCATCCCACATATAAAATTTAGCATCACTCTTAAGTTTATCTATTTGAGACCTATATACATGAGGTGGAACAACAGATGCAACTATGAAATTCACAATGTCAGCAAACCAAGGGGTGATATGTGATGAATGCAAGTGCATCAAATGCTCATCAGGGAAATTATCCCTAATAGGAAAGGATTCAACAGGTCTCTCAATCTTGCTCAGATGATTAGCAACCAAGATTTTTGCACAACTCCTGTCCTTAATCTCAATATCAAACTCCTAAAGGAGAAGCATCCACCTGATCAATCTAGGTTTAGCATCAGGCTTCTTCAACAGGTACTTCAAAGCTGCATGGTCAGTAAAGGCAGTGATATGGGAGCAAAGTAAATAATATCGAAATTTATCTAAAGCAAAAACAATAGCTAAAAGCTCCTTCTCCATGGTGGTGTAGTTAACTTGGGTTGCATCTAAAGTGCGTGAAGCATAAGCAATGACATGGGATCATTTATCAACTCTCTGTGACAACACAACCCTAAGTGCATAGTTAGAGGCATCACACATGAGCTCAAAGGGAAGTTCCCAATCTGGTGGCTGCATGATGGGAGAGGTCGTAAGCTTCTTCCTCAATTCCTCAAATGCCTCTTTGCAAGGTTGGTCAATCATAAAGTCGACGTCCTTTTGGAGAAGCTTGGACAATGACAGTGCAATCTTGCTGAAATCCTGGATGAATCTCCTATAAAAACTTGCATGTCCAAGAAAAGAATGCACTTCCCGCACAGAAGCGGGGTAAGGTAAAGAAGTAATAACATATATCTTAGCTTTATCAACCTCAAGACGTCTACTAGAGACTAAATTCCCTAAGACTATACCTTCATGTACCATAAAATGGCATTTCTCAAAGTTAAGAACAAGGTTAGTCCCAATACATCGATCAAGAACTCTAGAGAGACTATCCAAACATGCATCAAAAGATGAACCATAAACAGTGAAATAATCCATAAACACCTTCATGCAACTCTCTAATAAATTAGAAAAGATACTCATCATGCACCTTTGGAAGGTAGCAGGTGCGTTGCATAGGCCAAAGGGCATCCTAGTGTAGGCAAATGTGCCAAATGGACAAGTGAATGTGGTCTTATGTTGGTCTTCTAGTGCAACATGAATCTACATGTAACCAGAAAAACCATCAAGAAAGTAATAATGTGATTTACCTGTCAACCTCTCCAGAACCTGGTCAATGAAGGGGAGAGGGAAATGGTCCTTGCGAGTTGCCTGGTTAAGTCTCTTGTAGTCAATGCAAACTCGCCAACTGTTGGCTACTCTAGTTAGAATCAACTCATTATCCTGATTTTTCACAATAGTGATACCTGACTTCTTAGGGACCACTTGGACAGGTGAAACCCAAGTGCTATCTGAAATGGGATAGATGATCCCTGCAACTAGTAACTTCATCAATTCCTTCTTCACCAAATCAAGAATAGTGAGATTCAGCCTCTATGGCTGCCTCACCACCCTAGAATCATCCTCCAAGAGTATTCGATACATGCAAATGGAAGGATTTATTCCAGGAAGGTCAGCAAGTGTCCATCCAATGGCCTTTTTGTGGCCTCTCAAAACATGCAGCAACTTCTCTTCATGCTCAAGTGACAGGCTACTAGATATGATGACTGGAAGCTGCTGAGCATCATCTAAATATGCATATTTAAGGTGCTCAAGTAGTGACTTCAGCTCCAAGGAAGGTGGCTGAATGGTGGAAGGCAAGGAAAGGTTGGTGGCTGAGGGAAGGGAGATAGTAGAATCAGAACCTATATCTGTATCTGCAACATAATCAGAGTGAAGTGCGGAGGAAATCTCTGCACAAATACTACGCACAACAACAGAATCATCACATGTACAATTACAATAACCAAAATCAAAAAAATCAGAAAGTAAATCAGAAATATCTACACTATCTACTACAACATCAATGATATCAAGAAGAAGGACATAATGCTCCTCTTCAGGATGTTTCATGGCCTCAAAAATGTTAAACTGGACAACGTCATCACCAAACTCCATGGAAAGAGTTCTTGCATACACATCAATTTTGGTCCTGGCTGTCATCCAGAATGGTCTCCCTAGGATCAATGTGGAACTATGGCTGGAAGACTCATTCTCCATATCCAAAATGTAAAAATCTATAGGAAAAATCAAATTATTAACGTGCACCAGCACAACTTCAATAAGTCCAAGTGGAAGCACAACACTCATGTTGGCTAAGTGAATGACAACACCAGTGGGTTTCAAATCACCAGGATGTAATGATCTGTAAACTGATGTGGGCATGACATTAATGGAGGCTCCAAGGTCACACATGGCATCTGCAAAAGTATAATCTTCAATGGTGCAAGGGACAGTGAAAGTGTCAGGATCCTTGCATTCTATGGCAAGGTGGATAGTGGAATGACATCAATAGTTTTGCCTTGTATAAGTGCCGATACATTTCTGTCCATCTTTACTTGTTCATTTCCCTTCAACTTCCTCTTGTGGGTGCACAAATCCTTCAAGAACTTTGCATATTTGGGAATCTGTTTGATGGCATCCAAGAAAGGAATGTTGACTTCCACCCTTTTGAAAGTCTCAAGCAGATCAAAATCAAACTCCACTTTCTTTGCAGAAATGGATCTAGAAGGAAAAGGTAGAGGAATATGTGTTGGTGCAGAATCTGTTTTGGCACCATCATCAACTTTTTTACCAACATCAATTTTAGCACCAGCATTTGGAAGCTCTGTGTCACTCCTCAAGGTAATAGCACTCACATTTGTTGGATTAATAACTGGCTGTGCTGGAATGTTGCCAGAACCTTGTTGTTGCATCTGGTTGACAGTTGTAGCTATCTGTCCAATATGAGTCTGCAAGTCTTGGATAGTGGTGCTGACATTCTATTGAAACTGAATGTTGCTAGTTGTCATTTGCTTCATCAAGTCCTCTAAAGAAGGTCCAGAACTGGTCTACACAGGTTGTGTAGGTGTAAGTGCAGGCTGTTGGAACTGTGGTTGTTGTCTGAACAGAGGAGCTTGGTATTTGCTAGTGGAGGGTTGATATTGCTGCTGTTGAGTTCTGAATGGCTATTGTTGTTGAGGTCGAAATGGCTGTTGATATTGTGTCTGCTGCTGAGGTTGTGGACTAGGACCATACCTCAAATTCGGGTGATCTCTCCAACCAAGATTATAAGTGTTGGATAAAGATTTTATTTTTGTTGAGGTTTGAATGATTGTCCAGGTTGTAAGGCAGAAACTTCAGTACCTTGTTCTGTTTCTTGTAGAGTGGGACATGCATCTGTTGGATGATCAAGTGCACAACAGATACCACAATATCTTGGTTGATTGGCTGTCATCACATTCTGTTGTTGACCAATAGCAAGTTGTCTCATAAGGGATGTCAACTCTGTCAGTTTGTTCTCCAACCTCTGGTTATCAGCAACCATAGAAACAGAAACTTCATTCACAGTAGCCTTAGATGTTGCAGCACCTCTAGTACCAAATTACTGATAGTTGGTTAACATGTTAGAAATCAACTGTTTTGTAGCAATAGGAGTCTTGTCCATCAAAGCGCCTCCACTGGCTGCATCTATCATACTCCTATCCATCAACATCAAGCCTTCATAAAAATACTGGATCAATAGTTGCTCATTGATTTGATGGTGAGGATAGGTAGCACACAACTTGTTGAATCTTTCCCAGTATTCATACAATGTCTCTCCAAGTAGCTGGCTTATACCATAAATTTCTTTTTGAATGGAAGAATTTCTCCAAGATTCTTCTCTTCATATCTGTCCAGGTGTTGATAGGATATGGTTGAAGGTACAACCAGTCCTTGGCGACACTATTCAGAAAGAATGGAAATGCCTTCATCTTGACATAATCCTCATGAATGTCATGTGGTCGCATGGTGGAACACACTACATGAAACTCCTTAAGATGCCTGTGTGGATCTTCACCTGCAAGACCATGAAACTTTGGGAGCAAATGGATCAGTCCAAATTTTAGCTCATAACTAACCTCACTCTTGTAATATCTTGAATTTTAAGCATGTGATTAAACCTGGATTAAGCATGAGTTAAGCTTAGGATTAAGATTAGGCTTAATAAAACATGATTATGTTCGATAATTTCTAGAGAGGAAGCTTTTAAGAGTGAGAAAGCTGTGTCTGGCTTGCGGCGCGACCCGCGTGGCGTGTGGCGCGACCCGCGCCATATGTATAAATATGCCATTGCTGTCTGGCATCTCACGCGAGTAGCGTGGATGTTCACGCGAGTAGCGTGGATTGGCAGTGCTGTGGCGCGACCAGCGCGGTAACTGGCGCGAACCGCGTGGGATCGACGGATTTGTTTTTATAAGGGCCATTTCAGACTGAAGAAGAGGGAGAGAAAAGAGGAAAGAAAGAGAGGGAAGCCATTGATGAGTTTGTAAGCTTTGTATCTTCTTCATCGTTCATCTAAACACCTCTGACCTAACTGAGAAAGTGATCAGAGCCCCGAGATAAGAGTAAACCCCCGATTGATTTGTGAGAATAGCTGAGAAACGAGGAGATTTGATTTCTCTGAGAGAACCTTGAGAGCTCGAAGTTTAAAGGCGAAGAAAGCCTTGATTGAGCAAGCTACCTTAGGGAAAGTGATTCCCTGGTGTTTCTGAACATCACAGAGGTAAGAAACTCGAGCTTTAACCGTTGGTTCTGTGTATTGGATTTTGAGGTTTTGGGGTTATCTTAAGGGGTGTTTTTGGAGGTGTTAGAGCCGTTGTTAGGCTCGGATTCTGTAGAGTATTATGCTCAGAGGACTGTTCTAAGGGGGTTAGAGCCTTGAATCATCATTACTGATGAAGTTTGATTTTGGCTCTGAGTATGTATGAGCAGAGATAAAAGACTAGTAATATGACTAGTATGAACCTTAGAGCAGTTGACAAAGTTGCTCAGGAGGCTGTATAGATGAGATTGACCGGTTGAAACTGATGATGATGAGTTATTGGGTTTAGGCTATTATGAGCAGGGATATGCTTTGTGTTAGCCTGATCAGAGTCCTTGTAGAGACTCTGTAGCCTTGATGAGGCCGAGAGGGGTCCTGTTGAAGGGTCTGAAATCTCTTGTACAGCGATTAGTATATGTTTATTGAGAGGATGATAATTCCTTTCGTTTGAACGTCCTAGAACTGTAAATTGATGTGTTATGTGTTGGTTCTTGTGTAGGGCGTGAGCTTGATAGCTCTGGTGGTGTTGACCACGAGGCCGGGAGAGCCGGTGATCTGTCTAGAGCAGGTAAGCTCTTGATTCGTGAATGTATTCCCTTTTGTTGTGTTCAGCCATTCACCAATCTGAGGTGATGGTTCTGTTATGTTATTATATATATGCTGTTGATTGGTTATTGGTTTGATTGGCTGATGAATGATGATTGTGCCCTATGAGAGGGTAATGACTGTAATTTGGATTGTGATGCTTGTCTTTTGGTTTGGATCCAGAAATGGATGATTATGATTTGTTTTAGTTGGAGATAAGCATGATTGATTGTAGAATCCTATGGTAATAGGATAGATGACAGGTGATGGTTATAGGCCTGATATGAGATGTTTCCTGTAAGATAGAGGCCGGCCCGGTATATAGGAGTCCTCCATACGTGGTTGTACCTATATATTTTCGGGGTGCCTATAATAGAAGCCGGCCCGGTATATGGGAGTCCTCCAGACGTGGTTGTACCTATATATTTTCGGGGTGCTTCTGATAGATAGTGAAGCTTATGATAGAGGCCGGCCCGGTATATAGGAGTCCTCCAGACGTGGTTGTACCTATATATTTTCGGGGTGCCTATAATAGGGAAGCCGGCCCGGTATATAGGAGTCCTCCAGACGTGGTTGTACCTATATATTTTCGGGGTGCTTCCGATAGATAGTGATTTCCTGCCATGAGATATCCTAGTATATATTGGATCCTCTGTGAGTGTGGATCGGCATATATATCTAGATGAAAGTATATGCAGGATGATGATGATAGGCAGTAGATGATGAAGATATGTGATAGATGGGGATGACTATCGGAATCACATAGATATTGACAGATGGTTGTACATTGACTGCCTATGTGTTGATTGAATGAAATGAATTGATGATAACCATGATAATTGTGATGTTTTATCTGTGTATTTGTTGTCAGTGAACCAGGGGAAGGAAATACCTTCAAGGGCCCTGAGTTTACTGAGATTTTATATCTCACCCCGTTTGTGGGACTTATATTTCAGGTGGTTCATCAGGAGGAGGAGCAGATAGATCCCAAGGCAAGAAGCCTATGCAGGGATAGTTGCTGCTGATAAACCTTAGGCTTAGATGACATGAGCTTGTGGCTCGGATGTTTTGTACTTAGCCTTTGGTTTGTTTTGATGTACCCTGATGGGATATTTGTATAGTTTTGTATTGTACAGAGGAACTTGATGTATATTCACCATATTATAGTGTACAGTGTTATGATAGTGACCCTTGATGATGTCACTCTTTAGTTATGCTTCCAAACTGCTTAAACTCTGATTGATTATTTTGCTTGTATGTGATTCTGTGGTTAGTAATGACCCTTCCAGCTGAGGGGGCGTTACAACTCTCAGGATACTGAATACACCAAGGTTGATAAACAACATCAGGTGTAGCCAATTCCTTAAGAGTTAGGTTGTTATCAACCATTGTATCAACAATATATGCTGAAATGAAACAAAAAATGGAAAACTGCCCTAAACAATTTTAGAAAAATTTAAAAACACCACAGTAAATATCTATAAATCATGCTTGATTTTTGTAATTTTTTTGGAGATTTTTAAAAATTATGAAAACACAATAAATTCAAAAGTGGCCTAGATCATCGAATTTGGCAATTTGGACCCCCCCTTGACCGTGTTCACCCTTCACAGGGTCACCTTGATGTATTAATTTTCTCCACATTCTGGAAAAATTTTAGCTCATTCTGAGATAGTTTGCTATGAAATGACTAGAATGCCCCTGCTGCTAATCGTTAAAACTATGCTAAAACTCCTACTTTGTGATTGAATTTGCCAATTTTAACCCACACATAACCCCTAAAGGGGTTTATTTTGCTTAGAATGAGGGATAAACTTTGGACACCAAGTTTCACAGCAAAACTCCACAAGACCAAAAATTTCTGGACAGCAAATTGCACAATAAACACAACTACACTACATCACTCATCTCTCTACTACTCCTCTGTTTTTTCCTATTTTCCTCTATTTTTTTGTTGTTTTGTACCAGCACCTCACACACTTCATAACAACCAACAGAAACAAGAAAAATATGTAACAAAGTGCAATTGTGCAACAAGATGTAAATATGTAGTGTGTAAATATTTTTTTTCTTTTATATTTTACTAATGCTATTATCTAATTATGAGTAAAGTAAAGTTAGCACACAATGAACCGTGTCCCCGGCAACGGCGCCAATTTTGATAATCGATGTCGTATCGCTTCAAAACAATTAAACTATGCTAATTCTGTAGAACAGGATTAACCTAGGTCGACTCAGAGACACAATCAATATGGTTCAAACTTCAATTCACTAGTACATAAGAGGGGGATTTTTATCGAATAGTTTGCATGCGTTAATAAAAAATTGTAGAAACTAACAGAATTGATTAAGGTAATGTAAAACAGATTAAAGAACATCAATCCAATTCACCAAACCAAGCAATGCGAATTATCATAGTTCTCAGATAATGATCTTCTTATGAAAGTTCATTCAATTTCATTAGAAGAAATTATATCAAATTAACCCCTAAATTAATTGAAACCACAAACATAATTGAAATATCATCCAAATAATTTGCGATTAAAAGTCAAAATTAGGAAATGAATCCATAACCTAATCCATTTTCAATCCTAAACACATTCATAATCATGAAAATCAAATAGAGGATTGAAGAAAAAAGTGAACATTCATACAGAAATTGAAATACCAAACCAAAACTCAAATTCTCCTTGCTTGGGCCGGATCCTTGGATTGATTGATTGTTTAGCCTTCCATGATCATCATCAATTGAAGTCCCACAAAATTAGTGCAAGAAAATGAAAGAACAGAAATGAAAATGAAGAATAGTGAAGAACAATTGAGAGAAAATAAGAGAAAAAGTTTTAATTCTAAAAACTTCTAAAAGTCACTACAAAATATGTTTTTGCTAAATTGAAGTGTGTCCATCCAAATAACTAAAATCACTAAAATATAGTGACTGTGTCAGTAGGAAAGGATGGGTCATAATTAAGCCCAACAAATCTAACTAATTACTAATTACACCAAATTTGCAGCCCAAAATTTAAGTGCAGTGGTTTTGACTTCCAAGCCTAAAATGACCCTCAAAATGACAGAATTAGCCTCCGCTTTTCTCTGACAATATTGTAGATATTTTCTTTATCTTTCCAGGAACTACTCATATGCGACATTTGGAGTTCTGTAGAGCTCTCTAGGTCCTACACAAGGAAGATAGGTCAAGTATGCATAAACTCCGAAAATAAGCAACAATTATCAATTATGCCCACTTGTTTGCCTAAGGCAAAAACTGAATTAGAATGGGAAAATAAAAGTCCAAGAGAACTCAAATAAGCTAAGAAGAATAGAAAAATATTAAACCAAAAATACTCAATCAGAGAGCCAAGAGGCAACCATGACTAGGTTCCTTTATTGCATGAATAGGGAAATTCAAGATGTGTTGGAACTACATTCCTATTGCACAATTGAGGAGCTAGTCCACAAAGCTCAAAGGGTGAAGCAACAACTCAAAAGGAGGAAATCTTCCAAAACCAATGGGGCTGGAACTTCCAGCTGAAGGACAAGCCTAGGAAGGAGGTTTCTCAAGTGAAAAATAAATAATAAAAGGTGGAGCTCTCAAGCAAAAAAATTTTGGACCCTACTTCAATAAAATCAAGCAATATCAAGTGCTTTAAGTGCCTTGGCAAGGGGCACATTGCTTCACAATGCCCTAACTAGAGAACAATGATTTTGCTTGAGGATAGAGGCATAGAGAGTGAGTTTTCACGTGGCTCAACTAGCTCTTCAAGTGAAGAAGAAGAAGAGCTTACACATGTGGAAGCCGTTGAGGGTGATCTCTTGATGGTGAGGAGAATGTTGAATAATTTTTACATTGACAAAGAGAATACTCAAAGAGCAAGTATTTTTCACACAAAGGTGCTTAGTTGGAGACAAGGTGTGCTCTCTTATAAATGATGGAGGCAGTTGCACAAATGTGGCTAGTATAAGGCTTGTAGAGAAATTACACTTGCCAACCACAAGTAATCCTAGGCCATACAAGCTCCAATTGCTTAGTGAGAGTGGAGAAGTGGTGGTAAATTCTCAAGTGCTCATTCCTTTTTCTATTAACTCTTATAAGGATGAAGTTCTTTGTGACATTTTACATATGGAGGCTGGACATATTCTCCTTGGAAGGCCTTGGCAATTTGATAGGAAAGTTATACACAATAGAATGAAGAACACATTTGAGTTTGAGCACTTTGGCAAGAAACTTATTTTGAGACCTTTGACTCCTAAACAAGTGTGTGAGGATTAAGTGAGGATGAAAGAAAAGAGAGTTCAAGAGCTTAAAAAAAATACTGCACTTGATAGCAATAAAAAAGGCAAAAGAGATGAGTGAAAAAATAAATATGAGGCCAATGAGAGTTTGTTCTTAAGAGAAAAAGAGGTCAAGAGAGTGTTATTAGCAAGACAACATCACCATAAGGTATAGACACCCTATCCCTAGACTTAATGATCTTTTAGATGAATTGCATGGTTCCATTATCTTCTCTAAATTTTATCTTAAGAATGGTTATAATCAAATAAGGATGAGGGAAGAGGATGAATGGAAAACAACTTTCAAAACTAATTTTGGACTTTATGAATGGTTAGTTATGCCTTTTGGATTGACTAATGCACCTAGTACCTTTATGAGGCTTATAAATCATATGCTTAGCCACTTTATAGGCAAGATTATGGTAGTGTATTTTGATGACATTCTTGTTTATAGTGCCAATTTAAATTATCATTTGATGCATGTTAAAAGTGTCTTTTATGTGCTTAGGAAGGAAAATTGTATAGAGCTATTGATAAATGTACCTTTTGCACTTCACAAGTTTTGTTTCTAGGTTTTGTATTAGGTGCTCAAGAAGTTCAAGTGGATCAAACGAAGGTGAAAGCCATCAAGGAGTGGCCAACTCCAAAGAGTGTGAAGGATGTTAGAAGCTTCCATGGTTTAGCAAGCTTTTATAGGAGATTAGTAAAGGACTTTAGTACAACTGCTTCTCCTTTGAATGAGTTGATAAAGAAAATCGTGAGCTTCTCTTGGAAGCAAGAATATGAAATTGTTTTCCAAACATTGAAGGATAAATTGTCTAATGCACCTATTCTTACATTGCGTAATTTTAATGCTTCTTTTGAATTGGAATGTGATCCATCTAATGTAGGCATTGGGGGGGGGGGGGTTGATTCAAGAGAAACATCCTATTGCTTATTTTAGTGAGAAATTGAAGGGTGCATGTTTAAACTATTCCACTTATGATAAAGAGTTGTATGCACTTGTTAAAGTATTGCAAACTTGGCAAAATTATCTATGCCTTCAATCCTTTAATTTTTCTTGATTTATCATCATTACCTAACACTTATTCTATGATTAATCATGATGCTTTGACTAAAGCTTCTTATGTTAGGAAATTGTCATGAAAAATTAAAGGCCCATGTGGAGAGGAAGATGGAACAATATGCTAAGCAAGCCAACAAGATCAAGAAGCAAGTGGTCTTCAATGAAGGAGCTTTGATTTGGATTCATTTGAGGAAGGATAGATTTCCTCAAGAAAGGAAATCCAAGCTCCAACCTAAAGGAGATGGACCTTTTAAGATTTTAGAGAGGATCAACAACAATGCATATAAACTTGAGTTGCCAATTGAGTATGGTGTGGGTAACACCTTTAATGTTTGTGAAACTTAAGGTCAAGCTCCTTTCAAGAAGGAGGGGACGATGAAGGTCCATTGCAAGTTCAAGACAAAGAAGGAGAACTTGAAGAACTTCTTTTGGTTAGTTTTAGAGGATCCATGACAAGAGCTAGAACTTAAGCCTTTCAAGAACACATCAAAGCTAACTCGCACCTTTTAGACAAGTATGAAGAAACACACCAACTCAAGAAGAACAAGGGCTGAATTTTGTACTCTCAAATTGAATTTAATTCCAGCACCTTTTAGTTGCTATAAAAAGGCAATTGTGTAAATAAGTGTAGGTGCACTTGTATGTAATTTTTTTAGCACCTATGTAAGCTTGTAAAATGCACATGGCTGCCATTGGCATGTGGCTGAGTCATCATATGAGAAGCTTGCACCTCAAGAGCTTCATTAACTTGCACCACAAGCTTCATTAGGTTGCACCACAAGCTTTATTAGGTTGCACCTCAAGCTTCCTTAGCTTGCACCTCCAGCTTCCTTAGCTTGCACCTCAAGCTTAATTTCATTTTCCATTTCACTTGCATTTCGCTTACATTTTCGTGGCTATATAAGGCCAGCCCAAACATATTGTACAGACTTTTGGTTAAATCAATAAGACAGCTGAATTTTCTTATGAGAGTTTCTCTCTTGTTCTTGTGCAGGAACATCTTGGATCTTATCAATGGCTTCTCAATGCTATTGTGGTAATTCTTCCTAGACTCATTGGAGAGCTTCTCCATGGCATCATCAATCTTCATTCCTTGTCTCAATCCATCTTTCATTTGTTGAATTCTTTGGAGCTAGTTTATACCATTTTTGCTTCACATCTTGAGTGAGAGCTCTAGTTCTTGAAGAGTAAGTTTCATTGCAAGGTAGATTGGGAAAATCAATGTCTAATGAGGTTAGACAAACATCATGAAGCAATATTCTAGGTTGGGGGGAGTTGATAAGTGCATATTTTGGTTATTTTTGGGTTTATAATGCACTTATCTTTTGATTTTAGTAGTTTTCTTATAAAATTCCCTTAATTCTAGTTGTTTTATATTGTACATTTATAAATATTATTTTTAAAATATGGAAGATTCATCCATGCGTCTCATATGTTTTGATGGTTATTTGTTGGATTCAGAAACCAAGCCAAAATGAAGGACAAAATGGTAATTTTTTAAGAATTTCAAAGTTTCACTCGCCTGGACTAGTGAGATTACTTTAGCTTAAAGTAACTAGCTTGCCTGGGCGAGTTACATTACTTCATCCTGAATTAACCAACTCACTTGGGCGAGTACAACACACCTAGACGAGTTGGTGTGGCACCTCTTGCATCATTTCATTTAAAAAGCCATGCAAAACTGAAGAAGGAAGATCAGTGGAGAAACCAAAGGGAAAACAACGCAAATTTAGGAGAAAGAAGAGAGAAAAGTGGAGCTGGAACTAAAGGAAAGTGATCATGGATCGCGTCATTCATCATTTCTTCTGTTGATCTTGTGCTCTACATAATGATCGGCTAGTTTCTCTAAAGGATTGAATGTAATCTTTGTACTCTTATGTATCTCTTTTGATATTTTATATATATATGAATCATTTTTACTAATTACTGGTGATTTCATTCTGTTCATAATGTTTTATTCTATTTGATCACTAGTTTCATGAAATTGGATTCTGAGTTTGACTTAAAAGTATTCTTAGAATTTGAACTGAATGAATTTACTCTTTACGTAATGTTGCTGGGAATAGAGCATAATGTTTTGATTGCAAATAGCACGAGATTATAATTGTAATGTTGGGATATTTATTTCATATGCAAGGAATCGATATTCAGTAAATATCCTTAGAATTCTCGAATGCGAGGGATCAATTCGAAGTGAACTAAAATATATATCAGTAATGTTAGAAAATGAATCATATGTATTAATATTATTTGAATACTGAGGGTATGAACGATGAAATTCAATCATACATTTCTCTTGAATTAATTAAATTCATTTTACTTGTTTTGTAAGTTTTCATATTTTCAACGCACTAATTTCGTTCTTTCCATTAAACCATGAAATTTTGATTATATTTATTGTACATAACTATTGAACTGTTTACTTTTATCTAGGAAACTGAGTAACTCAAGTTTCTGTGGAGGCAATCTCGTTTATAAAATTTGTAACTGCAACAATATTGGTACACTTGCCAAGAGTCTAACATCTTTCAACATAGGTCTCTCCAATAGAAGCTTGTCGTTGTTGGATATAGGGGGAGCAACTTGAAGTTTGAAGCTTAGGACTTGGAAGAATGTTTTGAGCTTTTCACATGCCATGAAGAATGTAATTCAAATTGAAGTGTATAAAGAGGCCAATCTGTTGATCCTTGCATTGCATGCACTTAATCATTTACATGCTTAAATGTTTTCATCAAAGAACTAAATAGGCAATGTTTTTGGAAAAATGCAAATCTCACTAGTTTAATCGATTACACTATAGTTTAATCGATTATTTGCTTTGATTTTAAATCTGGAAAAGCATTGAAGAACAATTTAAACGATTACCATTGCTTGTAATTGATTACATAGTGTCAAAAGAAAAACATGCTTCACTGCTTTAATCGATTACCATTTCTTGTAATTGATTACATAAGGTTTTTAGAAAAGCTTGTTTCACTGATTTAATCGATTACCATTTCCTGTAATCGATTACATAAGGCTTTTGAGAAATACATGGTTTACTACTTTCATTGATTACACCTCATTTCAATCGATTATTTTGTTCGTTGTTCAAACCCAAAAATCAGCATGAACACTTTAATCGATTAAGTGACAATTTAATCGATTACACAAGGCTTTTTAATCGATTATTTGGCGCATTTAATCGATTACAGTTAGTTACAAAAGTCTATTATAAATAGGAGTGAGGCTTGGCTTGAAATTGAACTTGAATACTTCGAATTTTCTTAATACACACAAGCCTTCACAAAGTTAGAAAGTGATTTTCTGGGTTAACTAACTTCTTGCCCCACTCTTTAATCTTCATGGGTATTGAATGATTTCTTGGGCAAGAATTTTCAAAGAAGAATAGGAGAGCATGTTCTGAAATTCACTTTGTTCATTCAACTCTGATTGGTAAGACACATGCATTCATTTTCATTGGATCATCAGGTTGTTTCTCTCCATTCTCTTCGGGTGTAAATTTGTTTTTACAATTTTTGTTATTTGGTGTTGTTGTAAATTGTTCTTTGAAGCTTGTACTAGAGTAGTGTTCTCTAGGGAAGAACAGAGTAGTGTTCTCTGGTTCTTGTTCACTAGAAGTCTAATAGGGTTTTAGATTTCTTTTCTTTATCTAGAGTTGATAAAGAGTGTTTGTAATAAAGCTTGTAAGAACTGAAATTTATAATAGTGGAACTCTAATCTAGTGTTGATTAGAAGAAACTGGATGTAGCTTCTATTGAGAAGTGAACCAGTATAAATTCTTGTGTTAATTTTCTATTCCTTAATCTCTATTAGTCATCTTGTTCATTTGTTCTTGGTATTTTTATCACTACTCAACAAGTTCTATTTTGAGCTATTGATTTCTTGAGCTGAGTGGTTTGATTGATTAAAAGCATTCTTGGTTTAAAAGTGATTAAGATCCTTACTCTGATTGTGTAAAGAAATTTTAAAAGACCAAGTTTTAACCAATTCACCCCCCCTCTTGGTTATTGTGGGTATTCCTATTGTTTTTCAGTCGTAACCTTCAGAAGTGCGAAGACAAGAAAAGCACAAATAACAGTATCCCCAAGGATATATTTGAAAAGCACAGAAGGGACGCATTCACAAACCTCTTGTTTGGCATCTAGTTGATCAAAGTCTAACCTAGGAAGAAAGCTTATCTCTTGGCAACTTTCTTTCACAAAAGTTTGTAAAAGATCAAGCCACTACCTACCCTTATGGTCTGCACATCTCAAGGGCCATCGATGTCAAGATAGTTGTTGATAAGGTCTGTCCCTGTTTACCTGTTTGGGATGCTGCTAAAAAGAAAGGCTTCAAGATGTACTATTTAATGCCCTAAAATTTTGATAACTGAAAATAGATGTTTAATGTATTTCTTGTGTTATTTGATTAGTTTAGATTAGTTGAATTGTTGTGTAAATTATCCTTGTGCAATTGCTTGGTGTGGATGTTAAGTTATGTGAAGTTTGTTTGAGCTATGTTGAAATGTGTGATTTATAGTTTGAGCTATTTATTTATTTAGGTATTTGTGTGATGTCTGGTGAGTGTAGTATTGTGAAAAATTTACTCTCGTTTTCATAATCAAATTAATGGAATTTTCATTAAAAATTGAAATTACACGTTTAGAGTAGTAATATTATAGCAACGAGGTGGGTCATTACATACTACAATAAGGAGATGCCTTCAAGGAAAATGAAGATGGAAGCAGTCAATCATCCTTGGAATTAGAGCTCCCTATTCAATGGAAAAAGGCTTATTCGTGCTCTTGATGCCAAGACCTTCTGGAACCAGATTATGTGAACGGACACGCAAAAAGCCTCTATTTCTTGGTATGATGAAAGGGATAATGCTGAGCACTGCGATGTCATTCAAGTGTTTCATCCTGTTAGGAAGTATCACTTTGATGATGCTTATGTCTGCTTTACCAAGGACGCCGACAATGATTCATTCATTACATGCCTACTCCAACTTCGTACCATTCAATACGAAGGAACTTATAATCTAAAAAGGATGACTAAAGACCAGATGCTAGCTCATGTGGCTTAGCTCCATGAAGCTAGGCAAAAGAGGAAGGTTAAAGAAGAGGATGTTGTTGCTGCTGCTATAAAAGAAGATGTTGCCTTCGTCCAAGCTATAGCATCTGCTAAAGCTGTGGACAACACCATTGTGCATGGGGTCTTCATTGATGTTACCAACACTAGTGTCATGGATGAAACTCCAAAGGCATTCAATGCATCCATAGTTGATGACATTGAACACAACGCTATAGAACCTGTGTTCAAGCAATCCACAACTTCAAATGATGCTACTTCTAGAGACAAAGGAGAACATGATGTTGTCATCATCTACTCCACCAGTTCAGACCCTGCTCCTTTGAAATATACACAACTTGCTAGTGTTACCAGGGATCAAGTGCAAGACATAACAGGCCAAGCTATGGAAACCTTCGTTGAATGAAAACGTCAAGTCATGATAGTGCTTTATGTTTAAGCAACTTGGGGATGTGGACATTCAAATGCAAGACGTTAATTATTGCATAGAAAATTTATAGGGTAATGGTCAATGGTGTTGGGATAAGGTTTGTAATGACCCGTCTCGTCGCTACGATATCACTAACTCTTAATCATGCAATTTCAAATTTTAATGAAAACTCCATTAATTTGACTATGAAAATGGTAGTAAATTTTTCGTGATAATGCAATTATCCTACACACGATACAATTACATAATTTAATATATATATCAAACCAGGGCATATCATTCACATGTCAGTACTTAATTCAGTTTTACATGTATTTACACTTGGACTCTTACATGTCTAATAAAAGATTCAAAGACTAACTAAGAAAAAGTTGATTTACAAAACACAACTCTTTTCCAAAATGAATTCCAATGTCATCACGTCATCTTGGCGGCTCCAACCAAAAAGAATCTCCCTCCAGAGTCACCTATTGCTGCTCATCTGCTCACACGAACAAAAGTTCGCGATCATCACAGGTACTAACCACACGGTACAACAAATGGAAGGGTGAGTTTATTATATAAAATCAACAAGCATCAGATAACAATAATTGGAAAGGAAACAACAATAACAACCACAATCATTACCAAAAATCCATCAGTCCAATACACACTCGACACACCAATCATCAAATTCATTTCACAAATCAAGCAATCATGTTAAGAATGATGCATGCTCCTGATTTCACTCTCACCATGCAATGTGGTACCATATCCAGGGAAATAGTCTCTCACAGGAAAATGATTTATCACCTATCAGGGTCACCTTGTTGTGCACTGGCCATTCCCCCCCACGGTGATCAATCAGTGGCGCACGGGAATTCCAAACCTGATAACCCCTTAGAACCTGCGTTTTCAACCCATAGAAACCCACATGTACATGCATGCCTTCATTCTATTCCCATTAATGCAATATGAAGTATGAAACAAGGGCACCACCAATGCATGACCATGGCCAGGGACACACCCTTCCTCGCAAGGATGACCAGTCATGCACCCCCCATGTACATACACAACTATACAAATATGGGCTTACCGATGCACTGACTATGGCTAAGAACACATCCTTCCTCGCAAGGGTAACCAATCGGTCACTGCATCCCATATGGACATACACAACATACAACCATAGACACCATCAATGTATGACCATGGCCAGGGACACACCCTTCCTTACAAGGATGACCAGTCATGCACCCCCCATAGGTATCCATGTGTAGCCACATCACACAATGACATTGTACACATCAACATTATCTCTCATCAATGTCATTATCAACATCAACATCATTCCATCTCAACATTATCATCATCATAAAACATCAATAACATCCCATTTAAACATTATCTCACATCAACATTTTTCATTCAAACATCACCACCCACATAAGCATTATCACATTTCCACATCATTAACCGCTTCTATGGTATCTCAATTTCAATATCATCAACAACATCAATAATAAAATCATCACATCCCATTAGTAAAAACATCATTTATCTTGAAAACGAGCACACACAGGAACAAACACACATCAATCATAAATACATTGCATCTCATTAGTTAAAAACGTAGTTTTTCTTGAAAAAAAATCAGCACACAGCAGGGACAGGCAAATATCTCCATAATTGGGCTCACTAGCCCCCAACTATGGTATGAAAACTATAACCAAAGAATAAACTCCCCTTACCTAACTAGGAGTTCTCCCTGTTACAGCCTAGTAGTGTTATTTTGCGATCCTTCGACTATGCGTGTTTATTTGAACGCAGAGCTCTATATACCAAATCGAAGACAATTTAATATAAATTTCAAAGACAAGGTCAATGTTAACAGTTGGGGTCAAATACCCAATTAAATCAAAAAGGGTTAAACGGTGTTTTGGTTGTTCACATCAAAAGACATCATTTTGAAATTCCAATCACACCAATATGACCGGGACTCAACAAAGATCACATAAATGAAATCAATTTCATAAAAAGGAGACTTTTACAACATCTCATTTTCAAAGGGTTTTAAAAGGAAGTGTAAAACTCCCAAAAATTGTACCCAAAACACAAGAGACACTAAGAGAAGCTTAAAATAACTAAGAGAAGACAAAGGAAACCAAGGTTACCTTAAAGGAAACCAAGGTTACCTCAAAGAAACCAAGAAAGAAGGATTTGAAGGCTTTGTTCTCTACCGAAACTTCAAGAGGAGTTTCAAAGATTCTGCTTCGATTACGAGGTTCTTCTCTGTGCTGTGGTCCCATGGCAAGCAACAACGGCCTGTGGTGGTTGATGGTGGTTGTCGGTGGTGGAGAGGGAGATTCTAGGGTTTTTGGGTGAGTTTAGAGAGAGAAGGAGAGAGAAAATCATGTTTTCAGCACTGTTGGACGTATTTATAACCCAAGTGCCTCGCTCAGCACGCCCTTCCTCACTGAACGCGACAGTAGATCTTGCTCAGCGCGACCTGCCTCGCTCAGCACAATTTCCTCTCTGTTTGGAAATATCTGGGAATTGCGCTCAATGCGCTCATCTCACTCAACACGACTGCATGTCTCGCTCAATGCGACCTGTCTCGCTCAGCGTAATTTCCTCTCTGTCTGGAAATATCTGGGAATTGGGCTCAGCGCAACTCGTCTCACGCAGCACAACTCATGTCTCGCTCAGCGCGCTAGTCTCGCTTAGCACGACATCAAAAGTCCTTATTTTGAAGATCCCAATGGTCAAAATATGCAAAGATGAGTTGGGGAATTGCTGTCAAAATTTGATGACGACCAACGATTAACGAATCTGGGATGGTAGTTTTACCGAAGCAGGTTATGGGTCAAACTATCACTCACGTATCACCATATATCAAACAAATTTTGCGTAACTTAACATACATATCAAGCAATTGCTCCAGGGTAAAATACACAATAACTCAATCAATCTAAATTAATCAAATAATCAAATGACACAACAATCACATCAAACATCTATTTTCAATTATTGAAATTTCAGGGTGTTACAAGGTTACTATTGAGATTTTTGTTTAGCTCAAAGAGGAAGTTCAAAGTTCGTTTCTAAATGATTAGATATCTGATGACATTGATATGGGGCATTCTTTGAACGAAATTTATTCTACTAAAGCTGTCTTTTGTTGGCTATCTCGTGCTTGTCAATCCATTGCTAACTTATTAAGGAAGGGTTCCTTGGTGTGGGCTCTTAGATTAGCTAAAACTATTAAATGCTTCATGTGGTTGGCTGATCAACAAAGCCTTCCCATAAACCTCTGTCATACTAACAGGCATATTTTTGTTAGGTATTGGCGACCACTCGTCTCATCTACTTTGGAATTTGATGAATAACAAAAAGTATAAATTAATGATATTCTAATGAGTTTTTGACAAGTCAACAGGTTCTAATTCTTAAAGGATTTAATAATATGTTGTATCATCCAAGAAGAAATACTATGTTAACTATTTATCCAGCATCCAATGCACTAAAACTAAATGACGTCCACTCTCTTTGACAATTAGTGTTATACATTATGTTATTGTTTATACCGAGTGTCTAGCTAGCAAGTAACCCGTAAATGTTCTGAAATGATCAGCACTAGCAAAAAGTATATAGTAACCGTAAAAAGGAAGCATATGCATTCCATCCTATACAAATTAATTTTCTCTCTTTATTTTGAAATGCTAATATTTGAGTTTAAGGAAATGACATAATAGAAGGTGTTGATAATAATATTCTCTAAAGGTCATTTTTGCTAAAAGACAGGGAGCACATGGGGTTGTCTGTACTATCATACAAATCTCGCAAATTAAAGCACACCACGTAGCCTTCTCCTTCATTGTGAGACAACGGTCTTTTCAAGGAATCAAAGTTGATGCCGTTATAACTCTCTCATAGAGGTCTATAAAAGGCAATCACTACTAAAAAAACACGTGGAAAAATAATGACGAAAAAGCAAGAAATTAATTGAAGTGAAACTCTTTTGAAATTACTGGATGACTAATACAAAGCATGCCACATAGTCTTTTGTAATTGAGCTTTACTGTTTCTCCACTATTTGAGTGTTTTTGAATACTTCTACTCATTCAAACTACTGTTTGTGAAAGCCAATAGTGGCTTAGTGTTAAAAAATACTTGGATTTCTAGGATTCATGGAAGTTAAAAAAGTGCAAAAGTGGTATTAAGAAGACTTGTAAAGCCAGGAGTGACAAGTTAGAATATTTATTTTTAATCAAGTTTCCTTTTGCTGTTGAGTAAAGGAGAACTAGACATAACTCAAGTTGAGTGAATCAATATAAACCAAAGCTTTCTATTTCTCTCCTTTATTATTTATTGAGCATTCTATTAACACTCTCTGTCACTTCTTTTATACCAAGTGTTTATTGAAAAACTATTTTAAAAAGATTCTCTATTACTAAGTGTCTAAATGATCAAACTTTTGTTTATTAAACCTTGTTTTTCTCCTTAGTGGACGACCAATCTTTCTTCTACATTTCCATCCATATCTACGCTAAAATTTGTAGAAGTTTATTATATCCTTGATCAACACATCATTCAACCCCCTACCAGTGTGATTGTTGTTATTTAATTGGCATCAGAGTTTGGCCTTAAGGGTTGAGTATCTGACAATACTAAGGAAAAGATCAAGGACATAACAGATATGGAAGAAGGATTCTTCACCAACAATCCACCTCTGTTCAAAGGCATTAAATATGATTACTGGGAGGAGCGCATGATAGCTCACTTTGAATTTATTCATATAAATCTATGGGATGTGGATGGCAGTGCTTTTGGAAACCCATGCAATGGTTTGAGATACCCATGGTCAATGGGTCATAGGATTCTATGGGTCTTGTGGACTTTCAACCAACACAAATGCATAACTACAAGCTATTTATCATGGAATTGGTCTAGCTTGGCTAGAAGGAATTTTCACTCTGACTTGTGAATCGGACTCTAAAACAATTTTGTTATTTATAAATGATGGTGTTGTTACTACCCACCCTTTCTTCCCTGTTGTGCAGAAGATTAGAAGCTTTATGTCTTTGGATTGGCATATGAGCTTTCATCATACTTTGAGAGAACAGAATAGTTGTGTCATTTAGCTTGCAAAGAAGGGAGCTTTGGATGACCAACAGATGGTCATTGTGAATGTTTTTCCTACTAGTCTCAAACTCAAAGTGTTAGTTGATACACTAGGTGTCTTTTTCACTAGGAATAGCTAATTGTTTTCTTCCTGTTTGTCTTTAATCTCCTTTATATAAAAAAAGGCATAATAATTTATATCTTTTGGAATCGGCCCCTCTTTGTTTTTATTTTGAGCCTAATGTTTGATTAAAAAAATATAGTATACTTTTAATCTCTCATCAAATTGTTTTCTGATAGTTAAAGTAAATATTTTTTATATTTCTTAAGTACTGTGAATGAAAAATAAAATCTATTGAATTAATTCCAAAAAAGGTTATTTTTTTCAAAAATTAAAATCATATTCATGGCATTAACTTTCTTTCTGTTTTCATATTTTTTGTTCAATTTAACACCTAACTCGAGATTATTTTCCAACTTCACCTAATATAAAAACTGATTTTTTTCAAAAAAAAAATCTAGTTCAAGTTACCAAATAGTCTCTTAATATCTACCTCCTTCGGTCCTGTTTATCAAACTCAATGAACTAATTCAACCGAATTAAGTAAATGAGAAAGTCTAAGAAAACACTATTTACCAAACTCTTGGAGAAGAAGAGGCTATCGATGTTGAACACGAGGACCAAGCCACTGGAGGACTAGAATTAGTGTGACACCTCAAGTAGACAAAGTCGATGGAGTAGATGAGGTATGCAATGAACTACAAGCACTCAACAATGGAGCTGCTGGTGAAGACGGAGACAATGTTGGGAAAATGCCCACCCACTGGTTATATCAACAAAGCAAAGCTGTTTTGAGAAGATGAGGTATGCTGATGTAATAGTTGAACCCATAGCCATTAAGTTTTCCTAAATCTACCTTGCAATAGAACCCAAGCTTCAAGCAAACCTCAAGAACACATAAGCTTCCAGCACTCCTTGAATTTGGGGTTGTTTTAGAAGTTTAGATTGCAGAAAATGGAAGATGGAAAAAGGATACGGATGAAGATGAAGACACCATGGAGAAGCTCTCCAATAAGTCTAGGAAGAATCACCACAATAGCATTGGGAAGCCATTAATAAGACTCAAGAAGTTCTTGAACAAGAACAAGAGAGAAACTCTCACACAATTTTCAGAAATTATATTAACGAACCAAAGTTCTTTTACATTCAGTTTTTGGCACCTTATATAGGCCACGAATTACAAGCTAAATACAACTAAAATGTAATGAAAATACAAGTGAAATGAAGCCTAAATGAAGCTTGAAGTGCAAGCTTTCCCTAAGTGACCTTTGGCTTCCAAAATATGTGCAGTTGCAATCTCAGACTAGAATAATCGATTAATTCGCTCTTGTAATCGATTAAAGCAGCCAGGGACTGAAATAATCGATTACACTAGCCATTTAATCGATTAAAGCAATAAGGCATTGGTTCCTGCTTGCAACTAAAATGTTGCAATCGATTACAAGACCAAAATAATCGATTAAAACAGTGACAACCTATTTACAAGTGTTTGATGAATTTCTTCTAACAAGTGCTGGAATTTATTGAATTAAATTGGATTTGAGACATCAAAATCCAGCTCTTATCATCCTTGATTTGGTGTGCAACTTCATGCTTACCCAAGTTAGCTTGAATATGGTCTTGAAGTGCTTGAGTCCTAGCTCTTGTCATTGGTCCTTTGAAGCTCACCAAAGGAAATGCTTCAAGCTCTCCTTCTAAACCTTTGGCTTATCTTGGACCTCCATCATATGCAAAGAAGCAGAAGTATGTATTGTTGAAGGAGTGGAAACGAATTCTAAATGCCCAACTTTTATGTAGAGATTAGAATTCTTCATTTTAGTTATTTAAAATTGCCTAAAAAAATCCCAAATCTTAAATTACTCTTAACAAACGATCTAAACAAAATTTTATTACTAGGCATTTTAATTCCCTCTGAAAATTGCACTCCCCACTTCAAATTCCTTACCCAAACACACTGCTAATTTCTCTTCAATTAAAATTTCAAAATTTGTCTTCCATTTCTTTTTTTACTCTCAATCAAAACAAAACCTTAATAAAGATAAAAAAAAAAAATAGAAGATTTGACAAAGGCAATAAATTATGCTTTTACTTTCTTTCATTACTTGTTGAAATTCCTAACCTAAACTACATGTCATTTGATCTCTAGATACAACAAAGGCTCATTGCTAAGGTTTCATGATTCCGGTATAAAAAATGAAAAGGTGGGGGTGGGGATGGGGATGAGTAATCCGTACTTGCTTACAATCTAACAATTCAATTTAAAAAACACGTTTGAGAAGTAGGCAGCATGCATTTCTTTGGATAGCCCTCACCAAGATGTTTTCCAAAAGCTTTGACCTGTCAAGTCCTCAAGTGGAAGGTGCCAGTATCAGGCTCAATGCCTCCCCAGCAATGCCAAAGGTTTCTGAATGTCATTGCATCCAACCTTGGTCACGTTCACCAATAATTCTCATTACCCAGATCCATCTAGGTAAGAGCCATATTTGGACACACAATATGTGCTACCTGTAGTGGCAGTTCATGTTTTACATTTTACTTGGATATATACAGTGTACAATAAATGTATAGGTATTAAGGTTTACAGGGTGACATTACTGAAGTACAAATTGTCCCAAACCCTACAGATGCCATTTTCAACGTTTCATAGAGATAGAGATAGAGATACTAAGCATGGCTGGCTTGCAGGGTTCTAGAATTATAAAAAATATCAGGCAAAGCTGAAATTTTCCCTGGGCCAAACTATAGATTAGACTCTGGCAAAATAAAAATGCCCCAGATTTCTTATTCAGTTAGTGACCCATCTTCTTTTCCGCGCAGGTCGTTCTTGTTTGACTTCTGAATCTACTACTGGATTTTCACTTTTGGCAGAAGGCAGAGGTTCACTTTCTAACTTCTTGATGACGAGGGCCTCTTTTTCACTAGGCATTGGGAGCTTGAACCGCTCGCTACGCTTCTTCAACCTCTCAACTGTGTCAAGGTGCCGATCCCCCGATTCTTTTGTATCAGCATCCCTATTTTCCATATCTGCAGAATCCCTTGCTTCAGCTGACAAGAGATGTTGATTATCAACATCAACATTTTTAGCAGGTTCATCCACAGGCTTCCCAGCTTCAGAAGACCCATCGGTATTATCCTTATCAATGTCTTTAAACTTCAAGGAAGAAGAGGACTTTTTGACACTGAAATCTCTTTCCTTATGGCTTGTCCAGCGTTCCAATTTAGAGCGTCCTCTGCGAGAATCTTGCTGTTCATCATCTGAGGACATGTCTTCCCGCTGTTTTCTCGACAGGCGATGCCCTGGAATTTCATGCTCAGCACGCTCTTCATCACCAGATCCTTTCAAGCCCTTCACAAATAGAAACTAAAAATTATAGAAAACAAGAGCAAGCATCTAATGAATAATGATAATTTTCCATCATCAGCAACAGCTTTCATGCAGTGCAACACATTGAAGAGCACTCCACTATCACTTTCTTGTTCAGTCGACAGGGACAGACTAAAGCAAAATGTGGTTAAAATAAGTAACTTTTTCCCAGCGAACAAAGTCGAACAAAGTCTCAACGAGATCCCTGCTAACCAGGGTTATTAAGATTGCGATTTTCTGCACCAATGTCTAGTTACTTTAATATTTCTATTTATTTTATAAATACACGAATATAATTTTGTATTTTAGATAGAATCTCAATTCCGTTGACCTTACTACAAACAATATTAATACATCTGTTAAATGCTATTAATCATCTATTACATTTAAAAGTGAGTCTTAGATCCAATTCTGATAAATAAACAAAAAAAAAAAGCCTTATCTTGTTAGGTTAAATCATCTATATGGATCAAAGGATACCATTGAATTCTTATCAAAAATCAAAGTTTCAATAATCAATCTCAAACACAGCCATTTTATGGTGTATCTCCTAAAGTAGCAAATCACTTTCAGAGGTAAGAACCTAGAATTAACACATTTGATTTGTTAATCCATGCCAAAAGTTCCGACAAAGCTATGCCTATTGCCAATTGGCTAAGACATTCCTATTTTATCAACTCTAGTTACTTATGAAAAAAATAACATAAAAGCAAAAGGTGATAAGCTTGTCAGTTATAATAATACCGTGCTGAGACATCAAGACAAACAAATATACCATAATAACAAGGTTTTTTCCAATTATCAGTAACTTGGACGATGTTTCTAGTGCAATCAAATAGGGTCACAAGTCACAACAATAATCTCTCAACCAAAACATCAAGATAAAACAACAGGATAATGCATAACAATTTAAAGATAAAAGCTTTCAATAAACTAGATACTTAAGTCATGTTTGATTCCCGTCATGCAGTATGTAGTAAATTCCAATTAACACAAGGTGGATTTATTAAACATCATCATACATTCTGTTTAAAAGCCACCTAAGTACTTTCTTCCAGAAGTTGAGTCTTCAAAGTTGGCAATCCTACTGGGACAAAAAAGACAAAATGATGCCTCAAAAGGACATATCTTTTAATTTCCACCTCCTCCAGACAAATGAAGAGGGGAAGGCGGAATAATGAAAATGCACAAGCTAGTCATTCATGATCAAGTGTGCCTTGGCATACATTATGTGGCTTGAACCAACACTTATAACATTACTGGTCACTAAGTTGCAACTAAACATAATTCTAGACCTTCATGATTCTAAGAGTCACATATTGAGAATACTTAATTTCATGTAAAAATTATTTTACTCTCCAGATAGTTTCACGTTTTTACATGAAGTGTGCATACCTTCTCATTGGTTGGACCAATTTGATTTTCTTGACTTCTCTTTGACAGGCCTAAACTATTAAGGTCACTAACATCACGTTCTTTGCTTTTCCTTGAGCCTTCTCTATGCTTGACATTTTGGTTATCTGAAACATTAGCAACACGATCACTACGACTACTTGACCTTTCTTGCCTAGATCGCCTTTCCTCAGTATATTGATTTCCACGAGCAGAAGCATCATCTCGCCCCTTATGATGTGGACTTTCATCCTGAATTCTATCCCTTCTCTTCAATTGGTCATTTTGCCGCATTGCTTCTCTGGATTGGTATTCTTTCTCAGAAAGTTTATGTTCAGCCCCTCGTCCACTTCTTACAGAACTCCGTCCTTCTTCTCTTTCACGCTTGGGTAGGTGTTCTTCATGGGACTGTTTCATCCGATGCCACTCCTCCCTATCTCTCTGCCTATCACCCCTATCCCTCAGTACCCAGGCATCATCTTTCTGCCTAGTAGCATATTGATCATCAGGGTTATCTCTAGCTCTTTGCAGGTCATCCCTCTTTCGTGGATCCAATACTTCATCTCTTTCTCGCCTGCGCCGACTAGCATTTTCCCGGTAGCCATGCAGAACTTCTTCTTTGTCAATATGCTCCCTCCTAAGATATTCCTCATCCTTCCTCCTCTTGCCACGGTAATCCTCCACTGCTTCGTACCTAACCCTCAAGCCCTCGTCTCTTTCCCTATGTCTTGAATCTCTAGACCCAACATCTTTTTCATACGAAACCCTGTAGCTACCATTATCCAACTGTTTTCTAGAATGAAGGCTATCTTCTTTGTCGTTTCTCTCATTTTCTCTAACCTTAGCCCTATCCCTCTTTCTAGGTTCATCATTTCTAACCCTTCTATTATAGAGATCATCATCTCTTCGTGCCCAATCCATTTCAGAATTGTCCCTTTCTTTATGTCCATCAAATCCATCTGTATTTGCGTGTAACTGAGGAGCTGAGCTAGGATGCTGGTCCTTGTAAGGGTATGGTCTCTCTCTGCCTTTAAGCATCATGCGATTTCTTTCAGGTTCTTGCTTCGCATCATGCTCTCTTCTATAAAATCCCTGCTCAATTTCATCAGGGTGCTGTCTGATGCTACTCAGATGTGCTGATTGTGGATCCTGAACTACTTCTTCCTCAAAACCCTCTTGCCGCTTCTGGTTATCTCTACTGCTTGCTGATCTTGCTTTGCTGTTATCACTACTTTTTGCAGCTTTTGAGTCCTCCCAATCATCAACTTCATCAGGCAAAGGTGGCTCAACTTGAGATGTTAATTTCTGTCTCTTTGCTACCCCATCCTCAAGGGTATCTACTTTGTCTACTGTTTCCTCCTTTTCCAATCTGGAACTTCCATCAGCTGTCTCAGTGTCCTCAAGTTCAATATCTTTGTCCTCCACACTGGACTCCCTTACATCCTTAACAGCAGGGGATGATCTATGTCTACCTTCCATGCTTTCCGCTGACTCCTCTTTTTGACAGTTATCAGTTGCCAATTCTTGAGTAGGAGTAATAGGAGGAGACTGACCACGCACTCTTCTTTGCATCTGCCTGTAAATACAAAAGATATTTATAAATTGCACATGAAGATTACAAAGCCTATTAGGGGTCCAGACACCAGCTTAAAAAAATTACAATGAAAATAATAAACTATGTTTCTAGCAAAATAGAATTTGACAGACATGCTGAATATATTTCATTATTATTTATGTCATGTTCATGATGTGCTTCTCCAACCATTCAAAATTTTAACTGTTTTATGACAGTAATTTAATTCAAGGCAACATCACCGTAACCTATATTGTCATTTGTCCTGGTTTAGAAAATCCCTTACCAATTACAACTACCCTTAGCATGAATCAATCCTGATATCTAAATCTCCTCTACTTCATGGTGCATTGCAGCATACAAACCTAATGTTAAAGACCTCAGGATGGGATACATTTCAAAGATTCTTAAACTTAATGAGTACGTGCTGATTTATGGATGCCTATAGAATGAAATGAATATGATAACAACAAAATAAAGCAGTGGGAAAAACATTAGCATACAGATAAAGGTTGACATTTTGTAAGTATTTTCTTGTGGAATATGCACTATCGAGTACCTTTCATCATGAGAGGAGCTAAAATTGCCACCATAGTTCCTACGGTTTTGGACCCTTGAGCCAGAGTACTCAATTGGCTCTTCCTGTGGGAAGAACAGTTTTTCATCTCCATTAGGCATGTTGGCAGCACTGGAATTTATAAATGGCATTCTTCTTCCTGCAATATCTTTCTTTCGACCATTATAATCCTGTGGAAAACCATCAAAATACTTGGGCTCCAACCTTGGAATTTCATCCCCAGCTACATGGTCTTCTCTAAAATCCTCTCTATGGGGTTCTCCACCCTCTGGTGGATCTTGAGCAATTCCTGCAGAGGACTGGTCATCTTCTGTGTCCTGTAAAACAATCTGTTTACAAAAATACTTAGTAATGTATACAATGCATATGCAGTAAAATGGGTTATCCGAAGACCACATATTATTTATATGACAAAATCATCAAATACCTCAATGATTGCATCTGAATCACGGATTCGGGGAGGGCGGGTATCAATGGAAGGAAGCCGGTCACCATAACCACCTTCCACCTGTATTGCTCTACCAGTTGGCTGGTAGGAAATAATTTATTAGAGACTAGAAACAGAATTAGAGAATAAAGGAAAAATATCTACCACAAACATAATGCTACATTGACCAGCATCAAGCAGCCCAAAAAGCATTACAGAAAGGCAGGTATATGGGCTTAGTATGAGAGAAATTCCTACAAACAAAAGTATATTAATAATTTTATTACACAAAAAAATTAGACAGATGCATACTAGTGGTGGTCGCACACGTCCAGTCCCAGAACCTTTCATAACATCGCTTTGTCCGACATCTGACTTTAGAGAATTTGTGTTTTCACCAGGAACATCATGTATACCAGTAGCTGCAGCTAGTTCAGGGGGTAAGTCTGGATCATACTCCTGAAATGAAATCAATTAGATGATTAACTTAATTACAAAATCAGAACTCATAAACACCTTGGGAAATTGGTAAGGAAAAGGAACTAAATTAGTAAATTTAAAATACAAAAGTTCCTCTACCTGCTCTGTTCGACCACTCTCATAAACACGGATCTTGCTTTGCATAGTAGACTCCAAGCGTAGTTGCTCCTAAAAAAGTCAAATACAAGGTTTCTCAGTCTACACTAACTTGTGGATAATGTTGGAAGTATATTAATAATTTTACCAGCTGTTTGCAATAATCTTTCCAGCTCTCCTCATTCAAGCCAAAGTTGAAAAAATCCGATATATCAACATTTGGATATTTCCACGGCTTCTCCTCAAAATTCTCAATGTCAACATCAAATATAGTCCTGAAAATAATTGGCAGGTTTATAAGCACTGAATAGGTGACACATAAATGAGATTTAGTTATAAATGAACAAAAATGTTAACATAATGGAAGTAAAAGTATCCTGCATCAGAGATGTGCTTTTGTTGTAAGATTCTAACTCAAATAGATTGATACATGTAATATAAAACTCCATACATCAAAATTTATTTATTAGCAAGGTAGTTGTCAGAGAAATAGGTATTCCAAAAGAAAGCACCCTGCTACATTAATAAAAAGTAGGAGTGAGCAATTATATTTATTTATACATCATGGAGATAAACCACAAAAGGAAAGAAAACAATAACAGGCTGTTGGAAATAAAGATAGTGATTAATATGCCATTGGGAATAATGAGAGTTGATGTATCATTGACAAGATTGGGGTAATAGGGAATGGTTTAATTCTTTACTATTGCTCTTGTAAATGTAAGATGTAGTAATCCTTGTGTCTGCATGAGTGTAATAGAATATATTAGAATGTTGAGTGCTACACTCAAGAAATCACAAATCATGTCTAGTCATGTTTTTAGTCCATTTTCAGTTCAAGTCAATAATAATATTCCAAGAAAAGCAGATGACAAACTTGATCCAGTAGCCCAACAGTTTTCATTTTATATTATTAAATCAAAGTTAAATAAAAGTCACACATGTTTTATAGATCAAAAGACAAAAGAAACAACAGTACTGCAGCTTAGCCTCATTCCACTCATTAATGTGTTTAGGATTCTAGACACTTCTCTCCTAAATTGCAGTGATACTTGACCACTCAAAAAATGCCTTCCATTTTGGAAGAATTATATCATAGGAAATAATTAATTTTTTATTCTAAAAAAAAAAGAGCTTTCTCAGGAAGTTTCCAGGAAAAAAAAAAGTGATTATTTTCCCAAAACACATTACTCTAAGACACTTCAAATCTAGGGTCTAATACAGCTAAAAAACAAAATGAAATTTAGTTCATGAAAATTTAAAATTACTTGTGAGAAGGAAGTGTGAATTCCAATCCACCACCAAACCCCCGCCCTGCAGCACTGTTGCCCCAACCAGGTAATCCAGGACCTGCGTGAAAACCTTTTTGCATAGCAGCACCACCTTTTATTCCAGGTGGTCTCCATTCCCCTCTGCCTCGACCAGCCATGTTAGCCTGGGGACGAATCTGACCAGGAGGCCCTCCTGGAGCAGAAGCAGCAGCTCCAGGCATTAGTGCTGCACCAGGCCTAACATACTGATACTATGCATAAATAATAAAATAACAAATTATTAGATTTTTCCCATTTCATACATGCATAAGAAAACCAAGAACTATCATGAATTAACAATCATCAAATTTTTTAGCTTTGAGAAGAAAATCATGAAATTAATCTCTGCAAATGCAGAGAAGGAAAAACAATCCCACTTGTTAGGATTAAAGAACTTCACTTGAAAGGCCCTGATCAATTCAAGCTGTGAGCAATCCCCTTTCATGGGCAATTTGTAAAAGCCACAGGTTAAGCCATCACCAAGCATTCAATTGTAGTAGCCTCCCTCCCCATAATTTTTTTAATAATTGATTAACCAAAAACATAGCATTCAACCAAAACTAGGTTATCTGATTACAGATATACAAATATTATATGAACACAGAAGTAATTTTTTGTTCCAGATGAAACGATGAAAGCAATACATACAAGCATACAATTGTTAACAAGGCCCCACCAGAATAGTTCAAAACAAAAAAGGCAGTCAAAGTTCCAAGTGTAGACACCGAACAAAATTTTACCCACACCACAACAACACATTATCATAGCACAAACATTTGACTAAGCTCATCCAGTCCTTGAACCCAAGCTTCAACTAGTATAAAACAACAAACTGAGTACAAAGTGCATGACTGCATGCACTAACTAACTAACTAACTAATAAAAAACATGCACACAAATCTCCATGTACAAAGCCCCGCTAAATATTCAACGACATAAAGAACCAGAAAATCTTTTCCCATACAAAAGACAATTAGGCAAAGCCAACAAGAATCACTCACATCTCATCTCACAGGAAATCGATACAAATTTCAACACAAAGCCATCCAAATTTCCATTACCACACATTTTCAACACAAGACTAATGCAATTTCTCATAGCCACTCAGTCTTTTCCTTTTTCAACTTTTTCCAAAAATTTGAGTACTTTTATCTGAAACATAAAGCCAGAGGTGATTCAATTTCAAATCATCAAAGTTCATTTGACAAACAAACCAATGTCTTATACAATTCTACAAACACAATTTTGCACTTGAATACTCACTATAAAATCCCTGAACACAAGCAATGCCCTTTCAATCAACACAACACTACAACACTCACCTTAAAAGGCGAATGAAAGGGGTGATATCCATGATTGCTATACCCAATCTTTGGCGGCACGGCCGCTCCACCGGCCTTGGCCAATTCTCCGGCAGCGTCCTTCCTCTCGCCATCACCGGCAGCAAGGGAAGCATTCTCGCCCCACTCCGGCTCCTCCGCGCCCTGATTCAGATCGCCACCAGCCACAATCACAAGCTCCTCATCCCCATCCTCCTCCTCCTCATCACCATCCGCCATCCCTCCTCTCTCCATGGCCATATGGTTGTTCTCATTCAACACTATCTTCAAATCATCCTCACTGTCGCTGTCCCAATCATCTCCCTCGCCCTCAGGCGGCACCGCCGCCGCCTCGCCGGACAATCCGGGAATAACCGTCTCTCCGACGACGTCTCCGCCGCATCCGCCGTCGTCATCGTCCTCCTCGATGTCGAATTTCACCTCCCTGTCCATCGGATCAACGCCCGCTACGGCAGCGGCGACGAGGTTTGAATCCGGCGGAGGCTCCGCGTCCGGAAATTGCTGCGGCTCCGGGGGCGGTTCGCGTGGGTCAGGCTCAGCGAGAGGATTGGTTGGTGCAGGGGAATAAGCGTGGGGCGCATCGCAGGGGATCTGTGCGGCGTCGGGATTGGGATTGAGATTGAGATCGAGAGAGGGGGGCGCAGGGGAAAGTTGGTGGGGCTGCGGCGCAGAGGATGATGACGGCGAAGAAGAAGCGAAGGGGCGGAGAACGTCGGTGTATAAATCTCCGAACTCGTCGTCGTCTTCCATTGGGCGAAGCGAAGCAAAGAGAAGAGAGAGTTTCGAAACAGTGAAAGAGAGCGATAAGTGTGCGTCTGCTTTAAAGAGAGGGTTTTGTAGGTTTGGCAACTGATGATGCCACACAGCTTCGGTTTTCTATTGACTCAGCTTCTTGTTCGCCTAGGTTAAACCACCATTATAGTTCGTTGCAAATTAAATTACTATATTGCACTAACTACAATTTTTGAAGGATAATAAGACATAAAATTGTTATTGCCAATATATTAATTTAAATTCATATATTAATTTAAATTCTTAATAATTAGTAGGGTAAACAGTCATTTTTGTCCCTGAATGTGTAAGGTGTTGATAAATCTATCCTTGAAAGATGAAAATTCAAATTTTTATCAGAAAAAAGTGTGACAAATTTATCCATATGTTAACTTTCGTCTCTTACCATTAAGATCGAGCACGAATTTATCAGCGCATTACACATTCAGGAACAAATTTATCAGCTTTCTACCCAAAATATAATTTAATCTTCATATTCTCTTTTTTTTAATCATTGTAAGCATAACATTGATTAGTAAGCATAATTTGTTTGTTATTCTTAAATTTATATTATAACAACATTAGATAATGACAAAATCAAGTTGAGTCTCATTTTTTTGTAAGGATTAATATAATGACAGTACATTTTAATTTGTTTGAGCCTCATATTTTTGGATAAGTATTATATCATATTTTTTCTTTGAAATTTCTAGTGTGACAGTACTTTATAAAAAATATAAGACCCATGCAAACAAAAATGCACAGTCATTAAATTAATTCTTATCAAAAAAATGATATCTAACTTGATTTTGTCATTACCTAATGTTGTTATAATAGAAACTTCAGGACAACAAATAAATTATGTTTATTAATCAATATTATATTTATTATTATGTTTGTTTTAACTTATAATACTTACCCAAAATATGAGGCTCAAACAAATTAAAATGCACATTCATTACATTAATCCTTACAAAAAAAAATGAGACCCAACTTGATTTTGTCATTACCTAATGTTGTTATAATATAAATTTCATAACAACAAACAAATTATACTTATTAATCAATATTATGTTTATTATTATGTTTGTTTTAACTTATGTTTGTTTTCCTAATTTTTAATGGTTTATTATAATGTTATGCTTGCAATGATTAAAAAAGAGAAAATATGAAGATTAAATTATATTTTGGGTAGAAAGCTGATAAATTCGTCCCTAAATGTGTAGTGCGCTGACAAATTCGTCCATGATATTAACGGTAATGGACGAAAGTTAACGAAGGGATAGATTTGTCACACTTTTTTCACTTTCAGGGATAAAAATTTGAATTTTCATCTTTCAGGGACAGATTTATCAGTGCCTTATATATTCAGGGACAAAAATGACTATTTACCTCAATTAGTATAAAATGTTGTGGCAATGCGTTTATGTAAAAATTTAGGAGGAGTATAAAGCCCAATCTAAATTCTAAAGAGAAAGTTTATGAATTCAAAGAGTATTTATATATGTTGGAAAAGAAAAGGATTTATATAAAAAAAATTCATATACCACGTTTTAAAAATATGAGAGGGGATTCAATATTATAAGTTAACCGGCCTATGCATGCAAGATTATGTCTTATTTACCCAACTAATCCCTTGGAATTAGTATGTAATAGTTTTAGATAATGATACTAATTCTTTTTTATTAGTCATATTAAATATTATTATGCTAATGTTTGAAATTATTAAGTAAAAATAAGGATTAAAATAACTCATATTTTAATAATTAAAATCACATATTTGGAATTTTAAGAATTAAACTGACCAGTATTTTGTGATTTAATAAACTAATTTAATATATTACTGACTGGTTTATTTATGTATTTAAACATTAAATATATTAAATTAATTTCTTGAGTTGTTTTCACACATATCAAATAAACTTAGAATAATTTAAATTGATTTTGCAACACCTTAACTTTATTTAAAGACTTTGCATAAAAAAAAACTTTAAAGACTTTCTTTCAGAGTAAGTTTGTTTCAAGTATTATAAAATTATTTCAAAAAAATGTGAGTTTGGAAATGTAACATTTTTATGTAAGTTATAAAAAGGCATAATTTATTTTTAGAAATCCATATTACATATATTTTATATGGAAATGAAAGTTATTTTCTAAAATAACTTATCACTTTCCTCTTATTCTACCTCATTTCTTTATATATTTAATATTTTTGTTTTTAAATCAAAATAAATTTAAAAACATTCCAAGGAATGATAAGTATTTAACAAACATTTTTTATGGAAATAATATTCCTAGCAATAGCATTATTAGGAATATAACCAAAATCATAAAATAAACCTCCCTTGATTGCTTAAAATTACTAGCCACTTTTTTTGTAAGTGTCATTTTAGTATGTTGCACTCATTATCTCTTAATAGGGTTCTTGGTTTATCACTAAACTAATAACTTGAAAATTATTGCAAAAACAAATCTATAATTGAAAAATTGATGAAAACTAGCAAGGAACCTTTTCATTTTCCATTTTTACAATATTTTTTAAATTTTGTCCTCTATTCAACATGACTCTCTTTTGGACGTGTCATCATTTTTCATTATGGACTAATTTGTTGGGCATTTCTTATGTTAAACTTGTAGTCATTTCAAGCCCATGGAGACAAAGGTTTTTAAGGTGGATTTTTATGATATGGTGAATGAAATATTCAAAGAGATGCTAATAAGTAGTAAGTAATGGTAATGTAGGATTTCCTTAAACTTTTGATAGCTTTTATGCAAGCTTGTATTCAACTTTTTACAACTTTTCTATGATGTAAGCTTTTACTTTTGCTTCTATCTTGAAGTTTTATCTCATTATTGTTAGGTTTAGACAACCACTCTTCTCATCTATCTTGAATTTTGATGAATAATAATAAGTATTATTGATGTTTTAATGAGTTTTTCACAATAGGATGAAGGACTAATTAGAGCATTAAAGGTTCATGAAGAGGAACTTCAATAGGATGAAGGAATCAAAAAAGGGAAATCCTTGGCTCGAATATCACAAAAGACCAAAGCATCTTCAACATTTAAGGAACCCTCCTCCAGACTTGCATCGAAAAGCTTATCAAAAGCTGTCAACATTAACACACTTTATGATGATGAGTCCAATGATGAACAATTAGACGAAGATGATTAGTTAACCTTCATCTTAAGGAAAATAAGGAATGTAACACCCCAGAATTTCTCTTTGCTGAGCTGGGAGTTTAAGGTGTGTTATGCTGCTTGATTATTTGATTTATATAATAACCAAGGTTTAATAAATAAAAGAAAAGAAAGAAAAAATTTAAATTTGCTATATTCCGTCGGAAAAAGCGTTAGCGGCGGATTTTGTGACAGAATTAGCGACGGATTTTCTGGCGCCATTAGCGCCGTTAGCGCCACAGATGCTGGATTTTGGCGCCGTTAGGGCCAGAGTGGCACTAGGAGCGCCACAGATGCTGGAAATTGGCGCCACGAGTGCCAAAGTGGCGCCAGATACACTGGATATTGGCGCCATCAGCGCCAGAGTGGCGCCAGGGGCGCGGCATGTCGGTCAGGTCTAGTATAAAAGGCCAAAAATGCGATTTTTTGAAGAGAAAAACTGTTTCTCTTCTTCCTCCAGCGCCCCACCTCCATTTTTGAAGCTCCCAAGCTTCAAAAGCCTTTGTTTCTTGACCAAAACACCTCCCTATGACCATCAATCTTGTGAGAAACATCTTGAGAGCTCAAATCCTTCATCTATTCTCTTGAAAACCCCTTAGATTGAGAATCCCTTTCTTAAGGGAAATCTTAGGAACTTGAGTTTGGCGAGAAACCAAGGCGTAACACGGACACCTGAGCTAGGAAAAACTGTCCACCAGCCTTCCTGGTTGCCATTGAGGTAAGAAACTCGAGTTTCTCCGGTTAATTTTTGGTTTGGGGTTTCCTATGAATAGTGACCCACTTGAGCTGGGGCTAGAATTAGCTCTGGGTCCTGTAGAGAAACTTGTTTAGAACGGTTTAGTGATGAAGGATTAGCTTTCAGATTTTGATTTGGTGAACTTTGGTACTTGGCTCTGGGTATGCATGTGTGACTTGTGTTGAGTCACTTATTGATAATTATATGACATGCAAGAGCCTTCGTTATGGTTATGTTGTGCCTGAAAGGCCAGAGGAACGGTGCTTTCTGAGAGACAGGGACCGTTCAAGCTATGGTTGAGTTCTGTGTATTTGAACTGATGAGAGCTTTGAGCTCATTGTATGTGATTTGCATTGAGTCTGGGGTGACTCAATTGCTTTGATTTCAGCCATGATGGACCTCTGAGGGTCTAAGAGGGGCTTAGTGTGTGCTGGGCCATAATGAACCTTAAGTTAGAGGATTTCTTGTTATGTTATGTTTGAATTGGTTTTGATATGAGCATATATGCCTTGATTAGGACTTGACATCGAGGGTGTCGGTGGCGGGTGCCACAGAGCAGGGAAAGAACTGCAGAGCTCGGTTTTGCCAGGTAAGTTCTTGGTCCCTGGGGATGTTTCCCGCTTGTTTGTGCCCCACCACACTCCGGGAGGAGTAATGGTTGCATTCATGATGCATGCATCCTCATAATGATATGTATGCTGCATCTATGCTTGAAAAATGTATGATGCCTGTGATTAGATCTTCTAGCCAGTTAGATAGATATGGACCTCCCTAGGAGATGGGTTTCCTCCTAGTTGGTTTGCTCATGGTTGATGTTTATCCCAGGGATCGGTGATCCCTCAAGACTAAGGGGATAGGAGATGGGACATTCCTTCTATTCTCGGAGGTACCATATACGTGCGTCCATGCGTAAGGGGTAGCTCCTGATGGGATGGCACGAGTGTGAGTTCCGGTCTCACACCGAGGTAGGCGTTGATGTTGATCTGCCGTACATAGAGCAAGATGACTTGCTCATATTGTTATGAGGGCCGGGAGGCCGGGCCGGGTGGCCAATTTGATTGTGATTACCCTTGTTTGTATCATGGAGAGTGGGCCAGGGTAGAGGAAATACCTCCAAGGACCCTGAGCTTACTGAGATGTGTATCTCACCCCGTGTGGGGTTTATATATTACAGGTGACTCTTCTGGCAGAGGAGAGCAGTCTCAGGGCAAGAGGCCCCAGTAGAGACATTGTCTGCTTGGCCGGGTGGCAGCAGGGAGAGCTAGAAGGCTTAGTTTTGTTTTGATGTTATTTTGTACCCCTGAGAAGGAAAGGTGTGTGTGTGCACACGTGACATGTATAGTTTTGTATACCCTCGTGTGAGGGCAACTATTCTTTTGTATCACCACGGTGTGGTGCTGATACTGATGTATATATGTACAAAACAGTTGATGATATGATATGAGTTTTCCTCCTGATTATAACTGTGAAATGGTTGGTTATCTGCCTATGTGAATGTATAATAAACTAGATCAGCAGGGGTGTGAATTATGTTACTATCATGTGTGCTGTTTATGATGTGTTTATATTCCATACATAATGAAATCAAGAAATACGGTTTGATCGCTTCCGCATGGTTTAAATGAAAGTTTTTAGCGCGATTCTGATATTATGAATGTTAATACACCGGGTGCACACGGGGTGTTACAATTTATTTTGGTAATTGTTGTTTGTTACTGTTCTGTCTTGGTATGTGTGTTTAATGATGGATGTGTTAAGTCAACTCTGCTAGTATGTGGTTGCTGACCGTGCACGTAAAGTGGACATGTCATGTCAGCTATATATATATATATATATATATATATATATATATATGCATCAGAGTACGCAGCGAAAGTGTGTTTTTCTTTCTCCTCTTCTTTACGTCTTTTCCTCCTCTCTTTCTCAAGCTTACCCACACCCAGAAACCACTCTTTCTCAACCCCTCTGTGTCGCCTTCAACCCCCAAGGACCACAGTAGCTGCCACGGGACCCCCTACGTCAAGAGGAACCTCGTGACCAGAGTGGAAGCTTTAGACCGCTCTTCATAAAGTTTAAAGAGAACAGAGTCCGACCCTTTTCTTCTAGGCTTTCGCAAGGACGTTGCGTTCAGGCAAGCTTCCGTTTAAGAAGATCGTGTTACAACATTGCTGGGCTGTGCGAGAAGGACTCTGGGTTAGGTAAGGGAGGGTTTATTATGTTAATAACAACCTTAGATACCATAGTTGGGGCCAGGGAGTCCAACTATGAAGTTATCTGCATGTCCCTACTGTGTGTTGTTTTTCAAGAAAAACAATGCCTTGTGACAAATGGATGTGATATGTTTATGTTTGTGATGTTCTTGTGTGAAGAATTTGATGGTGTTCTCGTGGGATAGTTAATGTTGTAAGAACCCTCTGTGCATGCGTGTGAAGTCGGTATTTTGATGTTGTAAACTCCCAAAACACCTTTTAGTAGTGTTTGTTGAGGTGCTGGATACTGGGTTGGGTATGCTGGACTAAGCTCATTATGTAGTATATACAAATATACAGGACGTGGCTCTTAGTCCTTACTGGCGAATGTCAATATTTCGGGTTTCCTTACTCGGATGACTCGTTTCCTTTCTTTGAGAAAGAGCTATCGGGTTTCCTTACTTGGATGAGCTTGTTTCCTTTCTTTGAGAGAGAGCTACCGGATTTCCTTACTTGGATGAGCTTGTTTCCTTTCTTTGAGAGAGAGCTATCGCGTTTCCTTCTCGGTTGAACTTGTGTCCTTTCTTTGAGAAAACCTACCTTGTCCGCCCTTGTCCTCCCTTGTCCGACCATGTACAACCTTGTCCGATCTGGTTTGAGTTCGTACCCCATAATCATGTAGTATCTGGGTGCCAACCTGGATACCCAATACTTCACATCGACTTCCTAGTCTATGTTGTGTACTATTGACGTGTGATGAATATGTATGATAATGTTGGAATAGTAATGGTTGGTTTATGAGATGATGACTTGTGCATTGATACCATGGGAGGGTGCCCATGGTTATCGAATGCGGGTGGATATACATAGATACCCACGGGTGTATGAAGAGTTACCCCAGCGGGGAATGATTTGTTCCTGGACCGGGTCATACATTGATGGTGCCGTGGTGATATGCTATGTATAGACAAGTGAGATGCCGGGACCGGGTGGTTAACCTTGCAAAGACCACGGTCAGTGCATCGGTGAGCCAATGTTGGGGCGGCCTGTGATTGGGGCGATATGTATATACATGGGGGGTGCATGACAGGTTGCCCTTGTGAGTAGAGGTGTCAAAACGGGTTCAACCCGCGAGCCAGCCCGTTTTGGCCCGCCAAAATTGGTGGGTTGGGTTGGTTAAAAGCTGGCTCACTTTGATCCCGGGTCAATATAGCCCAGCCCACTTAACCCGTAACCCACCCGGGTTGAACCCGGGTGAGCCGGGTTGGCTCACGGGTTCAATTTAAAAAAAAAAAAAATTGCAGCACAGCACTCACGCAGTCACACACGGGACGGTCATGGCTTTTTTGTTTTTCTACTCTCTCAGCACACAACAACAGTAAACAAAAGGGAAAAGGAAAACCCTAAAACTCTAAAAGATAAGCTCCTCCAGCCTCCATTCCTCCAAGACTAAGAGCAAGACCACCACCACTCACACAGACCGGCAGACGCAATCACGCTCACGCACTCGCCAGTCGCCGACGTCGACGTCGCCATCGCCACCGTGCCACTCACACTCACAAGCTCGGCAAACGCAGTCATGCTCACGCCGTCGCCGCCGTCGCACGGTATGCTCTTCTGTTGTTCCTTATTGAGTTCTCAAATAGGACGTGGAAAGGTAATTATTAGTGATACAGTGAAATATTTTTTCCCCTCAGTATTACTGTATTAGGGGGTTTTCCACATAAAGTTTGGTTTCCTTCCACCTAATCGTTCTGTACATTTTCAGCACCACCACACTACGATATCTAGTTTTCTTAGATCTACTTCAGCTTTCCCTAATCACTGAACAATTCCATTTTAAGAAAATCCACCTTAGAAAAAATAATAATACCAAAATCTCTTTAAGAAACTTTCTGCCTATTATTATTGCTTCTTAAAACACTCTGTTATCATTGTGCATTTTAATAATAAGGAACATTACCATTAGGGAGCCTTCACAATAAATCACTTACAATACATTATGGTTATGATGAGTGAGAGCTATCATATTAATTTCTAAGCAACCCCATTGCACATTTCATTTCATAGGTACAAAAATAGAAGCAACCTAGGTGAGGGGTAGGACACGTAGCAGTGAAGGTGCCAAAAGAAATTTAAGTGCGTGTGTAGTACCCTGCTTGATTTGATTTGCTTTGCTTATGTGGATTTGAATTCTGAACAGTTGGTGATAATTAAACAATTTATATTGTTATTGATGCTTTGGTGCTCAATTTGTAGTTCTAAACTTTGAATTAA
>CM023949.1:12956266-12987484 GCA_013407115.1 Glycine latifolia | reverse complement strand
AATATAATCGATTACATAAGGCATCTGCATAATTCTGTTTAGTCTGTGAACTGGTTTAATCGATTACCAAGTAATCGTAATCGATTAAAATATGCTATAGAGTAAAATGCATACTTCTGGAGTAATCGATTAAAATTCATTATAATCGATTACCTATGCTTGTGGTTCTAACATGTAATTCTGGAGTAATCGATTACATGGTCAAATAATCGATTACTTTGTTCGTTCAAGATTTCCAGAAAGATCATGAACAATTTAATCGATTAAATAGGTGGAATAATGGATTAGAAGGCAAACTGGATGTAGCCTCAGTGGTTGGAGGTGAACCAGTATAAAATTGTGTGCATTTATGTTTTGAGTTACATTTCATTTAATTGCTTGAGATATTATTTTGTGTATCAACTCAAACTTTGATTCAACACAAGAGTTAATTGATTGGAGAAGAAAAACTGTTTACTAAATTTGTTTTGATATAAGATACGATCCAAATTAAATCTTCCGCTGAGTTTTGATTTTCAAGAAAAAGTTTAAAAAGGGTCAAAAACCAATTCATCCCCCCCCTCTTGGTTTATTGGATTAGGTATTCATTGTATTTTCACCACCAACCCGTGTGGGTTGAGCCCGGTTAGGCAAAATCTGACCCACCACCAAAGTGAGCCAACCTGGCCCGGCTCACTTTGTTGTCAACCCGTGGTGGGCCAACCAGGGTGGGCCGGGTTGGCCCGTTTTGACAGGTCTACTTGTGAGGAAGGATTTGGCCGAGTCATGCATTGGTGGTGCCCATGTGACATACTACATTTGCATGACAGAAATATGATGATTGGTTGTAGGGTACCGGGATACTGGGGGCCACGTTTGTTTGGAACACCTTCTAACACCCATGGTTGATCACCACTAGGGGGAGCGGTCTGTGCACGATAAAGTGACCCTGGCAAGCTACTGCATCATCTGACCAGAGGGATGGACTTTTTCCAGGATGGTACCACATTGCATACTGAGAGTTGAGTCAGGAGCATACACCATGCTAGGCATTGTAAGCTGACTTGTGGAATGTTTTTAGATGACTGTTCATGTGAGTTGCGTGATGAAATGCTTGGATATGGTGGTGATATTGTGATGTTTGGATTACCTTCCTTAACTGATGACATGTGTTGCTGTTGTTTTACATGATAAACTCACATTTGCTTTATTGTACCCTGTGGTTTGGTACCTATGATGATCATGAGCCACGTTCGTGTGAGCAGACGGACAGCATTAGGTGACTTGGAGGGAGGTATCATTTTGGTTGAAGTCACCGAGTTGTCGTGATGACGATGGATCAGATCCCAGACAATAGTTGTGTTTTGATTGTTTTTTTCCGTTGTTGGATCTCTTGTTCTTTTGAAAAACTTATACATTCAGACATGGATAATTGTAATTACAACTAAATTATGCTTTTCATATGTACTTGTATCACGATGTATTATATATTCACGTGTTCGTGTTTTGCTTCATGGTAATGACTATGTGCTCGCAGAGAAAATTTTTATTGCCATTTTTATAATCAAATTAAAGAGATCTTCAATTAAAACAAGTTTGTCGTGTTTAAGAGTCAGTGATACAATAGCGACGAGGCGGGTCGTTACAAGGAACATGTGGAAGAAAAGAAGTGGATCAAGCTGAAAAGGATTCAAAAAACTACTTAGAGAAAGGAATGACAAGGAGAAAAGCTATCATATGTGATGAGTGCAAGAAATCAGGACACTTCAAATCAAAATATCCAGACCTTGACAAATCAACCCACAAGAAAAGCCACTTTAAACCAAAAGACAAGAAAGTACTTATGAGTACATGGGAAGACTTGGATGACTCATCCTTGGATGAAGAAATAAAAGAGGAAGAAGAAGCCAACCTTTGTCTAACGACAAACATAACATCAGAATCAGATGAAGAGGTAAATCTAAATAACCTTGAAACTCTTCAAATAGCACATCATGAACTTCTCTCCAACTCATCCATTTTTTTCAAAGCTTATCAAAATTTGAGAAAGGACTTCAAAAGCCTTTCAAAAGATTATAAACAGCTTTAAGTGAAACATAAAGAAAAGATAGATAATTCTTTAAAAAATTCCATTCAAACATGTGATGTCTTTGAAAATCTTAAGTTAAAGACAACAAAGCTTCACCTTAAGAAGTAGGAAATTTGTAAAGAAAGATCTAATCTATTGGAAGACCTCCAGATGTTGAAAAATCAACTAGAAGGCTTGCAAATTGAGTATTCCATACTTATTAAACTTCATGATCACCTAAACGAAGAAAATGCAATCTATTGAAAGAATGTTCACAAGCCTATAAGAATTATGAAAACTTGGAGGCAAGTATGAAAAAAATATAAGTAGCATACAAATCAAGAGGGGGGGGGTGAATTGGTTGTTCTTGGCCAGTTAAATTTCTTTAACAATTAGAGTTGAAAGGGATCATATCACAAAACAAACATAGAACGCTTTTTAATCAATCAAACTCCAATCTTTATAGAATGTAATTACAACAAAAATATTTATGTTGATTATGAAAAGTTATACCAAAGAATGACAATTAATAACCAAAAGAAAAGATAAAGAAGAAGCAATCAACACCAAGATTTATACTGGTTCACTTCTTAATCCAGAGAAGCTACATCCAGTTTCCTAACCAACTAGTTAGGCTCTAACTGTGTGCAATTGTTTCTTACAAATTTATACAATCACTCTCAATCAAACCTAGATTAAGAACAAGGCATCTAACTCTCTTAAACCCTCTGTGATCAAGACTTAGAGAAACACCCTTCTTTAATCTTCCCTCTAGAAAAACCTATTCTAGACAAACTTTATGAAAACTATTGCACTAGTTACAAAACTCAAAATTTCTAAAAACAAATGGAACCAAAGTAGTAAGGAGAGAAACAACCTGATGATCCAATATAGATGAATGCATATGATTAAGATTCTTGAATCAAGGTCGAATGAAAATCTCAAAAGAATCTCTCCAAAGCCTTTTTCTTTTTGCAAATGCTCAAAACAGAAATCCTCACAAGGTTTCTTTATCATTGATGAAATTGAAAATTTGTGAGTAAAAACACTGAATAGATCGTAGTATCTTTTCTCTCTTCAGAAGGGTTATAATATTCATTATGTTTAGTTCAAACAAGCAACATCTATTCATAGAGAAAACTGTTTTAACTGTCAGTAATTGATTAAATCACTTATGTAATCGATTAAAGTGTTCTTGAGGCTTTCTGAAAAAGACTTATAAATGATGTAATCGATTAAAACGTAATGTAATCGATTATCAGAGGAAGCTTTAATCAAAATAGTTTCCAAGTAATCAATTACTACCATGTTGTAATCAATTATTACAGGAAGTTCATTCAGTGATGTTAAACTGTGTAATTGATTACTATAATATCGTAATCGATTAAAATGTTCTTTGTTTTCAAGTAATAAATTATCATATGTTTGTAATCGATTAAACCAGTAAGAAAACATTTTTCCCAATGAAACGTAGAACACTTAGCTTTTTATGCACTCATGAAAACCTTGTGTTTCAGAAAAGCTTTTTATGAAACTTTTGATTTTGTGAAACATGAATGAGATTTATGCAATGCATCATAGGAAGCATCAACTTAGACATACACAAATTACAAATCCCATTCAATTGAATTGACATGAAAAAAGCCTAAACATTTCAATGTCTAAGATCCTCAACTTCATTGATCATCTCTAGCTCCTCCTGAGTCTAACAATCTCCCCCTTTTTGACTTTAATCATGTCAAACTTCAATTGAAAATCTTGATCCTTAGTGTTCTTCAGAAGAGAGTTTCTAGGAGCTATTTTTTGATACCTGAAAAAGAATCAGGTTGCTAGCCATGATCAAGTGTCAAGTATCCTTTGCATAAACTATACACATCATAAGCATTTTTATTGCTCCCCCTTGCTAATGAAGGTCCATTGCAAGCTCAAGGCTAGGAAGGAGAACTTGAAGAACTTTCTTTGGTTAGCTTTAGAGGACCCATGACAAGAGTTAGAACTCAAGCCCTTCAAAAGCACATCAAAGCTAACTTGCTCCTTTTAGACAAATATGAAGAAGAACACCAACTCAAAAAGAACAAGGGTTGAATTTTGTACTCTTAAGTTGAATTTAATTCCAGCACCTTTTAGTGGCAATAGTAGTGGCAATAAATAGGCCTTTAGTGGCAATAAAAAGGCCTTTAGTGGAAATTGTGTAAATAAGTGTAGGTGCACTTGCATGTAATTTTTTTAGCACCTATGTAAGCTTGTAAAATGCACAAGGCTGACATTGGCATGTGGTTGATCAGCCAAGAGTCATCATATGAGAAGCTTGCACCTCATGCTTCATTTGCTTGCACCTCAAGCTTCCTTAGCTTGCATCTCAAGCTTCCTTAGCTTGCACACCTCAAGCTTCCTTAGCTTGCACCTCAAGCTTCATTAGCTTGCACCTCAAGCTTCATTAGCTTGTGTTAGAATCAAGAAGCTGAAGCAAAAGATTCAAGGATGATGAAAGCAATTATGTTTTGATATTTTACATGCCTACTCAAATATGATGGCATTTGTAATTTTGGTTAAAGCTTGGTTCATAGGTTAAATCCTTATATTCCTCTGAAGCTTTTAAGTAAGTCATGCATTCATACATTCATGTAATAGGTTTTAATCATATGAGTATATGCAAAAGAATAGGATTTCATAAAAGCATTTAGATAAGTATAAAATAATTTTTCACTGCTTTAATCGATTAAATGAGCATAATAATCGATTACAAGCTTGTTTGAGTTTCTAGAAAATGATTTGAGAACATTTTAATCAATTACCATTTTCTTGTAATCGATTCAATAAGCTAGACACAGATTTGGGAACTCATTGGAATAATCGATTATATGGGTAAATAATCAATTACATAAGCAATCTGCATAATGCATCATAGCCTGTTTAACTGGTATAATCGATTACCAGATGACTGTAATCGATTAAACCTGCATTGTCTATTTCCAGTCATGTTCTGGCTTAATCGATTATATTGGTAAATAATCGATTATTTTGTTTCGTTCAAGATTTCCAGATTTGCGATGAACAGATTAATCGATTATATGACAAGATAATCGATTACTGAAGTTAAAATAATCGATTATTATAACGAAATAATCAATTACAGTTTGTTAAATCTATTTTTTTATAAATAGAAAAGCTGTGTCTTTGAAAAATAAGAGATCAAAAAGAGTACTCGTACATACTGAGTGTTTTACATTCTCTAAGAGTTCTAAAAGTGTTGAAAGTCAGAAAATAGAGAATGATTCAAAAGTGTTAAAGTCTACATGTGTGCTTAGTCATTATACTCACTGTGGTTGAATATTCATGCAAGCTAGTGATAAAAGAAGTTTCAAGAAAGCATGATAGACATCATCTCAGGTTGATTAATTCATTCATATCATTTTAGTTGAAGAGGAACATGAGGTGATACCTTTCTTGAACCTTAAGCTTTTGTATTTGTTATTGTTTGTTGTATAAAATTTTTTGATTTTCCATATAACATTTGGGGTTCTTTAAAGCAAGTCTAGAAAGGGTTTTCTAGGGGAAGAACAGAGAGGGGATCTCTGGTTCTTGGTCTGTTGAAAAATCTAGGGAGTAGATTTTGATTTTTGCCTAGGGTAGGTAAAAGAGACTTTGTTGTTTGCTTGTAAAGAACAAAAGATATGTTATAGTGGAACTCTAACCTTGTTTGGGTTGGAATTGAAACTAGATGTAGCCTCCGGGGTTGAGAGGTGAACCAGTATAAATTTCTTGTGCATTTAAGTTTTAGTTCATGTTTCATTGAATTCTTGTAGTATTCAATTTGCTTATTATTTAAACTTTGGTTCTGCACAAGAGTTAATTGATTGGTGGAGAAGGTTGTTTTCTAAATTGGATTGACTTAAGATACGATCCATATAAATTCTTTCGCTGATACTTTGTTTTGAAAGAAATTTTTAAAAGGAGGTAAAAACCAATTCAGCCCCCTCCTGGTTTGTTTGATTAGGTATTCATTATATTTTCAGCTTGAACCACAAGCTTCATTTCATTTGTCATTTTACTTGCATTTAGCTTACAATTTTGTGGCTATATAAGGCCAGCCCAAACATATTGTACACACTTTTGGAAAATTAATAGATAGCTAAAATTTCTTGTGAAAGTTTCTCTCTTGTTCTTGTGCAAGAACTTCTTGGATCTTATCAATGGTTTCTCAAGGCTATTGTGGCTATTCTTCCTAGACTTATTGGAGAGCTTCTCCATGGTGTCATCCATCTTCATTCCTTGTCTCAATCCATCTTCCATTGCTGAATTCTTTGGAGCTACTTCATGTCATTTTTGCTTCACATCTTGAGTGAGAGCTCTAGTTCTTAAAGAGATCTTGAAGAGTGAGTTTCATTGCAAGATAGATTAGGGAAATCAATGTCTAATGAGGTTAGACATACACCACTTTATCTTGCAATTTCATATCAATTTAAATTAGAGCAATTGTTATGTTCATATATTTTTCTCCCCTTACTTTATTTTACTCCCCCTGCACTATACACATCATAAGCATTTTTCTAGTTTTTCTCCCCCTTTTGGCTAATCAAAGGAAAAAATATACCATTAATTGTGAAATAAGCAAAGGAAGATCAGAAAAACCTAAAAACAGTTTTACTTATTCAATGATAAGAGTGCATACATCAAGGCAATTAATCAAAGATCATAGGAGAATATGAGAAAACAAAAACAACACAACCAAAAACTGAACAAGACAACCACTAAGCTAAACTAATCATCAAAGTCCTTGAGACTCATCCTGGTCTCAATGATGCTTAGTCTAGTGGTAAAGTCCTTGAGAGTTTTTTTTTTTTGTGTGAGGAGTGTAGGCTGTTGGATTGTGAATTTATAGAGTCACATTAGGTTAAAATTTAAATTTTCAAATCAGAATAACTACTCTCACAAAGCCCAATGAGGTCTGCATTCACTGAACTAGAATTTGAATTTGAATTAAGAGATAAGGTTTCTCAATTTTGCATTAAAAGCATTGTAGAGTTGTAGTAACTGTTGTAGTAATCAATTACGAAACCCTAGTAATCGATTATTGCAGGGCGTAGAGATTCCTCTGAACCTCATGTAATCGATTCATTCGTAGGTGTAATCGATTATTCTAGAGTGTTTTTAAACTGTAATAACCCTAGACCCTCATGTAATCGATTAATTCGTTTGTGTAATCGATTACATCAGTGAGTTTATATACTACAATCGATTAATCAGTGGATGTAATCCATTAAGTCAGTAAGCAAGACCAGTTCTTGCCTTTGGTAATCGATTATTGATGTATGGCTGCACTCACCAGCCATTTAAATTCCCAAATCTTCCTTGCATTGAAACCCAAATTTCAAGCTTTCTCAAGAACAAAAACTGCAGCACTTTCACGTGGGATCTTGGCTGTTTAGGAGTTTTTAATTTCAGCAATGGAAGGTGGAAGAAGGTAAGGGATGAAGGTGGATGGCACCATGGAAAAGCTTTCCAATAAGCCTAGGAAGAATCGCCACAATAGCTTGAAGCCATTGATAAGAAACAAGAGGTTCTTGCACAAAAACAAGAGAGAAACTCTCTATACAAATTTCAGAATTTGTAAAAATGACATCAAAAGTATTTGCATTTAGTTTTTGGGCAGCTTATATAGCCCACGAAATTACACTCAAATGCAAGGCAAATGATCATGCAAATGAAGCTTGAAATGTAAACTAAATGAAGCCTAAATGCAAGCTAATGAAACTCGAATTGCAAGCTTCATCCTAAGTGACTTCTTGGCTAAACCAACATGCCTAAAGGTGCAGTATTTTAGCTTCTAAGTGCAGCGTTTTAAGCCTTAAGGTGTAGCCAACAAGCTTACAAAGGTGCTACACAATTTACACACAAGTGCACTTACAAAGCTTTACACTAATGCACTTAAAGCCTTTTTATTACAACTAATTTTGCCACTAACAAATGCTGAAATTTATTGAATTAAATTCAACTTTAGAATACAAAATCCAGCCCTTGTTGTCCTTGAGTTGGTGTGCCTCTTCATGCTTGTCCAAGTTAGCTTGGATGTGGTCCTCAAGTGCTTGAGTCCTAGCTCTTGTCATTGGTCCTTTAAAGCTCACCAAAGGAAGTGCTTCAAGCTCTCCTTCTAGACCTTTAGCTTGTCTTGGACCTCCATCAATTACCATAGATGGTAATCGATTACGATCTGTGGTAATTGATTATCATAGAGAATTATGCAACTTTAAGAGTGATATTTTTCAAAATACGAATTTTGCTAAATATGATGCATATGGTCTTTGAGAAAATGATGTCTGATCTCAATGTGCTTTGTCCTTGAGTGCATAATTGGATTCTTGGATAGGTTGATGTCACTGGTGTTGTCACACAACAACGGAATTTGTTTCATTTTAACACCATATTCCTGAAGTTGTTGCTTGAGCCATAGGCTTTGAGCACAACAACTACCAGCTGCAATATACTCTGCATCAGCTGTTGAGAGTGAAACACAGGACTGTTTCTTGCAGTTCCATGAAATCAAGGAAATTCCTAGTAGATGGCATGTTCCACTTGTGCTCTTCCTATCTAACTTGCAACTTGCAAAGTCAGAATCTGAATATCCAATTAAGTTTAGTGATGCATCTTTAGGATACCATACACCAACTTTTGGAGTTGATTTTAGGTATTTAATGATCCTTTTGGTTGCTATGAGGTGTGACTCTTTTGGATTAGCTTGATATCTTGCACATAGGCACACACTCAACATGATATCTGGATGACTTACAGTCAAATACAACAGAGATCCAATCATTCCTCTATATCTTGACTCATCAACCTTTTTACTTTTTTCATCAGAGTCAAGATAGGTTGTGGTTGCCATAGGAGTTGCATCATCCTTGCTTTTGTCAATTTCAATTTTTCTAATCAACTCATTGCAGTATTTGGTTTGACTGAAAAATGTGTCATTCTTCAATTGTTTTACTTGAAGTCCAAGGAAAAATGTTAGTTCTCCCATCATTGACATTTCAAACTCATTCTCATTGAAAATGACCTTGCACAAGCAGTTGTTAGTTGAACCAAAGATAATGTCATCAATATAGATCTGAACAAGTAATATATCATTGGCAGATTTCTTGATGAACAGAGTTTTATCAACTTGTCTTCTTATGAAGGATTGACTAATTAGAAAATTGCTCAATCTTTCATACCAAGACCTAGGTGCTTGTTTTAAGCCATAGAGGGTTTTTCTTAAGTTTGAAGACATGATTTGGATGTTTGAAGTCTACAAAACCAGGAGGTTGATCAACATAAATTTCTTCCTCTATGTAACCATTTAGAAAGACACTTTTAACATCCATTTGAAATAATTTGAAGTCCACCAAACATGCAAATGCAAGCAGCAACCTTATTGCTTCCAACATAGCAACAAGAGCATAGGTTTCTTCATAGTCAATGTCTTCCTCTTGGTTGTAACCCTTTGTAACCAATCTGGCCTTATTTCTAACTTTGATGTCACTCTCGTCAAGTTTGATTCTGAAAACCTTCTTGGTGCCTATTGGCTTATGAGAAAGAGGTCTAGGAACAAGTTCTCATACTTTATTTCTCTTGAACTGGCTTAGCTCATCATGCATAGCAAGCATCTAGTGTTCATTAAGTAATGCTTGATCAATATTTTTAGGTTCAATTTGAGATACAAAGGCTATATCACAACATAAATTTCTAGGAGATGATCTAGTGGATACTCCCTTAGATACTTCACCAATAATGTTGTCTAGGGAGAGATCTTTTGTAGTTCTCCAATCCTTTGGCCTTTGAGTTGGAGTCGAAGACCCTTATTACTCTCATCAGTTTCATTTGTAGTGACATTTTCTTCCAATGGTCCTGCATCATTTTCAAAACTCTTCCTATTTTGAGGAGTTAGATTCATCACAAATAACATGTACAGATTCTTCCATGCATAAGGTTCTTTTGTTGAAAACTTTATATGCTTTACTTTGCATTGAATATCCAAGGAAGATTGCTTCATCAACTTTTGCATCAAATTTTTCAAGAAATTCATTTCCATTGTTCAAAACAAAACATTTACAGCCAAAAACTCTAAGGTGTGAAATGTTTGGTTTTCTATCTTTGTAAAGTTCATAAGGAGTTTTCTTTAAGATGGGCCTTATGAGAAATCTATTTAGAGTATAGCAAATTGTGCTCACTGCATCAGCCCAAAATTGTTTTGGCAAATTAGTTTCATTAAGAAGAGTTCTTGCACCTTCTTCAAGTGACATATTTTTCCTTTCTACAAAACCATTTTGTTAAGGTGTTCTTGGAGCTGAAAACTTGTGGTTTATTCCATGTTCTTCATAGAATTTTTCAAAATGTTCATTTTGGAATTCACCACCATGATCACTTCTTATTGAGACTATCTTGCAACCCTTTTCATTTTGTAAAACCTTGGCTAATATTCTGAAAGCATTAAAAGCATCACTCTTGGATTTCAAAAACAAAGTTCATGTAAAACTTGAGTAATCATCCACTATGACAAGTCCATAGAAATTGCCACCCAAACTCATAGTTCATGAAAAACCAAACAAATCCATGTGAAGCAATTCAAGAGGTCTTGAGGTGGAAACAATGTTTTTGTTTTGAAAAGAGATTTTTGTTTGTTTCCCCTTTTGACAAGCATCACAAAGTTTATCTTTTTCAAACTTGAGTTTAGGCAATCCAATCATTAAGTCCTTCCTTATGAGCTTGTTCATATGATGCATGTTGATGTGACTTGCTCTTCTATGCCAAAGTCATGATTCATCAATTTTACTCACTAAGCAGTTTATGTTATGAATGAATGCATGTTGAATTGCAAGCAAGTAAATGTTTCCTTTTCTTTTCCCAACATGGATTACCTCACCAGTTTTGCCATCACATATTAAGTAACAATTGTTGTTAAAGGATACCTTTAATCCTTTGTCGCAAAGCTGGCTTATGCTAAAAAGATTATGCTTTAGACCTTCAACATAAAGTATTTTATTTTGGTTTTGAAGCTATCACCAAGATTGCTTTCTCCAATTATTTTCCCTTTGTTGTTGTCTCCATAGGTGACAAATCCTCCTTCCTTTAATATCATATTAGTGAGCATGGATTTATCGCCTGTCATGTGCTTAGAGCATCCACTATTCAAGTACCATAGTGAAGCTTTAGCTCTTAGACACACCTGTAACAATCAAATTAAGTTGCAAAGAAAGATATCCAATTGAGGTTGGGTCCATAAGGGTTAGTTGTTTTATTCTTTTTCTTAGGAACCCATATTAATTCTCCATTTGACACAAAGAACCTTCTAGCATAACACTTATGTGAGGTGAGACCTTTCTTCATGCAGCAATGACATGTTATATATTTTGATCCTTTTTCAAAATGAGTCATTTTAGTATGCTTTGCTTTTGAAAACCTTTTTCGATTTATCTATTTTAGGTGTAAAAAATTGATTGATAGTTGTATCCCAATCCAGATTTATCAGAAGCATACTTTTGCAAACTTAACATTTGGTTTAAACTACATTTCCCTCGATAGAGCTTTTTCAAGAGATCTACCAAGTAGGAGTTTTCAATTTGTAAAGTCATGCATTTTAAGATGGCTCTTTTTTGAAATCATCAAATTCCTTTTGTAAGACTTTATTTTCATCTACTTTTGCAGAAGAAGAGATGCACACACAACCATTTGCTTTGTAGCTTGAAACAAGTTTTTCATTTTCTTGTTTCAAGTTGCAAAGTTCTGCTTGCATTGAAGCTAGCTTAGTGGTATGCCATCTAAGATCATCTTTGAGCTTGTTATTGGAGATAACAAGTTTTTGAGTCTCCTCATGTATTTCATTAAAAGCATCAATTAATTGATCAATTTCAGGATTTACCTCAGATTCTGCACTTGACTCTTCTTCATCAATGGTTGATGTTAAACAAACGTTTGCTTCTTCATTCTCACTTGAAGAGTTAGAGGTTGTTGATGCATTATCTTCCCAAGCCATGTAGACTTTTTTCGGTTTCCCTTCTTTCTTTCCTTTCTTTTCCCCTAACTACTTCTTCAAGAAGATTGGGTAATCAGACTTGATGTGGCATTGCTTTCCACACTCGAAGCAGTTGAAGTTGTTGGTGTTATTGTTGTTATCATTTCTTTTGTAGGATTTAGCAACCTTCTGTTTTTGTTTTTCTGTAGGAACTTTCCAAATCTTTTGACAATCAGATTCAGATTTTCATCATCTTCATCTTCACTTGAATCATCATCTTGCTCAGCTTTTGAAGATGCGACTTTTAAAGCAATGTTTTTCTGTTTCTTATCTGCATCTTCTACATTTGTTAGTTGAGACATTTCTAATTCATATTCAAGGAACTTACTAAAGAGTGCAACCATAGACATTTTTGACAAATCTTTGGATTCTTTGATTGCTGTCACTTTTGGTAGGTAAGGTCTTGTCAAGCATTTCAGAATTTTGATGTTGAGTACTTCTACATCAAACGTTTTACCAAGACCAAGTAGATGATTAACGATATGTGTGAATATGGTTTGGAGTTGAGAGATGTTTTCTGCTGTGTTCATCTTGAACATTTCGTACTCATGGATCAAGGCATATTTTGTTGATCTTCTTACTTCATCAATTCCTTCATAAGTGATCTCCAACATTTCCTACATCTCTTTTGCACTCTTGCACCTAACTGTTTTGAAAAACTCATCAGAAGACAAAACAGAGGTTATCATGTTTTTAGTTTTAAAATCATATTGAACTATCCTTTTTTCTATATCAGTCATTTCATCCCATTCTTTGGGAACCTTTTCATTATTAAAAGTTTTTGTAGGTATCAAATGACCTTTTTCAATTGCATTCCATGCACCGGGGTCATTTGATTGAATGAAAATTTGCATTCTATTTTTTCAAAAATTGGAGAGTTCTCCCTCAAACATTGGAGGACGATTGAGGGAGACACCCTCCTTAAAGATGATTTGTGTGATATTCATTTTCTTTTAAAAGAAAGTAGTGATCTTGAGTAATACACAAGAACCTGCTGTGATATCAATTGAAAACAATATGAGTAGCACACAAACCAAGAGGGTGGTGAATTGGTTGTTCTTGGCCAATTAAAATTTCTTTAACAATCAGAGTTGAAAGGGATCTTATCACAAAACAAACACAGAACGCTTTTACTCAATCAACTCCAATCTTTATATAATGCAATTACAACAAAATGTTTCTGTTGATTATGAAAAGTTATACCAACGAATGACAATTAATAACCACAAGACTTAGAGAAACACTCTTCTTTAATCTTCCTTCTAGAAAAACCTATTCTAAACAAACTTTAAGAAAACTATTGCACTAGTTACAAAACTTGGAATTTCTAAAAAGAATTACAACCAAAGTAGTAAGAAACTTGTGATTTTAAAAGTATAAATTGGAGCATATGATGTAAACTATTTTGATTTATTTTATTATAAGTAACGACTTGACTAACAAGAGACTTGTAATTTGAAAATAAATTCGAGCATGTGATGAAAATTATTTTTAATATAAGAAACAACATGACAACAAGAAGACTTGTAGCTTAAAATAAAAGCATGTGATGCAAGTTATTTATTTAATTAATAATAAGGAATGACGTGACAACCACAGAACTTATAATTAATTAATATAACATATTTCACTAAAATATTTATTTGATTAAATTAAATTCTCTAATTTAATTATCAAATAAATTATTTTCTTTTGCAAAGATTAAAACACTTGTTTGTATGTGATTCCGTAGGTTCAATACTAAATTGGTAGTAAATTAATTGTAATTAATTTACTAATCAAGGTAGGCGTCTAACAACACTCCTTAGCGTCTATATAACGTGAAGTAACATCTTTTACCTTTAAGAACCAATAGAAGAATAATGCAATATTTCCTTCCATCATTTACCGTTCAATATTAACTCTAGAGTATAGTATTATAGTCAAACTCTAATAAGTCAATACATTATATTTAATCAATGAATGATTTAAGAAATTCTTTTCTTCTTTCATTCAATTGCCCTGACCAAGGTCTTAATTCTATCATAGAGCAAAAACTCATTACCTAGAGTTGATAGATTCCTTTTTGATTAATCATTAATTCTACAAGTATTTAATCGTATCCAATATTCATTCAACTAGTACCCTAAGACATTAAGTGTCCGAAATTAAAATATAACAAATAATTTGTTAATTATTATGATAATCTAAGCTATATCAAATGGAACTATTATATTTCTTCTTGAGAACTTTCTATTGACATATCAAGATAATATTTATTATTAGAAATTCTCAATTGAGTCAATTCAATGATGACATCCACATATACACCATCTAGACATGCAATTTAATAAACGAGATCTATAAATCTTTATCCAATAAAGACAATTATATATATATATATATATATATATATATATATTTATAGATCTATCCATATTATTGATGTCCTATTCACACTAATCATACGATTAAGAATAATTTAGATTAAATTATAAATGACTTGTTTCTCATTATCATACTCTCTATCATAATAACAAGTCTCTAATTTTATTAAAAGACTTGTCAAATTAATAATTTAATAAACAATAAATATAATAATAAAAGAAAGAATAATTCTTTACTAAAATTGATAACATTATGGATTGAATATTAGGCATTCACATTCATCCCCAAAACAAACCATGTAGTAGATACCACCTACGACAGATCAAATACAAATTAACTATGATTCCTTGATGGTGACAAGAGTTGGGTAGTAATGTAGGATGCAACAAGTGCAGTTACTATTGCCGCCACAAAATTTTCAAATCAGATCCCCTCTTGCCCTTCCTTCCTCTCCAACCAACAATATTTTTGTGAATATGCAACTATTTATATTTAATAGAAAATGCTACTTTATAGTATGAATCATATATGTCCAGCATACCATTGGAAGATAGCATAAATTACTGAAAGCACTAAAAAAATAAAATCAAAATCAGAAGAAAATAAAGAAACATGTGCATTATACCTGAGTTGAGTCAAATGAACATTCTTCTAACATATCTTCTTAAAACATGTGCATCCTCTCTTTTGCACTATCAAGCACAGTTATTCCTAAAGTGAAAAGTGTTTCTTTGAACAGTAAAATGTGAGAACATATCAAGTTAGTACAAAAGGGAGATAGTACATACTTCCCGAAAAATTGTTTGATTCTTGAAGTGATAGATGTTTCCTTAGAAATGAATTGGGTATTTGATTAAAATTTGAGATTGAGAAGGATGTTTCAATTTTCAGTTTTCTATTTCAGAAGAGAACCCAAGTAGTGAAGAAGTGCAACAAAGGATATTGAGATTTCTTCTTGAATGCAATGTTCCCTCCTTCTCCATTTTTGAGTGTTTAACAATGCAAAGGATGATCTCGTGAAGTAGCCACCCACATTTCTTCATTTATTTTTCTTTAAATATTTATCTGCATTTTGTCCTTCACACCCTCTCTTTCTCAAATCTACTTGCTACAAACATACAAATAAAGGGGGTTACTCAATTTCAAAACTAATGTCAGTTATACAATTCAAGAGATAATGTTAGTTACTTAATCAAGAGATAAAGAATGTTGAATCATCATCCTCTTTTCTAATTCAATTGTGTATATGCACACATAAAAAATTACAAGTATGCATATGCAAATATATAAGTGGAAGTAAAAGAGAAGATGATGAAATTTAAGTAACTAAAATTCAGTGAGAGCGGTAGAAAAATTATAGAAATCTAAAGAATAAAAATGGAGTATTTTGGACAGTGGTCCAACATCAACCAAACCCTGCAATTACTATTAATAAAAAAAATGCCAAAATGTTGTACTTAATAAATGTAAAATCTAAAGTGAAAAGAAGAATGATAATCTAAAACTTTGAACAAATTAAAGCATTGAAAATTAGAAGGAATAAACAGATTTAGGAAAATGATAGTCGAGTAGAATATAGAATCATGGAATGAAATGCCAACCTTAAAATTGACCTTGAGAGCTTACTCGTCCCAAGCCATTGCCCTTCTCATTTGGATTCTTGCTCAATTTGGAACTAGACGAAATGATGATTGGTGACACTACAATCTAAAGCGTGACATATATGAAAAGTCAATTACCATATTTTGAAAAAATTGGGAAAAATTTTTCCTTCTAATTGGAAGATCAAGTTGCGATATTCAATCCAAAAACATAGAAATTGCAGTTACTAAGATTGTACGCGGAGAATGTGCGATGAACCAATATGTGTGGTTACATGACAAAAAAGGAAAAAGTTGAAACAAAAAAGAAATGCTGGTAAGAGATGAAGAACATTTTAGCGGCCAAATAGTAGTGAGATTTTAAAGCTTTAGATAAAATTAATGAAGACCCATAAGCTAAAAATGGTAGCAGTGTAGAATGAAGAATCATGGAATAAAATTGTAACCTTGAGAACCTAGTTGTCCTTGCTATGATCATGTTCGTTTTGCTTTTCTTTATCATTGATTTTGAAGAAGCTGTAGGAAATCATTGGGGGAAGAATGGATGCAGTTTGACAGAAAAAGATGGGTAATATATAGAAGAGGAAGAGATAAGGGAGGTTAAATAGAAATTGAAGTAAAAATGAAACTTGAGAGTGAGGGAGACTCAATCGGGAAAAGTGCGGATTATATTTTTTTATTCGTCATTTATTTATCTATTAAACAATTTTTTCCAGGAGTAGTTAGATAAATTAAGTGTGTTTATGTAATTACTAAAAAATAAAATGATCTTAAACAAAAATGTAAATAAAAAAGCAGTTGTCAAAATGTATTTCTTTTATATGATGGTATAAATTTATTTATTTTATTTCGGTTTCATTATTTCTGAAGAGCCAAATCCAGTCCTTGATGGATCCAAGGATAGTCTCAATACAACGCGGAACCAAATTCCTTCCTTCGCATCACCAGCGGTTTGCGTTGCTCGTATACCCTACCGCACCTGATCACATTTCTCTCCTCGCTTCATTCCCCATTTCCCCGTTATTACACGAGAAATTATCCACCGAAAAAGTTTAGCCGACTGATCCTTCGAACTTTTAGAAACCTTTAAAACTTGACACCTACTAATTCATTTCATTTTACTTAATTTTTTTTCTGTTTCAAATTTGCCCCCGAGTAACTCTCTCTGTCTCCCTCCCTCTCCCTCTCTCTTGGAAGCTACTGTCTAACCATTTTTTATACTCCTTTTACTTTTGTGCGGCGCTGCAAGCTTGCTCACCATCGAAACCCAAACCAACCCTAAACTTTGACAACTCCGACGAGCAAAAAGGGGAAAGAGAGATGAGCGGAAAGAAGGGATGGCGGCCGTGGTACGAGCGGCGGTGATGAGGCGGTGCGAGTGGTGGCATGACCAGCGGCGAAGCTAGAGAGAGGAAAGGGAAAAGAAAGGGGGCTACGACGGTGCTTCACGAATGTTTTCCGGTGACCTGGACCACGATTGCGAGGGTTCGTGGCGGCGCTGGCAGCGGTGCTTTCGCTAACGGACCCGGAGCGGCGGCGACAGATGCAGGCGGTGGAACATTGGGTTTCTAAAATGTTGATTCTGAACTTTATTTATGAATGCAACATTATAAAAAAAAATCATTAGGAACAACAACACATTATAACAACATTACTTTTGATCCATGTCTTAGGATGCAAAATGATCCATTAGGCTTTGATTGATTTGTTTTCCTCTGCCGATTTCGAAGGGGTGCGCGTGCGTGGGAGAAACGAAGGGGGAGAGGAGTGTGGTAGACTGCTGGAAAAGGGGTAAAATTGGATATATAAGCTAAGGGCAAATTTGGAAGGAAAAGCCTTTTATAAAGTGGTTGCCAACTGTTGCGTATTTAATTAGATCGCCAGATAGCGTCGTGGTCTTTAGCATTTCTCCTTTTTCTTTTGGCTTTTCTTTTTACCTCACCGACTGCGAAGGCGAGTGAATCAAAAGAACAAAAGAACGAACCAAAAGCTTCGAAAGAAAGAAAGAAAGAGAGAGAGAGAAATTTAGAGAAGGAAAGGATGAAGATCACAGCGTTGTTGGTGCTTAAATGCACGGGCGAGAGTTCCGATCCCGTGATTCTGGCTAACGCTTCTGATGTCAGCCACTTCGGCTACTTCCAGCGTTCCAGCGTTAAGGAATTCATCGTTTTCGTTGGTCGCACCGTCGCCAGTCGCACCCCTCAGGGCCAACGCCAATCCGTACAACACGAAGGTCCTTTTTTTAGGGTTTCTTGCACGTTTTGGGTTATTTTCCTGTCGTTTTGGTGGATCCGTATTGGCTTCTTACTTTTGTGCTGTGTTATAATAGAAATCATAATTTGTTTGAAATTTGAGATGATGATGATGATAATAATAATAAAATAACTGTATGTATTGATCTAAGGTGATTTCTTGGTTATGCTGAAGGGTTCGATTTTGTTTTTCTGGTTGCAAAATTGCGTTAGTTTGAAAATTTTATTTATTTTATGTTTGCAGAGTACAAGGTGCACACCTACAACAGAAATGGTCTTTGTGCGTTGGGATTTATGGATGATCATTACCCTATTCGGAGTGCGTTTTCTCTTCTCAACCAGGTGAGACTCAGATAACTGTTTATCGGTTCAGTTCTATATTGTATATTTGTATTCATGAAATTTTGCTGCTTCCTTTGTGTCTATAAGGAACTTTTTTCATTGTCGTGAAAAATTAGGAAGATTTTTGGTTATGAGGGTGCATGATAAAATAACTCTATTATGCCTCTGGTATTGCGTAGGATGCTATAGTTATGTAATTTTGTGTTCTATCTATTTAATTTTATGGAGATTCTCTTGGAAGAGGCTCAACTCTTGTTTTCTATTCCTCATTTTATCATTGTTTACTATCTTGGTATCATCCTGTAAAGTAATGATTCAGTTCCTTACAAAAAAAGCTGTGACTGAATCATCTATAATTTTTTTGCTGCAAAGAAGAAATATGGAAGATGAAAGGACTAGGGAGTTGAGAAATATTATGATAGGTCAGGTCTATGTGGTGGGGGGAGGAAATAAATGCAGTCATTAATTAAAGAATAGCTTGAAATCAGTTATATCTAAGGTTGCCAAACTTGAGAGCCTACACAAACTCGGGAGCTTCGGTAGACTCAACTCAAAAAAGAGCTAATTATAATTTAAATCATTTGATCCCTAATAAAGTGTTACATTTTATGTTGGCTTAAAAAACAATGCATTAGCAACATAAAACACTGTCAATGTGGAGTCATTTAGGGCTAAAATTACATCTGATTTCAAACTCAGTGACTTGCTTCTTGATTTGTTGATTCGCTGACTTGAGTTTATGTAAGTTCACATGAGTTTAATTAGTTCATTTAGAAATAGTTTGACGGTGAGTTAACTCATTTTCTCTACCTAAAATCGTAAATTCATAATAGTCTACGAGTTAACTTGAATTTTTTTATTAACCGTAGGAATCCAAGATAGATTCCAAGGGGTTTGCAATAACACACACATTGCTCAACCTACTGAGCTAGACATCATTGGTACTTGAGAGTTTGACTACATGGGTTATATCAACTAGTGTAAGTGTATAGTAAAGAAAGAAGGATGTAATTAATAGAGATTGAGGTTGGGAAGTGGAAAGTCCGCAGAAAAAAAAGAAAATAATAATAAATAAAATAAAAAATGTTGAATTTTTATTTATTCGTAATTCACAATTTGTAACACTTGCAAAATTGTTTATTATTTTAAAAAATGTAAATTAGGAAAATATATGATATTATGATGTAATTTTAAATGTTACTATTTATATTAAAGTGCATATGAACATACCAGATATGTATATCCCCCATGTACCACATATTAAGCATAGTAAAATAACAATTACTCATACCCATATCCGTACCCGTATAACAGAGTATAGTGTACTATGTACTATGTAACTATGTTCTGTAAGCTCAAGTGTCTTGTTTTAGTGAGAATTGCATGTCTATGGAATGATTGCATGCAAGTTTCCAAGGGCTTGATGGCAGACAAAGGAGGGTTGAGTATTGTGCTAAGCAAGTCACATATTTGCCTTTTGGTCTTTATGAAAAAAAGTAATTGAAATAATTGACAGTAATCATTTGTCAGATTAGAATAGCTGTGTTGTATCATATCGTCTTAGTCTAACACATGTTAATGTTTTATTACATGGTAACAAAATACATTGTCATGCAGGTTATGGATGAATATCAAAAAAACTTTGGCGAGTCATGGAGAAATGCTCAGGGAGACAGTACTCAACCATGGCCCTATTTGAATGAAGCTCTGGCAAAATTCCAGGCATATAAATACCTCTTTTTATGTTGTCTGCAAAAAAATTGTTTAATATTCTAAATTGTGTTGCATTCTGCTAACCTTTTTACACAATTACGTATGACTCAAATCCCTTTATCTGTTCCTGTCAAATCTTCAGGATCCTGCAGAGGCTGACAAGTTGATGAAAATCCAGAGAGAGTTGGATGAAACCAAAATCATCCTTGTAAGCACACGATACTTTATATTTGCAAACCAGTATAGGGGTTCCCGTCATCTTTTGTCTTCTAAAGTTACTTCTCTTTAAGACATTCTGTGTCATGTAGTTGTTCAATTTTAAACACAATGGTTATATGCTGGTATTTTTTAAAACTAAATGTCTGTTTGAGAAGTTGGCATTGGTTTAAACATACATTTAGCTGAATGTGTGCTTGGATTAGTGGTGAGTTGAACTCGTCAAGATTTTTGGAAGCAATAAATAGAAAAAATCACGGTGAGTTCATCACAAAAGCAACTATTTGTTGCTTCCAAAAATCATGGTGAGTTCAACTCACCACCAATTCAAACACAGTTAGAGCAGCATGCAAGTCAAGCTTCACTCCTGTGAAGCCAAATGTAACATACCATTGCAAATTTATCCTTTTCTAGCATTGTGGTATGATATCCTAGATTTTACATTATGTCTGTCCATGGGTCATTGATAGGATCCATGAAAAGCTGTTACTTAATAAGCTGTTACTTAATATTCTGTATTAGTTAGTATACTAGCTGTACAGTTAGTTAGTTATACTAACTGTGGGGAGGGGCAGAAATTATAAATAGGAGGAGGGTGGCTGAGGAAAGCTTAGCTTGTAAGCAGAGAGTATTAGGAGGCTGTGACACCTCGAATAGTCACAAAGTGTAACAGCAGGAGCTAGTCTCCAAGATTCAATAAAGATTCATTCTTTTCAGTCTTTCTTCTCTAAATCTGGTCCAGTTCCTATCAGTCATCAATCATCAATAATTTTGTTGCTATCAGTTTTTTTTTTCCAGATTTGTTGCTGTTTCTTATTGATGTACTTGGTTATGTTACATTAAATGTGGTAGTCTTGATTTGTCCATTCTATGCTGGTTTACGGGTTTTGTTCATTTCTTCCTGCACAATTGGCTTGTTTAGGTTCTCTGGTTTTCTGGTTTTCTGGTGTGTAGATTTTTCACCTTATGATGTCTTTCTGTTTGTAAACAGCATAAGACTATTGATAGTGTGCTGGCTAGAGGGGAGAAACTGGACAGTTTAGTTGAGAAGAGTTCTGATCTGAGTGCCGCATCGCAGGTACACCTAAACAGCTCCTTTATACAACTTTGCATTTGGAACTAGTATACTCACAGTCAGACATCTATTATTTGTGTTACTCTTTTTTCTGTTACTAAAGTTTGGTTCCGGTCACATCATTGAGCATGCATGATAAATGTTGTGTAGTTTTTGTGATTAATGTCTTTGCTTGTTGCAAAACCTTTTAGCTATGCTTTTGTTTAGGTGATCATACAAAATGATTTAATATAAACCACCTGTGATCAGATTTTAACATTGCCAATTTTGGACTTTGTTTTGTACAATATACATATGTGCTGTTGGGTTTTTGGGTCTATTTACCTCAGAATGTGCTTTCATCTAAGCTGCTAATAATAGATTACTACCACTGGTAAGGTTATGGTGTTATAAATATTGCTCAGGGCTCCGCATTTTTTGTCTTAACTCTTAACTGTGTAATGATTATTAAGTAATATATATAATAAAGAGGAAGAATAGGCTCTTGGGGAGGGTAATGGGTACTGACTCGTAATCAATATTCGACATTCGTATCTCTTTAACTAAGTCAACACTATCGTTGATTGAAGTTTTACTTCCTCACTTGTTCTTATGTATAATTATATTACAGTCTATTACATTGTATGTTTTTTATTTTCCCATTCTTTTTTTGCCAATATGAAATACTAAACAAAAAATGAAATTCTATAGGTTCTTTATTTATTCCAATGCTTTCTTGCCTTTGGTTTCAATCTTTTCTTGCATAGGTGTATATACTCTAGTAAACTTGCAAACTTGTGTCCATTATTTATGCCTCTAATTATTTCAATGTTTTCCTTTTTGTTATTTATTTTGATATTTAATAATTGAATGAAACACTATTTTGGTCCCGAAAGATATGAGATTGGTCGCTTTGGTCCTTGAAAGATAGAAATTCATTTTCTGTCCTAAAATATTAAAATGTCAATTACTTTAGTTTTCAGGGACATTGATGTTAAAAAGGAGTAAATTGATGACACTTCTTTCAAGCCAAAAATAATGTTTTTTGGTAAAATTTGAAAATGTCATCTTTGTGGTGACCGACCTCAAATCAATCAGAAACAAACATGGTGTTTTACTCCTTTTATAATTTCAGTTTTTGGTTGCCCAATCAATATTTCTAGTATTGCTATTTTGCTATGAAGTATGACTTGTTTTGATACACACCATATTTGGTTGGTTTATTGGAAGATCACTTTCTGTTAACCATTATTGGAATTTTATTTGTTCACTAACTTGATACTGGCATTTGAAACAGATGTTCTACAAACAGGCCAAGAAAACCAATCAGTGTTGTACCATATTGTAAGCAAGCTTTCAAGTCTTCAGTATGCAGCGTGCTCACTTGAATCCTGTTCCGACATGGAGACTATTGGATAGGATAAAATAGCTTCATATGTCTATATCACTCCATTGTTTGTTTGGTGCAAATTATGTGATTTACCCCGATACATGTATTGCCTTACCGTGTTGACAAATTCAAATTCCCATTTACCTTGTTGTGATCTTTACTGATAATTTATAGTATGCATAAATTATTGTTTTGGTGGAATCATTCCATGTTAATTTGTTGTTGGATATTGACATATTGTTAATTTGTTGTTGGATATTGACATATTGTCATTTACCCTCATTGTCCCTGCATGTGTTATTTATTTTCTTGACCTTGGAGTGGTTCTTGCGTATTACTTTGCATCCTATCCAAACAACAAAAATACTATAGGTAATTAATTAGAACTTGAATTTAGTGATGTGATGCCCTGGTCACTAAAATATTACAATGAACGACAAAAGAATTAAAGTAGCTGCGAGGTTGGATGCTCTAGCGTGACTCACGAAGCATCCCTTGAAGCTTTTTACTTTTGGCAGATAAAATATCTGTTAAAGCATAATGGTAAAAATAATTGTTTTTTAATGATTTGTTTTTTTATTTCCGTAATTGATATTCGGATAATGCTGAATCCGTCTGTTATCTACCTTTTGAAACCCTTGCATTTTTTTTGTTGTAAAAACTACTAGGATAAAGATGTTACCTTTTCATTCCCATTATTTTTTTTCCCTTTTAACTTCGTTCCTTCTGGATTGGATATTTCGGCTTCCGTGTTGTGCAGAATAATTTATTTTTCTTTTGTCCACAGAGGTATATTCTAATAACAAAAAATATGACCATTTAGAGATAAATCTATCAATTAAATTATACATATTATATTTACTAATAAAGATTAGAGTTAACAATTTAAAAACTGAAAATTTAAATGATATTTACATGTTATTCGAAAATTAAAAATAATTAGGGAAGATGAAATTAAATGCGGAAAATATTTACAAGATAATTACAAAAAATATATTAGTAAATACAAAAATCTGAAAATTATAATAAATTAGATTATAAGATAAAATTGAAATTAACATTTTAAATATGAGTGAGATATCAATCAAATCTAAAAAGATATAATAGATGTTATTTGAATTTTCAATTTCATAATTTTTATTAATTTTCTAGAAGATAAGAGATATTTACAATCTAATAAAATATAATCTATAAGTAACAGTCTAAATCTTATGCAAAAGATATATACGCTTAATTAAATCCAAAAGATATATATGCCTAATTAAATCTAAAATATGTATACACCTACTTTATTTAGACATGACAACGGGACCCAAACTCGTGGGGTCTAACGTTGACCCGCATTGATTTTGACTAGAAAAACTCGAGTTGATCAGGATCGGATTCAGGTTTTCCTCGACAGCCAAAGTCAGGTTCACCCGAACCCATCTCGCTAATAATTAATTTACAAAAATATCCCTGCATATTTATAACATACTAAAACCTGAAGCCTTAAACCTAATTTCAAAACGACGTTCTCAATTCTCACTCTTACTCATTGTCTCACACCAATACCACTTTGTCGTTTCTCCGTTCTATCTCGTCGAGAGACTCTCAGTCACTCCTCAAGACCTCAACCTTCTCGCACGCACACCTCCGCGGCCAATCGGCCAACCGTATCACACCTTCATAGCCAAATGTGTCGCGCCTTTGTGGCCAAGTGTGTTGCATCTTTGTGGTGAACAACAATGGTCATGCACCACGCGGCTCACCAGAACCCTCTCGCACCTCAGTCCTCAACCCTTTCACACCTCCCAGGCCAACATTGTTGCACCTCCATGGCCAACAACAATGACCCTCTCGTACTCTGCACTCCTCCAACGAACATTGTCAGCCTCCTACACCATTATCCTCCATATCACGTTTTTTCCTGTTTCACGTTCACAGGTTAGTTTCTCCCTCTTTCACTGTTAATTTTTCTTTAGGGTTGGGATTGATCTCGAATTTGAGGGTGTAGGATTGTTGGTATTTTCTTTGAGATTTTGTTAATTTAATTTGTGATGATTCTTGTTATGCAGTTGGATTTGGATTGATTTCTTCAATTTGTCAATCCTGTTTGGTTGGGGGTTTTGTGTTTTTGTTTTTAAATCTTTTCTTGGTACTGCTTATTAGTATAATCTTTTCTTGTTATGAACTTTGCACAATTCTATAATACACTTTTATTAGTATACTTCATTATTTCTGAAAATTTGATTGGAGAATCTTGTGGTATGGACTGTATATGAATGTCGTAATGATAGATCAATTGATAATGTTTATTATGTTTGATCCAGTAGCCAAAACTGACAAAGTCTACACCTAAGAAGAAATCAAATTGTAAATTATGCTATTATACTACAATATTTTGTGTTATACTTGAAGGATGTGTTATACTTGAATCCGCTGATCAATGATTGGAAATGTGTTGTGTTTTGAATTTGGATTTGCAATGGAAGAGTGGATATGTGATATAGATATGTGATTGTTTTATGCCATTTTGGGGTTATTTTTTCTCTTATGAATGTGCTGTGATTAATTGTTCTCCTCTGTCTTCTTTTTTTAACAGTTTCTAACTATTTTTTATTTAACTATTTTATAAAGAAATGACAGATCAAGAAAGTGCACATGAAGAAACAACTCCTGGTCCTGGCTATATGTAACGACCCCGTATGCATCCGGTTCATTAACATTATAATCTGGTATTAAGCGCAACAATACTTAACGTAATTAAGTAAACACGGAAGCATTAAAATAATACAAGACGTCATCTTACATCATATAATACAACTAAAACATTATGTATGAAATATTATATACATCCCGACACCCGGGTTCTGTTCCACAAGATACGTCATAGTACAACCCATACTGGGTTACCAAATGTACAACAAAATTGAGCCAACAGGCTCGCTTGAAACCGCCTTCCAATTTCCGCTTCTTTGAACTTGGCCTTGACCTCTTGTCCGGGATCCTCAACTAGTGGCCAACTCGGCCTCTAAATTGAGATGCACCGATCAACCCCTACTCGAGTCTCTTACCCCGGGCTTTGTCCTCCGCTCTTTGGCTATCACCTGCAATAAAATATAATCCCCAACCGGGGTGAGATACAATCTCAGTAAACTCAGGGTTCTTGGAGTTACACCTCCCCCTGGTTCACTTCCACAATACATGGCATTACAATTAACATAGCCAACCCAGCCTTTTAATAAAAACAGCAGTATAACCATCTCAACCTTTTAAGAAAATAAAAGCATAGCCATCCTAACATTCATAAACATCACATGTATATAATCACACCAACGTGCCATTCCAGCACAGATATACAAGTTCACCAGTGCACATCTAATGCACAAATATATATCTTGACATACAAGTTCACCAGTGCACATCTCATGCACAAATGTATATCACCCGTGCACATCTCATGCACCCATGCACATCTCATGCACTCGGACGTATATGAATTATCGAGAAGCTCATCTTGGATGAGTCTTACACTCTCATATATGGTCCGCTTCCTTGGCCAGAGGGCTTCCTTAACCACAATACAAACATCACAGTGCAAATCATTTACATGTATGTTTCAATCAACAAGCAGTAACACACAATTTAAATACACACATTGCATCATACAATAACCATAACTCCCCAGGAGTATGGTGGAACACAATCAAGGGATACCATCTCCCCAAGAACAGGGAGCTTACCTTCTCTGATTTCAGCACTGTCCTTTCCAATCTCGTGTTCGCAACCACCGATATCTTCTTTATCACGCCCTACAGCAGGCAAGAAAGATATCAACAACGATTTTCAACCGTTTCATGAAAAGAACCAGTTCTTTTCCAGATTTCATACATATGCCTCCAACGTTGACTTGTAAACCCCAAAAATATCTGGGCATAACAAAATACCCAAAATCTAGAAAAGTTAGCTCTCAAAGTTGAACCTTCATCACAACAACTTCCTAAACATACTTTTCCAAAGAAATATCACCCAAAACCATATGGGTTATTTTTCCTCTCAACCCCAAACTTAAAGGAAACGGTAAAACTTACTCGTCTTACCTTAAAATGTCAAGGGAGGATTGTGGACAACTTCTAAAAGCCTGGATGTACTTATAGTGTCGTCTAAGTCATAAAGGTTGAAACTTTAACTTCCTTTGGAGAAATGATCTCCTTGACTGATGATTCTTTCAAAGAATAAAGGGTGGGAACTAATTTGTATGGTGATTCTCTTCAATCCTTACGTTGGATGTGAAGGTGTTTAGGTTATGGAACGGTTATCTAGGAAGCTTTTTCTCACTTTAACAATGGAGGAAATATGGAATAAGAGAGAGAAAGTGTTTTAGCAAAGACGGTGGAAATAAGGTTACTACTAAAATATCTCACTTGAGCATATCTTATATAGCTTGTAAGTTAACATGCGTCCTAAAAATAACATGAGAGCCTTCTCGCGTCAAAGCAACCAGCAGGGAGTCAACACGTGTCACTTGTGTAAAGTGAACATGTAGGGCCAACACCTGTAAGAAGGCTAAGTCTAGTGTTCCCTCCTCCTTCGACCTCATTCGACCTAATCCAAGTTCCTACCTTGGTACTTCACAAGTCCAAGGTTCCTCCCAACTGCTTTCGGGATCACTAACCCGGTAACTCTATCAAAAGGGGTTGCGAGATCTTCCAGTTTCTCTATACCCGGTAGTTCTTACAAGTCAACCACATACGAGCTCTTCTGAGCTCAACCGAGATCACAACTCGACAACACATCCAAGCTTATCCGTGATTACAACTCGGTAATATATCCAAGATCACCTAAGCTTATCCGAGATCACAACTCGGTCTTCAAAGAAAAGGAAGACACGAGCTCTATCGAGATAGCTATTCGGTTGCTCTTTCCTTCCTTGTCCGGGTTCCTTTCTATACATCAGCGTTTTTCCCAAAAGTGCTATGTAAATACACCACTTACGTGGCCATAACCCAGTCTACATAAAAATTAACATATACCACAATCTCGGATTAGTAAAGGTGCTATCTACACCCCCTTATTATCTGAGTTCCAAAATACACCCCCTCCTAAGGTGACAACTTGGTCATACAAACCCGAACTAAACACAGGGTTATTATATTCACCCCCCTTCAAATAATTTTGACCTCAAAATTATATCCATACCTGCCAAATAACTCGGGGTATAGCTCCATAAGTTCCTACTATTGCTCCCATGTTGCTTCCTCCGGGGTCCTCCCTTCCCACAATACCTTGACTATGGGGATAGTCTTACTCTGAATCTTCTTTTCCATCCTGTCAAGAATCTGGGATGGTCGGGTAAGACAGGTAAGATTTTCTTTAATCTGAATAGAGTCAGGTTCCACCACATGTGAAGGGTCGGGTACGTATTTCCTCAACTGAGATACGTGAAAGATATCATGCGGCCCGGACAATTGGGGAGGTAAAGCTAGCCTGTAAGTAATTGGTCCTATCCTTTGGAGGATTTGATAAGGACCAATGAATCTAGGGCTGAGCTTTCTCACACCCAATGCCCGTCCAACCCTCGTCACTGGAGACAACCTTAGAAATGCATGATCGCCTTCATCAAACTGCAATGGGCGATGTTTGCTATCATAATAGCTATTCTGCCAGTTCTGAGACCGCAACAACTTGTCTCTAATCATGTGGATCTGTTCAGACGTATCTTGAACCATCTCGGGTCCAAGAAGCTATTTCTCTCCCATTTCAGCCCAGCAAGTAGGAGTCCGACAGCTTCGACCATACAACGTTTCATAGGGTGCCATACCCAAACTAGCATGGAAACTATTATTATATGAGAACTCCACCAGAGGTAGATATCTATCCCAACTCAGTCCCTGCTCCAAGGCACAAGCTCTCAGCATGTCTTCTAGAGTCTAGATAGTCCTCTCGGTCTACCCATCCGTTTGTGGATGATAAGCCGTGCTGAGTCGCAATTGGGTCCCAAAATCCTCTTGAAGAGCACCCCAAAATCTTGAAGTGAACTTCGGATCTCTATCACTGACAATGCTTTCTGGGACACCATGAAGTCGAACAACCTCTTTAATGTATAGCTGAGCCAACCTTTCCGTAGTGTAGTCAGTTTGAACAGGTAAGAAATGATTTAACTTGGTCAATCTATCAACAATCACCCAAATGGAATCGTATCCGGGTTGGGTTCTTAGCAGTCCAACCACAAAATCCATGGAAATACTATCCCACTTCCACTCTGGGATTTGCAAAGGTTGCAGTAGGCCTGACGGTCTTTGATGCTCAATCTTCACCTTCTGACATACCAAACATCTCCTAACATGCTCGACTATAACTCTCTTCATCCCAGGCCACCAAAAATTTTTCTTCAAGTCTTGATACATCTTAGTGGATCCCGGATGATGGAGGTCCAAGTCAAGCCAAAGGTCTAGAAGGGGAGCTTGAAGCACTTCCTTTGGTGAGCTTCAAAGGACCAATGACAAGAGCTAGGACTTAAGCACTTCAAGACCATATTCAAGCCAATTTGGACAAGCATGAAGTTGTACACCATATCAAGGAGGACAAGAGCTGGATTTTGATGTCTCAAATCCAATATAATTTAATAAATTCCAGCATTTGTTAGAAGAAATTCAATAAAACATGTGTAAATAAATTGCTACTGCTTTAATTGATTATTTTGGCTTTATAATCAATTACGGGATGTTTAGAAGCAATCAGGACTCCTGGCCTTACTGCTTTATTTCATTGAAATAATCGATTACGAGGATGTTAGCAGGAATCCCGACCTTACTGCCTTAATCGATTATTTTGTCCAAATAATCGATTACAAGAGTGTTAGCTGGAAGCAGGAATCATGACCTCACTGCCTTAATCGATTAAATGGCTAGTGTAATCAATTATTTCAGTTTCTGACTGATTTAATCGATTAAACCAGTCTGAGAGGGCTGCTGTACAGTTTTTGGAAGTCAAAGGTATTTTAGGAACAACTTGTCTTGTAAGCTACGTTTGGGCTTCATTTTAGCTTACATTTACATTTCATTTAGGGTCAATTAGCTTAATAATTCGTGGCCTATATAAGGTCCCAAAAATTGAATGTAAAGGAGCTTTTGGTGAATCAATACAATTTCTGAATTGTTGGTGAGAGTTTTCTCCCTTTGTTCTTAGTCAAGAACTTCTTGTTTCTTATCAATGGCTTCTGAGCTATTATGGTGATTCTTGCAAGACTTATTGGAATTCCTATTCCATGGTGTCATCCCTTATCCATTTCTATTCTTCTTCTATAATCCACTTCTGAAATTAGGAAAACATAAACAACCCCATTCAAGAAAGAGTTGCATGCTCTGTTTGAAGTTGAATTGAAGATTGACTTCCATTGCAAGGAAGATCAGGGCAAACAGGACTTGATTCATTTTAGAAGTTCATCATATGGTATCAGAGCTTAAACCTTGTGGAATTCTTCTTCAATTTCAGTTTTAGGTTTTTTTCAAAGGTAAAATTCTGCATAATTCCCAAAAACGAAAATCCATTTCAATTCCTTGTTTCTTGCTGTTTTCCTTTGATTCTTGGTGGTTTGGGCTTGTTGTGTGTTCAACCACAAAACCTTAGTGTTTTCTTTAAGTTCTATGTGAATTCTTGTTCTTATGTTCTTCATGTTCTTAATGTGTTCTTCATATTTTTCTGATTTTCTAGTCTTGATTCTTGTCAACTTTTGTTTGTAGTGTTGTTGTGTTGTATGACCACTTGTTTTGATTCTACTCTCATGCCTAAACTGAATTGAGTTGTTAGAAGCAAATTTTACAGTTGTTATACATCATATTTTAGTGATTCATTGAATTTCTTTAAGGATTTTGAACTTGTTCAAAAGAAAAACAAAAGATGAAAAAAGTTTGTGAAAGAAACAATCCAAAAGCAAAAGAAAAATGCATCAAGTGTACAACCAAAGACATTATTGATTAGTGGCTGGAAAAAGTGAAAGAAAAACAGAATTTAGAAGCAAATTTCAAGTTCCAAAAATTTCCTTTGAACAACAAAATCAAGTGAACTTGTATAACATGCAAATTTGATGAAATTTGGCTTCTAGCAATTGAATTTGATTGACATATCCTCCTTGTGCAGTTTGGTATAGCCATAGCATTCCTTGAGTTGTCTCATTAAATTCCAATTTGAGTAGTCCTTTCTAAAT
>CM023949.1:12921493-12944615 GCA_013407115.1 Glycine latifolia | reverse complement strand
TAACTGCAGTAAACTCTGATTAAATTTACTTACATTCTTGTCAACTTCTGTCATTTAAATTACAGCATTCAATTACAAATCAACCAACCCTCTCAATTTATTATTTTGTCTTCCAATTTCTAAGACGTTAAGTTACATAAGATTGCATTCAATCCCTGTGGAGACGATACTCTACTTACTTACTTTATTACTTGAAACGAATGGTACACTTGCCGATTTCGCAACATTTCTCCCATCTGAATGCCATCTAAGATCTTTTGTGTCACCTCCATTAGTAAATAAACGCTTAAACCTTGGAATGAGAGGAAAATACCATAAAACCTTCGCTAGGGGGCCTTTCTTTGTGCTTTCACCACTGCTACACTCCTCCTCATCCTTCACTCTGTACCATGATACCCCACACCTTGGGCATTTATGCATTTCTTCAAAATGATGTCTGTACAGTATACAATCATTAAGGCATGCATGAATTTTCTGATACTCCTTACCCATCAATTACAACATGTAACTTTTTGGCAACATGTTTTCTTCTGGAAGCATACCCTACACTACCTTAAGCATACCCTTCACATTAATTAGACTTAACACCGCTAATAACAGTGCACCCCGGATACAAAGGTTTTTTTCGAATCAGTTTCCAATGTATCATACATAGGGGCATGTGCTTGCTAAAAAAAACTCTTGTCTAAGATCATGAATCATATCCTCTAATCGATCTCTCATTTCTACACCAAACGGTCCAGTTTAGGAACCCCCTTTGCATGTCTGTAAATTCACCATATCATATCCATGTTGTATAGTTCTTCTTAATCCCATCACACAAAATATGTTCCCATATGTCGCCTCATTCGGTTAAGCTTTTTCCAAGACAAATTCCAAGAATTGTTCAAACCCTTCTTCATATGTAAAGGTTAAGTCTCTTTTCTTAGATTTGATGGAATTTCAACAGTATTTCGCATTGATCTCCAAGTACACAACATGAAAGTGATGACATGAATTCCACCACAATCAAGTAGTAAGCCGAAGAATAAAGTGATATGCACTATACTAAAATTTCATCAAATTTAAGAAAATAGAGTTAACCTATACGTATAATTCTACTATAAAAAATGACTTTTTCCAAATTGTCCCAACAGACAATTCAAGATTCAATACAAGGATTAATTCAAATTGTCTAGAAGAATCATTGTATTGAATCTCAAACGGTAAACTAAGGTTATAATGACCCTGTGACAAATCCGAGTTCGAGCGACCAGGTGTACATAAGGGGGTGTAACTGGAACCCGGATAAAGGGAGGGGTGTAGATAGTATCTTCTCAGATGAGCAACAATGTAGTGATCTCGGTTGAGCTCGGAGGAGCTCGGAGGAGCTCGTTTTTAGTTGACTTGTAAGAGCTACTGGGTAGAGAGACTGGAAGAGCTCATAACCCTTTTTGATAGAGTTACCGGGTTAGGAAACCAGACGTGGTTGAGACAAACCTTGGACTTGTGAAGTACCAAGGTAGGAATTCAGATTAGGTCGGATGAGATCGGATGAGGTCAAAGGAGGGCAAAACCTTGGACGTAGTATAGTACTGAGGACGGGCCCTAATGTTGTGCAATCGATTACATAAACATTTGTAATAGATTAAAACAAACAGTGCTTGTTAGGTATCATCTATATAAACCCAACTTGATAGCATCAGTAGGGTTTTGAGAACCCGGGTAATTACACGTAACATGTATATGAGGTATAACACATTGACTTGCCAAACAGTAGACCCTATCTAGCAGTCAAATATGTCTACATATTCACTTTATACAAGTGACACATGTTGACTCCCTGATTGTTATTTTGACGCAGGAAGATTCTCATATTACGATATGACGCATGTCAACTTTCAGACTATTTAAGATATGCACAAGTGGGATATTCCAGTAGCAATCTAATTTCCACCACCTTTGCTAAAACATTTTCTCTCTCTTATTCCATTTGTTTTCCTCCATTGTTAACTGAGAAAAGCTTCATAGATACTCAATCCTTGACCTAAACACCTTCACATCCAATGTAGGGATTGAAGAGAATCACCATACAAACTAGTTTCCAACCTTTGTTCGTTGGGAAAACCATCAGACAGGGAGATCATTTCTCCAAAGGAAGTTTAAAGTTTCAACCTTTAAGAGTTAGAAGGCACTTTAAGGACATCCAATCTTTGAGAAGTTGTCCACAAGCCTTCCTTGACGTTTTGAAGGTAAGACACGTAAGTTTTACCATTTCCTTTAAGTTTGGATTTAAGAGGAAAAATGACCCATATGAGTTAGGGTTGGTTTTGGGTGATATTTCTTTGGAAAATTATGCTTAGGAGGTTGTTGTGATGAAGGTTCAACCTTGAAAGCTATTTTTCTGCGTTTTGGGAATTCTGTTTTGCCCAGATAGATCTTTGTGGGGTTTACAAGTCACTGGTTGGTTGTATAAGGTTGAGATCTGGAAAAGAATTGGGTTCTTTTCATGAAACGGTTGAGAACCGTTCTTGATATCTTGCTTGCCTGATATAGGTCGTGATAAAGAAGATATTGGTGGTTGTGAATACAAGGCTGAGAAAGTCGGTGCAATGATCAGAGAATGTAAGCTCTATGTTCTTGGGGAGTTTGTATCCCTTGATTGTGTTCCACCATACTCCTGGGGAGTTATGGTTATTATATGATGTAGTGCGTGTATTTTAATTATGTGTTACTGCTTTTTGATTGAAACATACATGTAAATGATTTGCACTATGATGTTTGTATTGTGGTTGAGGAAGCCCTCTGGCCAGGGAAGCGGACCATATATAAGAGTGTAAGACTCATTCGAGATGAGCTTCTCAGAAATTCATATATGTCCGAGTGCATGAGATATACATTTATGCATGAGACATGCACTGGTGAATGTGTATATCTGTGCACGGGTACAGGTGATGTGCATGGGAAGATATACATTTGTGCATGTAATGTGCACTGGTTGGCTAAATTGTATATCTGTGCATGGGAAGATATGCATTTGTGCATGTGATGTGCACTAGTTGGCTACTTTGCATATCTGTGCTGGAATGGTACGTTGGTGTGATTATGTACATGTGATGTTTATAAAATGGCAGGATGGTTATACTGTTATTTTATTAAAAGGTCGGGTTGGCTATGTTATATGTAATGCATATATATAAATGCTATGTACTGTGGAAGTGAACCAGGGGGAGAAGAGTCTCCAAGAACCCTGAGTTTACTGAGATTGTATCTTACCCCGGTTGGGGATTATATTTTATTGCAGGTAATAACCAGCAAGCCGAGGACGAGGTCCGGGGTAAGAGACCCGAGTAGGGGTTGTTTGGTGAATCTCGATTGAGAGGTCGGATTGACTGTGAATCGAGGATCCTGGATAAGAGGCTGAGGCAGGGTTCGAGGTTACGAACAAAGAAGGTGGTCTTGTGCGAACCTGTTGGCTCAATTTTATTGTATATTTTGAAACCCGGTATGGGTTCATACTGTATGTACATTGTGTATTTGTACCCGGGTGCTGGGTTATACAAAAATTCCATACATAATGTTTTGTTGTTATTGTATGACTTAGAATGACGTCTTAATTATTTTATTGCTTCCGTGTTTACTTAATTACGTTAAGTAATTGTTGTGCTTAAGACCATAATATATTGTTAATGAACCGGATGCATACAAGGTCGTTACAAAGGTTCACTCATAATGAACATATATTGTATATAAAACAACAATCATTAATATAATGAAGAGATACATTAAAATAATCATACTATACACAACTTTTATCAAGTAATTTCATACTTGTAATAGATTGAAGTGAATATAGTACTTGAAGTTAATATTTGTAATAGATTGAAGTTAAATATTTGTAATGAACATAGTATTTATAAGAGAATTGTTACCTCAACAACTAGGCATCTGAGTGATCTGCAATCAGCGACTTTGGGGCTAACAACAGATAACAATTTTTATTTCTTCTCTTCTGCTAATTAAACTTCATCAAATATGAAAATATTGCAATTAATTTTTAGAATGTATATATAGCATAAGGAGTGGAATAAAGAATGAACATGTGTATGGAAATGACACTGAAAGGAAGGAAACACATGTCCAAATTTTCAATAAAAAGGTGAAAACTGTGCAAACTGCCCAGAGAAATTTATTTAGAGAATGGATAGATAGTTAAGTAAGAAAAATAAAAGAAACTAAAATGGCACATACTTTAAACAAAAAACTTAAGTTGAGAATTAAAAAGAAATAAGAAGTAGTATGTGCATTATAAATAGGGTGATAACATGAGAATGTGTTTATTAATAAATGAGTTGAGCATAAAGAGAAGTTGTTGCGTGTTCTCAGAGGCCACAAAAAGGCCATTGGATGGATGCTTACTGACCTTCCAGAAATAAATCCTTCTATATGCATGCATTGGATACTCTTGGATGATGATTCTAGGCTGGTAAGGCAGCCACAAAGGATGCTGAATCCCACCATTCTTGATGTGGTGAAGAAGGAGGTGATGAAACTACTAGCTGCAAGGATCATCTATCCCATTTCAAATAGCATATGGGTTTCACCTGTCCAGGTGGTCCCTAAGAAGTAATGCATAACTGTTGTGAGAAACCAGGATAATGAGTTGATTCCAACTAGAGTAACCAACAGTTGGTGAGTTTGCATTGACTATAAGAGACTTAACCAAGCAACTAGCAATGACCATTTCCCTCTCTCATTCATTGACCAGGTTCTGGAGAGGTTGGCAGGTAAATCACATTATTGCTTTCTTGATGATTTTTCAGGTTACATGCAGATTCATATTGCACTGGAGGACCAACACAAGACCACATTCACCAGTCCATTTGCCACATTTGCCTACACCAAGCTACCCTTTGGCCTATGCAACGCTCTTGGAACTTTCCAGAGGTGCATGGTAAGTATGTTTTTTGATTTATTAGAGAGTTGCATGGAGGTGTTTATGGATGATTTCATTGTTTATGGTTCCTCTTTTGATGCATATTTGGATATTCTCTCTAGAGTTCTTGACCGATGCATTGGGGCTAACCTTGTTTTTAACTTTGAGAAATGTCATTTTATGGTACATGAGGGTATAGTCTTAGGGCATTTGGTCTCTAGTAGAGGTATTGAGGTTGATAAGGCCAAGATTAATGTTATTACTTCTCTACCTTACCCTACTTCTGTGCGGGAAGTACGTTATTTTCTTGGACATGCAACCTTTTATAAGAGATTCATCCATGATTTCAGCAAGATTGCATTGTCATTGTCCAAGAAAGGGCGAAGACTTTGTGATTGACCAGCCTTGCAACGAGGCATTTGACTAGTTGAGGAAGAAGCCTACTACCTTTCCCATCATGCAGCCACCAGATTGGAAGCTTCCCTTTGAGCTCATGTGTGATGCCTCTAGCTATGCGCTTGGGGTTGTGTTGTCAAAGAGAGTTGACAAACTATCCAATGTCATTGCTTATGCTTCACGCACTTTAGATGCAACCCAAGTTAACTACACCACCACTGAGAAAGATCTTTTGGCTATTATTTTGTTTTAAATTCAGATCTTATTTGCTTTGTTCGTATATCACTGTCTTTACTGACCATGCAACTTTGAAGTACCTATTGAAGAAGCCTGATGGTAAACCTAGATTGATCAGGTGGATACTTCTTCTTCAAGAGTTTGATATTGAGATTAAGGATATGAGTGGTGTAGAAAACTTGTTGTTGATCCTTTGAGCAAGATCGAGGGACCTATTAAGTCCTTTCTATTAGGGATAATTTCCCTGATGAGCATTTGATTGCATTCATCACATGTTACACCTTGGTTTGCTGACATTGTGAATTTCATTGTTGCATCTGTTGTTCCACCTCATGCATCTAGGTCTCAAATAGATAAACTTAAGAGTGATGCAAATTATTATTTGTGGGATGATCCTTATTGGTGGAGGTTTGGTAGTGAACAAGTGATCCACAAGTGTATACCAGATCATGAGATTCAGTCTATTCTTCAGCTTTGTCATGACACACCTACCAGCAGTCATTTTGGTCCTTAATGGATCGCTAAGAGAGTATTAGACTGTGGGTTCTATTGGCCCACCATGTTTAGAGATTCTCATCACTTTTCCACATCTTGTGAGCAGTATCAGAGAGTATGAGGGATCATTACACATAGACATGAGATGTCTCAGCAACCTATTATTTTCTGTGAGATTTTTTATTTATGGGGTATTAATTTTATGGGTCCATTTCCTATTTCTCATGATTTTTCATATATTTTGCTTGTTGTTGATTATTTTCTAGAGGGGTTGAAGCTAAGGTCACCAGAACTAACGATTCTAAAGTTGTTGTGAATTTTCTGACATCTAACATTTTCTGACCAGGGGAGCCATTTCTTTAGTAGGTCAGTGACATCCTTGCTCTAGAAGTATAGGGTTATGCATAGAGTTGCTACAACTTATCATCCCCAATCTAATGGACAAGCGGAGGTTTTTAATAGAGATCAAGCAAGTATTGTAGAAGGTAGTGCAACCTAACAGAAAGGATTGGAGTAAGCTACTTGAAGATGTTTTATGGGTTTACGAGATTGCTTACCAAACACCTTTGGGGATATCTCCCTATAGGGTGGTTTTTGGTAAGGCATGACACCTTCTGGTGGAGATTGAGCACTGTGCTTATTGGGCGGTGAAGAGTTGTAACATGGTATTTGATGAAGCAAGTATGGAAATGAAGCTTCAATGCAAGAACTTAAAGAGATATACTTAAAAGCCTATAAGAACTCCAAGATTTATAAAGAGAAAGTGAAGAGGTTTCATGATTCTAGGATTCTTAGGAAGGAGTTCCATATTAGCCAAAAAATGTTCTTATTTAACTCTCACCTCAAGCTTATTTATGGTAAACTTCGATCTAGATGGGATGGACCTTTTGTTATTACTAATTTTTTTCCCATGGTACAGTTGAGATTAAAAATAAAGTTACTGTTGCGAAATAGGCAAGTGTACCGTTTGTTTCAAGCAATAAAGTGAGTAAGTAAAGTATCGTCTCCACAGGGATTGAATGCAATTTTATTGTAACTTAACGTCTTAGAAATTGGAAGAAAAATAAGAAGTTGAGAGAATTGGTTGAGTTTGTAATTATGCAACGTAAATTAAATGATAGAAATTTAACAAGAATGTAAACTAAAGTTAAATTTATTTTAATGCAATGTTGAGAGATAATTGTGGTTAAAGCGCATTCCCTATGATCCCTACCGTCTATACTTCAACTGATTATTAATTTGAATTATTTCTAATTGCTCAGCTGATGTATTCTCACATGATTAGCTAAATCCTAATCCCTTAGTAATTTAACCGTTTGGTGAAATTAGAAACCCTAATCCCTAAGTGATTCCCTCTTAAACCAAACATTTAGCAAATACATCCTGAAATTACTACAACTACACATTCCTATCCCTAGGTAATGTATAAATTGTTGTTTTACTCATCTCAGAAACTAGAATCCCAATATCCCTATTGTGAATCCTAACCCTAAGCATCTTAATAGAATGGTCAGTCCCAATTAAGAACAATACAATGAAGAACAGAATAAAACAAATCAATTATGATAATTCTTATTAAAACCAATCAAGACATAGAGGAGTTCACATAGGTTCTTGCTCTAACCACAATACAAGAATTTAGCCAAGCATACTCAGAACTGACATTAATCTTGCACTTAGCATGTTGCTAGAGAAGAATTACCAGAGGAAGAGAAGAAGTTACAACAAAGTTGCTATTCTGTAGTTTCCTTAATGAATCCAATCTTCTCCAAGGGTTCTTCAATGGCTTCTTCTGTAGAAAATATTCAAAAGGTCCAGAGGAAGCTTCCTTCTTTGTGTCCCAGAGGTCTCTTTTTATCCCCCATACGTTCTAGGTTTTATTTTGGTAACAAGGAACTGTTCCCCAAGCTAAATCAGTATCAAATCTTTTAAATCATGAAATATCGTGCTTGTGACGCAACTAGCGCGGAGTCCCACGCTGATCGCGTGGGATGTTCGAATTGATTAGGCTGTTCTGGAACTCTGGCGCTAATAGCGTGGTGTCCCACGCTGATCGCGTGGAACATTCGAACTGAATACCTGATTTTGATATCACAGCGCTACTCGCGTGGATGGCCACGCTGATAGCGTGGCTTACTCGAGTTGAAAGGTTGGCTTTAAGCATTTGGCGTGAGTGGCGCAGGTTCTGGCGCGATCCGCGCGGAGTCTTCGAACTAAGTGTTTGATCTTGATACTTTGACGCTGATCGCGTGGGAATTGGCGCGAGTCGCACGGCTTGTTCGAGAGCACTAGCTTGCTCTTTTTGCTTCTTTTCCTCTCTTGTTGGTTCCTAAATGACAAAATAAATAAGAAAATAAAGTAATATGAATTAAGTGATAACTTACCAAATCCTGATCTAATTTACTAATTCTTAAACAATTTATTAATCAATTAATCCTAAAACTAATATATGTTGGAAGTATATTAGTTACCAGCAAGGTCTTCAAAGTGAATGGTCACCAACTCAAGCATTTCATGAAAGTCCTCAAGTAGGGGAGGAGCTTGTGGCAGACCTCTTTTTGGTCTTGCCAACTTTATGTGATGATGTGCCTTGAATAACATTTGAGGAGTTTCCTTTTCCCTTTTTTTCTATGTTGTCTCTTTGGTTGCATTTCATTGCATGCTTACATTGAGGACAATGTGCACTTTAAGTGTGGGGGGAAGAATTTACAAAACTTGTTTTATCTATTTTCTGTTTTAACTATTTTTGCTTATCTTTTTTTTTGTTATATTTTTTCTATTTTCTATTTTTCGTTTTGTTGTATTTGTTTTGTTTTATTTTTTTTTTGTTTTTACTGTTTTTACATATAGAAAATAAAAAAAATAAAAGATTTTGTAGTAGTTGTTTTCTATTTTTGTTGAATTTATGCACTTTTTCATGTTTTTCATAAGATTTCTAACTTGTATAAATTGTGAGAAATGTACCAATTTTTGTTGGATGGAGAGGTTTCATATTTGATATGAATCATTGTTGCAATTGTTAAAGTGATAAGTAGGCTTGGAAAATAAAATTTAAAGTGGATCATGTGTGATAAAATTATGTCTTGTGAGTTTTTGGGCCTTTGTGGATGAATCACATTATTTCATTCATGTTCTTTCATGTGTGATTTCATCCTTGTGCTAGATTTCTTTAGATTTTGACTTGTCTCTCTTGTCATTCCTTGTTACACATGCATTGATTGAGATGATTTAGGCATTCTTTCTTTTAGCTACTAGCCAAATAAAGCTACCCTGCATTGATATCCATTGTCACCTTTTTTGAGCCTTTAACCTTTTCTTTCTTGTGTAGCTCATTATAAGCCAAAAAGTGGAAAACTAGGTCATCCTAACTTCAAAGAGAAAAAGGGCCTTGGAATTGTTTTGGGAGTGGGTTTCAAACAAGTGTGGGGGATTTGTATTTTATTTTGATTTGGAAGAAAACAAAAAGAAAAGAAAGAGTATAAAAAACAAAAGTTCAAAGAAAAAAAAGAAAAAAGAAAAAGAAGCACAAGAAAAGAAAAAGAAAAAAATGCAATAAAAGTGTGTGGTTCATTTTCATCCTTGTAAGTTCTTTTTATTTTAATTTTGTTGTTCTCCACCTTATTTTTTTGTTTATACCCCTCTTTTTACTTGTTGGGTTACTCCTCATTGCCCCTATTTTCTCTTAGTTTTAGCCTAACTATCTTTCTCTTATCCACCCTTACATAAACCATACATTACAAATCAATAAAATCCCTTTTGATCTTTTGATGCATGTGTATTTCAAGTTGAATGAATTATAGTCTTGTCAATATTTGAATGTGCTAGTTATATGTGGTGTTTGAGTGTAAACACAAACCCATACACATTTGATGATGTTGAGTGTTGTTCTTTGAGAGATTTCTATCACCTTGGTACATTCTTAGTTTTAAATTGCTACTTTTTCACTTTGCACTTTGTGATCACGTGTTCATGGAGTACTTGTTACCTTGATATCATTCTTCCATTTTTCATCTTTCTCACTTTTGTGCATTATTAAGATCCATTGAAAGATGTGTGTGTCTTGTTCATACCTTTTTTTTAGTTTGTGGTTTATTCTAATTTAATTGTTTTTCTCTTAGTCTTTCTTTTAGTTTTGCCCATAAGTGTATAAGATAAAGTGTGGGGGAATTTGATTGAACATATTTATAATTTAGTATTTTTCTATTCTTATTAGCTTATTTGACTTCTCTTGGATTCTTAATTTCTCACTTTAACTCAATTTTAGTCTTAAGAAAATAATTGGGCTTAATTGATAATTGTTGCTTATTTTCATATTTTGTGCTTACCTGACCTATCTTCCTAGTGCATGACTTATAGGAATCTACAGAACTCCAAATGGATCATATGAGTAGTCCTTGGAAAGCTAAGGAAAAGAGCTATAATTTTGTCAGAGATAGCGTGGTCCAATTCTGCTGATTAGAGGGTCAAATTAGGCTTGGAAGTTAGAACCTCTTCATTCGAGTTTTGGGCTGTGAGTTTGGGTTTTGATTGGTGTAATTAGCATAATTAGTTAGTTTAGATGGGCACAATTAGAGTCCATCATTTATTCTGTTCAATCACTATATATTAGTGTAGCTAGGGGGACCAAAAAAAGAGAATTTCTAGCTTCTTGTGCAAGCTTTCAGAATTAAAATATTTTTTTCTTTTTCTCTCAATTGTTCTTCATTGTTCTTTATTTTTCTTCTTCCTTTCATCTCTATTCTTCTATTTTCTTACACAAATTTTGTGGCTCTTCCACTGATGATGATCATAGAAGGCTAAACAATCAATCAATCCAATGATCCAATCCAAGCAAGGAGAATTTGAGTTTTGGTTTCATATTCTAATTTATGTGTGAATGTTCATCTTCTTCTTCAGTCTTCTTTTCGATTTTCATGATTATGAATATGTTTAGGATTGAATTGCTTCTAATGATATTGAATGAACCTTCATAATATGATCATTATCTGAGAACTATGATAATTTGCATTGCTTGGTTTGGTGAATTGGATTGATATTCTTGAATCTGTTTTACAACATCTTTTATCAATTCTATTAGTTTCTCCATTTTTCTTCGATTCTTGTTTGTGTTTCTGCAATTTTTTTCACTATTTGCAAACTGTTTGATAGAATCTTCCTGATGTTTATAAGTGGATTAAGTCAGGAACCAAATTTGATTTATCTCTAAGTCTACCTAAGTTAAACCTATACTACAGAATTATCTTAGTTTTATTTGTTTTGTAGCGATTTGACAGTCGTTATCAGTCCTCTATGTTTGATACAATTTGTTCAATGACTTCTGTTTGAATGGAGGTTGCTAGTGATTCATCATGGAAACTGCCAAGTTTAGGGTGGTATAATATTAACATCAATGGTATTGTTCGTATTTCTGATAATGAAGTCGATTGTGGTGGAGTTATCTGTGACCATGAGGGACAATATGTGTTGGGGTTCAAGGTGGGTCATGGAAAGATTTCAGTGGTTAATGTTGAGCTGTGTGGTATTTTTAATGGCATCAAGCTCGCCTTAGACAAAGAAATGAACAATACTATTGTCAACACTGAGTCTCAGGCGGTGGTCCAACTTCTTACTAGTTATTGCAATATCAATCATCCTCTTCATTTCTTAGTGCAAGATATCAGAAACTTGTCTCGGCTCTCTAGAGGATTTATCATCAAGCCTATCCCAAGAGAGATAAATGGTGTTGTAGACCTGTTTGCTAAGGATGCCTTGGGTGGTTCTATGTTGATGTTCATCACGGAATAACCCCATACTGCTATTCGTCATTTGCTTCTTGTAGATATACTTGTTATGGTGCCTTTTATTTAGTTTGTTTGTTTTCTTGTTTTTCAAGCCTTTGGCCCATCTGTTGCATAAAAAATCATTCTAAAAAATAAAATTGATAAACTCTATAATTTATGGCCAAATGACCTGTTTGGTCATTTATTCTTATTTTTTTGGTTCACTTTGATCCTTTATCTTTTAAAAAATTCATTTCAATCTTTTATCTTAAGAATGATTAAAAATGGTCCTTCCATCAATTTAAAGTTAACTAGTGTTCAAAAATTGGTGATTTTTAGCCACCACAAAATAAACAAATCCAAATTGAAAATCACAAACCATGTGGATGATGTCAATGGTGGAGGCATCTTTGTAGCAGAGGAAGTGGAACTTGGGGAGACATTGGACCCATCACAAAAGCTAAGTTACAAAACGATGGTGGGAGAGCATATCCTCTTCGGAATCACGTCATCGTCGTATATTTTGAAGACTCCAAAGAAGACATGTGGTGTGACTTCTATGAGCAAAACTTAGCGAGGAGTGAGGAAGCTGCCATGGGGGAGGTGGTCAGCGAAGATACGTGACTCCATAGGGAAATGTTGCCACTGGACCTTTGACACGACGTAGGAGGCAACATGTGCGTACGACACAACAACGAGGTGAGAGATCCACGACAACCAAATCTCCATCCACGGTGACACCAAGATTTCCTTTGTCAAAGCCAATAACAAGATCCAAAATCCAACCCTGAAAACACAATAGCCAAATCTTTGTAGTGATGTTGATTTGATTTTTCTTTTTCAAAGATCTCCATCATGATGTTAGTTTGCTTGTTTGTTAAACAAATATACTTCATCGTGTTATTGATTTGATTTTTCTTTTTAACAGAACTTTGTCATCGTGAAGTTGGCTCAGTCTAAGAAAATTACATTTTGTGTCAGCTAAAAGATGTCAGTATTTGAATACTAGTCAATGGCGTTAACTTTAATTGACGAAAAGACCATTTCGAATCTTTTAAAAAAAATAAAGAACCAAAATGATATTTTTAAAAGATAAATGACCAAAGTGAACAAATAAAAAATTTTAGGTGACACTTGTTTTAAATATTTATTTTCTATTTTCATTTTCTGAAAATAGTTTTATTTTCAAATTTTTAAGATTTAAAAACATGTCTATTTTGATTTAGAAAGCAAATATTTATCATGTTGTCATTGTATTTTCACTTTTCCATAATGCTGAAAATGTTAGTTATTGTTTTCATGTTTGAGCCTATTTTTTAAAATATTTTCTAAATTTTAAGTAAATGTATTTTTATTTTATCTTATTGTTTTCTTTAAAAATGAAAATAGATTCTCCAAGCAATTGTCACCTAAGATAAAAGGACTAAATAAGGGCTGATTTTTAAATTTAATATAAATTAAATAATTAATTTGAGATTTAGTGTAAAATTGAAACAAATTGGGGATTTGGGCGTAAACACGCCCAAAGCAGGCGTGTTTGAGTCCCTTGTCCCCTATAAAAACCCCCAAAATTTTACCTTTTCACCATTCATACCATTTCACCTTCTCTCTAGAAGTTTCTCTGCCTTCTCTCTGGAGCTTGGGAGGATATTTTCTGAAGCGAAACCCTATCAACAAGTAAGTTGATTTAACAATTTTTCATATTATTTAATCTGTTATATTTTTTAATTAGAAATATGTTAGGATCATATGAATTTGTTAGCGACATTTATGTTAGATTCATAGGAAATTGTTAGTGCTTGGGTTGAAAATTTAGGGTTTAGGTATTGCGGTTTAGTTTTAGGGTTTAGCGTGTGTGTTGTAGGGTGTTAGTGTTTAGTTGGTTAGGGTTTGGGGGGTTTAGGTTAATGGTTTGGTATTTAGTGTGTGTGGATTAGGGGTTAGGGGCTAGGCTTGATTGGGTTTAGGTTAGGGGTTATGGTGGTAGTGTTTAGTGGGTTAGGGTTTGGGGGGTTTAGGTTAATGATTAATGGTTTATTGTTGTAGGGTGTTAGTGTTTAGTGGTTTTAGGGTTTGGGGGGTTTAGGTTAATGGTTAAGTGCTTAGTGTGTGTGGATTAGGGGTTAGGGGTTAGGCTTGAGGGGGTTTAGGTTAGGGGTTATGGTGTTAGTGTTGAGTGGGTAAGGGTTTGGGGGGTTTAGGTTAATGGTTTAATGTTTTGTTTGTGTTGATTAAGGGTTAAGGTTTATGGGGTTTAGGTTAATGGTTAATGGTTTAGTGGGTTTAGGGTTTGGGGGGTTTAGGTTAATGGTTAAGTGTTTAGTGTGTGTGGATTAGGGGTTAAGGGTTAGGCTTGATGGGGTTTAGGTTAACTGGACATTTGGGGTTTATGGTTTATGGTTTATAGTGTGTTTTGTATGGTTTAGGCTTTATGTTTCGGGGTTTATGGGTGAAGGGTGTTTGTGTTAGGGATTAGGATTTAGGGGTTGGGGTGTTTTGTTTATGGTTTAGGTTATGGGTTGGGGTGTTCTGTTTAGGGTTGAGGACTTCGGGTTTATGGTGTTTGTTTTAGGAGTTGGAGTGTTTTATTGTGTTTAGGGTTTAGGGTTTATGTTTCGGTGTGTATGGGTGAAGGGTTTTTGTCTTAGGGGTTTAAGGCAAATGTTTTGTTTTGTGTAGGGTTTATGGTATATGGTGGTAGGGTTGATGTTTCAATGTTTATGGGTTAAGGGTTTAGGGGTTGGGGTGTTTTGTTCATGGTTCTGTTCAGGGTTTAGGACTTTGGGGTTAGGGTGTTTGTTTTAGGAGTTGGAGTGTTTTGTTCTGTTTAGGGTTTATGTTTTTTTGCCAGTAGTGTTTATTTATTTTTGATTTTTTGGCTATAAGATAATTATTTTTGAATGCTTTGTTAGTCGAACATATTATTTTTTAACATGATTTTTTATTTTTTGTTATTAAGATAGTTATTACATGGCTGATTCATCTTCCACTGATTCTCCGCGCTCTGGATCCGATCATGAGGGTGGGTCCATGGATCTGACGGCCTATGTTGTCGCTACCCCATATAAGTGCGGTGCTTTGCGTAGGCGTACTCAGCGCACCCACGTTTCACAAGTTGTGTGGAATGAGGGCACAAGTCGAGTGTTGAAGACTCGACGTGGTAAATTGATAGGGGGGCCACATCACGACGATATACCTGACGTCGTTTCTGATATGTTAGGTCATGCTGGCTTTCTACATGTCGCACGTATGCGACATATTCAGGTATGCAAGTATGAAATGAGTAAAGTATTTTTAATTTTATAACTGTACTTGTTTGTTAATTGATTAATATTTTTTTAGATGGATGCTGAGCTTATTAGTGCTCTGGTCGAGCGATGGAGACCAGAGACTCATACCTTCCATATGCCGCAGGGTGAGATGACCATCACGTTGGAAGACATGGATGGTATTTTAGGATTGCCCACGGAGGGCAATGTAGTTACTGGAGTGACGGTAGCTGATTGGGATACCGTCATTGAGGACATTTTTGGTCACCAATCAGAGGAGGACACAGAGCTGAAAGGTGGATATTTGTGCCTGTCTTTCTTTGACAGACATTTTGCGCACTGGGGTGAGGTGGCTCCCGAGTTGGAAGCCGTGATGCGCTTTACGAAGGCGCACATTGCTCGGCTTATTGGATCATGGCTATTGAGCAACAGGTCCAGAGGGAGCATGGTCGCAGCACGTTACGTCCCGTTGCTTCCTGGGGACTTCGAGGACATTGGACGATATAGCTGGGGCTCAGTTGTCCTTGCACATTTGTTTAGACAAATGTGCGAGTGTACAGATCCACGCAGAAGTGACATTGATAGATGTCGTATGCTGCTTCAAGTGTGGGCATGGCTGAGATTCCCACCCATTGCTCCAGCTATTCTGCTGCCTACTCACCCGGAGTGGCATTTCGGACACCGGTATGTGTGACTATATTTTGCTTTGTTGACAATTTTTTCAATTCAGTCATATCCCATAGTATTCTAATGTTAGTTATTTTGAAATTAGGTTTAATAGTTTAGGCCGGTTTAAACCACACGAGCTGGTTTTGTATAGAATGGCATTAGATTCCCTCACTCGGCACGAGGTACGTACAAATTTTAAGTTATTGGAAGTTTTAATTTATGGTCCATGTCGTTACATAATTATGTGTTGATGTTGTCTGTGCAGATGGTCTGGCAACCATATGAAGACTACCACTTTGTTGGTGCATTTGAGCATCCATGACTGTTGTGGATGGCAACTACTCCTATTATATGCTTCCACACAGTTGAATATTCCCAGCCGGACAGATGCATGTGCCAATTCGGGAGGGATCAGCCAATCCCACGTGCTCCCAGTAAGCTGAAGGGTGTGCATGACCTTTCCCTTCACGGTAAACGAGAAGACAACTGGGCACTAAGCTCAAACCATTTATTATGTGCTAGGAGGTTAGGGACCAGCATATTGACCTTCCCCCCTGCTTCAAGGGTTCCTGTCACCACACCATGAGTACATGGTTTGGTATAGGGAAAATGGGAAGCGTTTCATCACGAAGCAGGGTGCCAAGATGGGTCGTGGTGTAAGTTTATTGACAGACATTATTTTTCTATTTATATTCATTATGCTAGATAACATAGTTCACACTGACGTTTTCATTTTTTTATTTATAGGTTGATGGGCTAGAGTCGTTGTACTTCGCGACACTCCCACCCAATAGCTCGCCCTTCGACATCCAGTGGGAGAACCAGGAACTCTGTTGCTTAATGTCTGTCTTCACAGAGAGTTGTCGAGTGGAGGAGGCAGGGCCACATGCACCCGCGTCGCAGCTTCCGGAGGACCCACAACTGTCTGTTGCAGTTGGCCGTCGACGACGAGAGGGACTTGGGCTAGAGCGTCGACGGAGAGCGATGCAGCAGGTTGCTGAGCCCATTGTAGGTCCCACGCCTCGCACTTCTGGTATTTATAGGCCTTCAGTTATGGCATCGACGTATGGGACGCAGACATTCTATTACGAGGCTACTAAGCAAGGGGGCATGGACTACGCCGGATTCAGTAGTCAAGCCCATATGCCTCCACAGGCTGACTCGCAGACGCAGGCTGCATATTTGACTACTGCAGATGATGCCGTCGCGTCTGGCGATTGGAGTAGTACCCACATCGACGAGATGTTGGGTTCTAATGATTGTAGTTTAGCAGCCTGTGGGGTTTGGCCATCACATGAACCATGTGGCAGCGCAGATGTTGAGCATCCTATGCCGCTGTATGCAGAGCAGGGCACTCCATGTCGACCTCCCTATGTCCATACGTATGATGCAGGCCTGTCTTAGGGACCCACGTCCCAGCCAGGCCCATCTCAGCCAGCACCCTCTGAGCCAGGCAGTTCTGAGCGTCCCCGAAGATGAAGGCTACTTGATCGTTAGGCGCGTAACCGACAGTGGCCACCACCGTCTTAGTTTTGTTTGTAACCTTTATTTTAACTTACATTTGTTTGTAACCTTTGTTTTAACTTACATTTGTTTGTAACCTTTATTTTAATCATGCTCTGTCTAATTATTGTTTAAACATGTGAACCCCGAACATATCCGATTAGAAACGTTGTGAATCTCACAAATTGTTAAAAACAACTAATTAAAAAGGAAACAAAATGGAACATACATTCTAAATAAGAACGCTAATTGATGACAACAACTTGACCGTACATGTGTCATTCCATCTGGATATCCGGTTTGGTAAAAGCAGCTAAAATCTCAATTGGACAAAAACGTTTCCAGTAGTTGGACTCTGCTAACATCTTGAACACGTCTTCATCGCTTATCAACTCTTTAATGTCATATTTGATTGCGGTGTCTGAATATTGGGCATGGGCTGAATGTCAGAAAAACAATTTCCTCACCACCTGTGACGTGTGAATCCCATTAGGGGGAACCCCAACAGGTACAACTTGCTTGATGACATCCTTTAGTGTTTCAATGGTGCAGCCTAAAGGAATTTCAAGTCGTATTGGGTTTGTTCCAGTAAAGGCATAACCAATAAAATCCGCTCGTCGTGGTATGTTCCACTTGCCGATGTAATATAGCATTGCATCATGTTGGGGGATGATGTTCTCACGAAGCAGGTTGAGTATACCATCTGGTGTTCTGTTGATGGTACATAATATTTCTATTGGGCCAGCACCCGACATTTTGTCATTGCACATTAACATTGTGCAAACATCATCATCATTTGTCAGTTGTAAAGAATGAAAAAAATAGTGTTGACCTGCATGTAGGGATGGTTGTTGGTAGTGAATCTCATCAACAACATGGGCATTGCTTAGCAATAGGGTGTCGTGTATCCTACTCTTCAATGTCTGAAAAGAACAGTCATTAGGAACTCGCATTGGTATCGGTGAAGGACACTGAAAAGAAACACCAGTTTCGTTGTGTTTCATTGATCCATTTGGAAAAATGAATGCTAATTTGGAGTTAGCAATTGTCTGACTGCTTGTTTCTCCTAAAAATGCCATGCTATTCAGATTGAATTTTGTTTCTGGAGGTGTGTTGTGTGGTTGTGGTGTGTTCTGTGGTAGTGTCTGCCTTATATAGGGGTCAATGACGCCCTACTAAGGCGTGTTCAACCACACCCTTGTTAGGCGTGTTCAGTGACGACCAATTTGTTAGGCGTGTTCAACCACACCCTTGTTAGGCGTGTTCAGTGACGACCAATTTGTTAGGCGTGTTCAATCACGCCCTTGTTAGGCGTGTTCACTGACACCCTTGTTAGACGTGTTCAATCACGCTCTTGTTAGGCGTGTTCAATCACGCCATTGTTAGGTGTGTTTAGTGACGACCAATTTGTTAGACGTGTTCAATCACGTTAGGCGTGTTCAGTGACAACCAATTTGTTAGGCGTGTTCAATGACGACCAATTTGTTAGGCGTGTTCAGTGACGCCCATGTTAGGTGTGTTCAACGATGCCCTAGTTAGGCGTCTTCATGTATTGTTTGCATTTCTAATATACAAATTTTAAAAAAATTCAATTAACGTCGTACGTGTAACGTAAATAATGCTAAATAAAAAATAATTAATAAAAAGGAAAATTGATGTGAACCACAACTAAAACATTATCGTCGTACGTGTAACACTACATATTTATAAATCAAATACATATAACATACCACTAATCAATCAAACATAATTACAAAATCATGAAACACCACCTCGAGTAGGACAAGCTCTACGATTATGTCCAACTTGCTTGCACAGACCGCATTTAGGAAGTCTCTGTGATGTTTCGACTTCGTCCATCTCGTTATGTAGTCTAGTAGACCTTGGACAACCCTTTGCACGCAACATTGACCTATCAGGTATGATAACTGGATCTTCACTCGGGGGAATAACAAGTTCATTACCAATTGGCTGCCAAGGTAATGAATAAGCCTCAACCAAGTTGGTTACCAGGAGCACATCATCCACATATTGCAGAGGATTCTGACGGATATATAAAGCAGCAGTTGCGGCGTGGCTACAAGGGTATTTGAAGGCCTTAAACTTGCCACACTGACAAAAACGGTCTATTAGGTTTACTGCATATGACCTCTCCCAGCCATCGTCCACCTCAAACAAAGTTTGCTGAAGGTTATATTGCGTACATTATGCCCTGCAACAACGGTCTGATTATGCCTCAAAGCATCAACGACATTTTTACAATGTCGTTGTGAATGCTGAAGCTGTGAAGTAGCCGCCTGACCCTTGCTCACAAAATATTGAACCAAACGACTGTATGTGTGCTTCACCATAGCAGTGATAGGCATGTTCCTTGCTCCCTTGAACACCTTGTTGACTGATTCAGACAAATTTGTTGTCATATGACCATATCTTCTCCCCTTGACACCATATGCACGAGTCCACTTTTCCTTAGGAATGTTGTCAATCCATTCTGCAACCTTAGGATTGGTATCACGGAATCGTGCAAACGCTATGTCAAATTCGACCTTACAGGGAGTATAACCTGCACAATTATAATATCATTTACATTAGTTGGGTAACACATTCATGTAAGCTTAATAAATGACAAATAATTATTGACATACCCAAAGTCATGAGGGTCTTCTTCAATCTTGCATTCTTGAATCTTTGATTGAAATTACTGGCAATATGACGAAGGCAAAAAAGGTGATGCGCAAAAGGTGGTTGCCAACCGGCATGATTCTGTACTGCAGATATAATACTCCGGTGCCGATCTGAAATGAGGCATATATTTTGCATTTGGGTTACGTGAAAGCGAATGTTAGCAAGGAAATATTCCTAAGCTTCCAACGTCTCCCTTCGACAATGGCAAATGCCAGTGGCAGGCATTCATTATTTCCATCCTGACTCGTGGCAATCAGTAATTTTCCTTTATACTTGCCATATAAGTGAGTCCCATCAATTTGAATGATGGGTTTGCCAAATTTAAAAGCCTCACAACACTGTCTAAAAGTCCAAAACATGCGTTGAAACACACGCTTACCTCGTACCAGTCGATGTGCCACATAATAAGCATTGGTTTGAATATCAAAAAAAGAACCTGGTGAAAAACGAAGCATGTAGTTGCACCACCTCGGCAAAAATGCATAAGATTCTTCTCAATCCCCATAAATTGTTGCCATTGCTATCTGCTTCGCATACCATGCCTTATAATATGAAACTTTAAATCCATAGTTATTGGTGATCCTCTCCTGAACCAATGCAATTGACACGGCCGGTTCCTCCTTAACCATTCCTGAAAATGAAATTGTAACATTCACATTAACAACAAACCTTAACACTGTTATATTTCTCATATGAAGCCAAAATATTGAGTTCATACCTACTACAAGTGAAGCAATAATATCAACATCAAGTTGTCTGTGATCCTGTGTTATGTGGTCATTCAGGCAATTGTGTTTTCCACCCCATCTTGAAACAACCAACTTCTCACCGTACATTGGTTTAAACACCCTAACCCTCCAAGGGCAACCATCATTGTGAGTAACACACTTCATGGCAAACCTGTCAGGCTTGCTCTCTGATATGCTATTAGCATATATAGTTTTTAGGATAGTTTTATTAGGAAAATAGGAATAATATAGTGAATAAATGTTAGAATAAGTGTAAAATTCATTAGTTTTATGTTTATCATTAATTCTATGCTATTTTGATGTTTAGGATCAAGAAAAGCAAGAAAAGAAGCAAAATAAAGAGCCAACAGAGTCTGAGATCTTGCGCTAACTGCGCTAAAACCATGCTAATTGCGCCAGGAGCACTGGAGGTTCACGCTAGTCACGCCAAGCTCGCGCCAATCGCGCCAGATACACTGGAGGCTCGCGCCAGTCACGTGGACGTCACGGGATTTCTGAATTAGCTTAAAGATAACATAAGAATGATGGGTTTTTAGGGTTTTATGACCTAGGTATAAATATAACATTAATAGGATGCAATAGGGCATCAATAGACACTGGAAAACAGAGCAAAGAAGGCAAGATCAAAGGAATAAGGATTCAAGACTAAGAAGAAGCAAGAAGAACAAGAAGGAGGCAAGATTGAGGGGTTTGTGACTCTGCATACCTTAACTTCTTTCTTTTCTCCTTTCTTTACATTGTATTAGGCCAGGCATCACTATGTCTGGCTAATTCCTTTGTAATTATGGTTTAGCCAAAAGCCAAAGTGAACTCTGTGTTTCTTGAATTGAGTTTAATAAAAGTTTCTTATAATTGTTTTACTCTACTTTATTCTTCCATTATTATATCTAATTAGACTTGATCAATCTATTAGGTTACTTAGGGCTATAATTCACAATAGGAATATTGGGGTTTTAGTTTCTGAACGCAGTAGAGTGACAGTTGCGATATTACCTAGGGATAGGGATAAAGGACTGCAGATTCTTATTATGCTAGCTTCATGCTTAATCTAAAGGGAATTACTAAGGGATTAGGATTCTTAAATTAGGTTAAAGGGTTAAATGACCGAGGAATCAGGGTTTAACTATATTAGAAAAGCATACATCTGAATAATTACATTAAATAGAGTTAAATTATCAATTCAATTACATAGAGTGAACTGCGGTGATTGTGCTTTACCATAATTGTTCTTAAGTCTTGATTAACATTTAAATTACATTGTAATTCATTTTCTTTATTTTACAATAATTAAATCTAAACCACAATTCAATTCTCTCAACAATTTCATTCCTGTTCCAATATTAAGAATCATAAATTACAATTGATATTAGTGCCTCAATCCTCGTGGAGACGATACTTTCTTATCACTTTATTACTTGGAACGATCAGTGCACTTGCCGTGTCACAACACTTGTCATATGGTGAATTATGAATGTATGAAATTTGGGTTGTCTGAAGACCTGGGGAATGTGAATCTCAAGCATATGTATTATGTACAGATGTGAAATGTGATTGCTTGTGATGTCGTTGATGATATTGAAATTGAGATGCCATTGAGGTAGTTGATGATATTGATATGCATGATGATGATATTGAGATGATATGCTGTTGAGGTTGATAATGACATTGATGAGAGATAATGTTGATGTGAACAATGTCATTGTGTGTGGATATACATGGATACCCATTGGGGGTCTATGACGGGTTACCCTTGCGAGGAAGGATTTGTTCCTAGCCAGGTCATACATTGATGATGCCCATGGTTGTAGGCTATGTATGTACATGTGGGACGCAATGACCGGTTGGTTACCCTTGCGAGGATGGATTTGTTCCCAGCCACGGTCAGTGCATTGGTGAGCCCACATTGGTGTGTTAGTATGTACATGGGGGGTGCATGACGGGTTACCCTTGCGAGGAAGGATTTGTTCCTAGCCGGGTCATGCATTGATGATGCCCATGTTTCATACTTCATTTGTATGTGTGAAAATAGAATGAAGGCACACGCGTACCTGTGGGTTTTCAGTGGGCTGAGAATGCAGGTACTAAGGGGTCATCAGGTTTGGAATTCCCTTTCGACGCTGGCTGATCACCGGGTGGGGGAATGGCCAGTGCACGACAGGGTGGCCCTGATAGGCGGTGAATCATTTTTCCTATGAGAGGCTATTTTCGGGATATGGTACCACATTGCATGTTGATAGATGAGTCAAATGCATGCATCATTCTATGGATGATTGTTTGAGTTATGAAATCCATTGGATGATTGGTTTGTTGAGTGTGTATTGGAATCATGGATTTTTGTTAATGATTATGGTGGGTAATGTTGTTTCCTTCCCAATTGTTGCTATCTGATGTTTACTGGTTTTATATAATAAACTCACCCTTGCATTTGTTGTACCGTGTGGTTGG
>CM023949.1:12910472-12921093 GCA_013407115.1 Glycine latifolia | reverse complement strand
TGGGGGGGTGGGGGGTAGGGTGTGGGGGGGTTTAGGTTAGGCGGTGGGGGTGTAGAGAGGGGTGGGGAGGGAATAGACTGTAGCTCGTCAATAGGATATGGCAGGTGGCATCTGATCTGAATATGCAAACGGTAGTCATGAGCCTCCCCAACCCCACCGTAGCATTCACAACGCCACCCAACTACGCCACGAGACTCTCTTCTCACCCTTAATTCCTCACCCCTCTCTGGTGCCCCACGCTCCTCATCCAACCCACATCCTCTTCCTTAACCTCATTCCTCTCCCCTCACTCTCTTCACACCTTCTCCGCCATCGCCTTTACCTCCCGAACCGCAATCCAATTCCTCCAAGCCTCCTTCCTCTCTCCGAGCCTCCTCACCCTCCCCGCCCTCGAAAAAGACGTTGAAGTCATCAACACCAATTTATCCTCAGAATTTAAAGTAACTCTTACCAGGTCCGCGTCCTCGTACAGCCAACCGTCACGCTTAGCGCACTTACTGTGCCCGGTCCCACGGGTGGTCGGAGTGGAGGAGCCGCCCTTGGTGCCGGGCTTTCTCCAGGAGCTTCGGGGTGGCGGGTGGGTCCCGGTGAGAGTGGAGGCCTACGAGACCATGTGGGCCGGGACGGGATGCGCGGAGGGGATTGTGAGGGCAAGCGAGGAGGAAGGGGGATTGGATGCAGTGGTGTTCACCAGTACTGCTGAGGTGGAAGGGCTGCTTAAGAGCTTGAGGGAGTTTGGGTTGGGCTTTAGGGACTTGTGGAGGAAGTGCTCCAAGCTGGTCGCTAATGTGGTGAGTTCCAATTATGGAGTGGAGGTTGGAGTGGTGAGTTCCAATTTTGGTAGCTTTGATGGCGTTGTTGATGTTCTTAATGCCACGTTGGCTAGGTTTAGAGTTTTGATGTTAATCAAATGTTGGATCTGTTTTTAGCCTCATAATTAAAGGACTTTTCTTATGGTGTCTTTATGGTAATTTGACTGTACTTCTATTTAGAAAGGGGTTGAGCTTGATGGCTGTGCATTCTTCAAAATTTTCATTATCTCTTGCAAACTTTTGCCGATAGTATATGACTTGATTAGATTTGTAAACTTGTTTAGCATAATGAAAGGTCTAGAGTTTGCGCCTTACATATGGAGTTATGTTAAATATTCAGAGTGTTTTACTGGTCATAATAGTCCTATTGGACTCAAACAACGTTGTTTCTGATGAAGAATACCTGTAGATTGTAGTCTTTTAATGATTTGTAAGGGATTTTAAAGTTAATTGAACTTCTTAATTATTAGAATTTAATTAGAATCGGTGTAAACTTTAACACAAATGTCGTAAGTTTGTTAATTTTTTATTGATTAGCTTTCTAAATGAATACCAGTTCATGACAATTAAACTCAAATTATTATAAATTGATGCTCAGCTATGTAATAGTAAGAGGTAAAAAGTAAAGACTTATGAATTCCAATGTATATAGAAGAAACATTTAAGACGATACTCAATCATAAATATTATGAAAATCATGAATTCCATTTCAAATAAAAAATATTTTATGGAGTGGCTTGAGAGAATGAAGGCACCTAACACAGTGCTAAAGTTCGAATCGGAAAACAGTCTCTTTGCATATGCAAGATTAAGGCTGCGTACAATATCCCTCTTCAGCATGGAGCCTTCAGGTAATGGGATACATAGTTTTTTTTTTTTTTTTTGGAAGTGGTTTGGGAGAATCTGGGACAGAATTGTTTGGCACACTGAAACAATGGAAATATCTATTATACAAGCTGCAAACTCCTTTAATTACATACGTGCAAACTTGTTGTCTAAGCAATTACTATATATGTTTCTAACGGTTTTCAATCTGGTGATGCGAATGAAAATTTTATTATCCTTCTTTTGAAGTTCTGCCATCATCTAGATGCTTTAGCCCTGACAGAAGCTTAAGAACATCCTCCATTGATGGTCGATCCAATGACCTGCTTCGGGTGCAAAGCATCGCAACCTCAAGAACCAATTTAATCTCATGCAATGAACTTGAAGAAGTTCCTTCATTCTCATTGTAAATTTCTCTCAAGAGAACCTCCCATGGTTTGCTGTGTATGCTGGCTCCTGCATTTGTCAACCTTCCACCGGTCACAATTTCCAGAATCATCTCCCCAAATTTGTAGATATCCATACACAGTTCCTCTTTTGTGACTTCATTGTATTGTGTCATCCAAAAATAAACATGAATCAGTGTGCGAAATATATAAAGTTCTCTGACATTAACAAAAGGTATGTGCTCTGGCTACTATAGATCATCACTTGGATATAATGTAACCAAATATATTCCAAAAGATTAAAGTTGTTAAATGAAGACAAATGAATCATTTTGTATATTATGTGTGATATGTGATACGGATTCGTTCTGTTTATATGACAAGGAAGGAAACATGATTTATAGTTAAAATTTGTATACTGTCAACATAATTAGAAATTATTCTAACTTTATAAAATGCAATAGTCTTACCAAATATACTAATACATAGTAAATTCTAATTAAATTCAATAATTGAATGATGTATCAATTGATGAATATGTATATTGCAAACACTTGTTTGTCATACCTGTTTCCCACTTATTTGTGGTGGGTGATGAGCCTTTGCTCCACCTCAATACTTGCTTGAACCCAAATTCTGCCAAATGGGGTTCCATATTTTCATCAAATACAATGTTGCTGGGCTTCAAGTCACCATGAGGTATAGCTGGGTAACATTCATGGTGAAGGAAGCAAAGTCCTCTTGCAATTCCAACCACTGTTCTGAATTTTGCTGTCCAATCCCATTTCATTTCCATTTTCTCAGCCATGTTCCCATTAGGCAAGTAATCATACAAAAGATAGACTAGATGCGCGTTGTGGCAAAACCCCAACAATCTGATTAAATTCTTGTGCCTTGCATTTCCCAGTCTTATTATAAATTCCGACACAATCTTGCTGCTCCTCTCTTCCCACTCAATCTTCTTGACCAAAACTGTTATTCCTGTAGGCAGAACGGCCTTTGTAACTGATGGTGATTGAACTTCTGTAGGTTTTGTTGTGGCACTGAGGCTTGTCAAAACATCATTTGCTTTTAATTGAGGGAGACCGGCAAATGAGACCATCTTCCATTGACTTTTGATTCCTTTTCTCAAGTAAGACATTCCAAAGGCAAGTCCCAGAAGGAATATTAGCAACCCTACAGAGAGTAGCACGATACGTGTAACCTTCCACGTGCCTTTGCTTCCCAATATTCCAACTGAATCAGGACATGGTTGCAATGGTGCTCCACATAACTCTGAATTTCCATCAAATGCACTTCTTCCCATCAATTTGAATGATTTTCCTGCTGGTATTGAACCAGAGATATTGTTGAAAGAGACATTGAGAAGTTGTAAATTAGAACAACTACCAAACTTAGCAGGTATGGTGCCATTGAAGTTATTGTTTGATAGGTCCACTACACCAAGAACAGGAATAGTGGCAAGCTCATCAGGTATATGACCTGTCAAATTGTTGTTGGATAGGTTGATTTTCTCAAGAGCTTGACATTTGGAAACACTGTTTGGGATTGTTCCAGATAAGTTATTGCTATCTAGATCAACAACTGAAATTGATTTGCAGGATTCAAATGGGGGAAGATCACTAGAAATACCACAAGAAGATGCTGAAAAATTCTGAAGTTGGGACAATGACCATGTTTGTGAAGGGATGATACCTCCTAATTGCTGATTATAAGAGACATTGAAATACTCCAATTGAGTGGCTTGAGAAATATCTGAGGGAATCCCACCAACAAAGTTGTTCCTGGACAGATCAACATATAAGATATCAGGAAGAATGCTGAATTTCAAAGTGATTTCTCCTGAGAACAAGTTATCTTCGAGGCGAAGGCGAATGAGGGACGAACAATTGGAGATTGATGAAAGGCTACCAGTGAATTTGTTTGAAAATAGGATCAGCTTAAACAATTCTCCACTCACACAAATGTCTGGTGGTATGTTTCCAACTAAATCATTTGTGGAAGCATCCACCCACTTGAGTTTGGAGTTCCTCCCTAAGCTCCTAGGAAGCGAGCCGGAGAATTTGTTGTTCCAAATGAGAAGGGTTTCCAAGGATGGAAGTTGTGCAATGCCTTTGGGAATAGTGCCACTCATGTCATTGTACATGACACTTAGGAGTCTCAGGTTCTCAAGCTCTGAGAAGCTTTCAGGAATGGACCCTGTGAGGAAGTTATCAGACAGGTCTAAATCTGTGAGAGGTTCAATGTTGCTGAGCTCACTTGGTATTGATCCTGTGAGCTGGTTGCTGAAGAGGAAAAGTGATTGCAAATTGCTGAGGTTGGAGAGTTGCTTTGGTATAGGGCCAGAAAGATTTGCTCCTGCTATGTCAAGATACTGAAGCTGGCTCATGTTACCTATTTCAGGTGGAATAAAACCCTGGTATAGGTTGTAGCCAATCTCCATGTGGGTCACTGTGTTGAGGTGACCAAGTTCTGGAGGTATGCTTCCTGAAAGAGAATTTCCTGCAAGATGGAGAAACTCAAGGCTCTTGAAAGAACCATATTCAGATGGAATTGAACCTCTGAAGTAGCTCCCAGCTAGATTGAGAACCTTAAGGGATGCTAGCTGAGAGAATTCAGCTGGCAATGGCCCAGAAAAACTGTTGCTGAAGGCATCAAGCACAATCAAGTTTTGGAGTCTAGGAATTCCACCTGGGAAGGGACCAGAAAAGTTGTTTCTGCTTATGTCCAAGCTTGTTAGGCTTGTGAGGTTGAAAATCTCAGCTGGAAGATTGCCAGAGAAAAAATTGTGGCTCAGGTTGAGATTACTGAGGTTTGTGAAGATGTTGAATTGCTTCCCTGAAACCACACCTCCCAGTTTCTTCATGGAAAGGTCTATGGAAGTTACAATTGTTGAGCCATTGTTGCACTTGATGCCTGACCAAGAACATGCATAGGATTTCCCAGTTAATTTTCCTGCAGAGGGCACCACCCAATTCTGCAAGCTGTTATCATCATCTACAAGCTCAGCTTTTAGGCTTAGGAGTGCCTCTGAGTAAGGGTCAACAATTGCTAGAACTGCTGATGATATCATGAAGGTAACAAGAAGAAGATTTTTGATGTGGGAGCATTTGAAAACTTCCATTGGAACTTGGAGAGCATCACAAGGGAGAGAGGGATAACTGTAAGTACCCTAACCAAAGGCAAATGGTATCAGAATAGTAAAATAAAGAGTGTGTGCTGCTGTGTGTGCATATCTTTTGTTTTGTTGCATCAGGAAATGCATCGGGAATAGAGAAAGGAAATGACACTGTATCTTTTATTATATATATAGCAAAAAGTTTACGTGGATTCGATAGTGGCTCTCGTCACATCCCAATCCTCAATGAGTACTCACAAAGATACTCGTAAATTATTCATCAAGAAGATTTTTATATCACTAATAAAATTAAACATATGTTCTTGTGACATATGAGTGAATTCTTACCGATTGGATCAACTTTTATTGATTAATCACTATTATCCTGATTGATTAGTTGGTTTATGAATATTAGTATTATTGGGTTACTTTGGGAAGCAAGAGGGGACCCTGCCGTGTTTATTTTTGTGGATGGTGTTTGCCATTAGGGAATAAAGCCTTCAAATCTGAAATTATCTTTTTCTAACTTTTCTTTTTTGTTTTTTTGATTTTGGGGGAATCCCATTTAGGTAAGAGACGTCATGGCTAATTCAAATATACTGTTATCTTTACTCTGTGGTGCACTGTGGGACATGGATCAAGTTCGTCCATATCTCTGTCCCTGTATATATTGAGGTCATAAAGGTCCTATGCATGGTCTTTTTTCAGAAAGCCAAATTTCTTAATTGAGTAACATGTCTTTATCTTGTGTTAGTAACATGTGTACGTGGAATTGTGGATAGAAAATTGCGATTTACTATATAGTACATGCTTACAATTACTGCTGCCTTTAGTACTATAATCAATGGTTCTATTTTTTTAGCTAGCTAAATAATTATGAGGTATGATGCACAAGGGTGTAAAAGGTTGAGATATGATAATGGCATTCGTCATTAACTTGGATAAAAGTGCCTTGTTAACTCATTGTAATCGCCCTTTCTCTTTGTACAATCTACACTCAACAGGATAAAGATTAAAATCATGTATTCCAGCATATTCAACAGGATCTTATTGTTATTACTATCGTTTTTCTTGTGGGTTAAGCTGGTTAAGTATACTATACGCTTGGTTTATATATGTAAAATCAATTTTAGAGTTCGTAATACATATTTTAATAATATAAAATTGTAGTTGAAAATATTGTAATTGTATTTAATGATTTAAAGATAATTTTGTTAAAACTATAATTCTATATATTAAAAAAAGCACTAATGAAATGATTGATGTTTGTCACAATTTAAAGACACGCATATGTATTCATATCAGAAAACTGAGTTGTACCTATGTCAAATGCCTAGGAAAAATGTTTTATGAACAAAAAAATCAACTAATAACTTTTATTTATTTATTTGTGTTAGGATATAATAACTGGACCGTTGTTATTATATCCTGAGATCATATCTCTAATATAAATGTTTACTGTTTAATTTAAATAATATTATTTAATTTTTTTTATTGGAGTAGATAATGTGACTTTACTTAATAAATTTATATAAGTAAAATATTTTTTAAACATTATAAGATCTACAAAATTAAGTTAATTACTTATTTTCAACTTTAGTATTAGAGTAAATTTTATGTAAAATATTTAAGTTTATATAAAATTGTTACAATTCCTATAAATTTATGATAAATAATTGATTTAAATAATTACGTGTTGATGATGTTATAACAATTTGAGATAGGATATATAAAATAGATTACATATAAACAATAAAAATAAAAAAAAACTAATATATCAGCTATGAGACTAACTTTTTTATGTTTGAAAAATGAAGCCAACGTGAATATGATTTACTGTGCAAGATTTCAAACTTTAAGCCGAAAGTAACACGATAAACCCTTCCTGATAGATTAAGCCAAAAATTATGTCTTTTTTAAGAGATATATAACTACTCGTGCAGAAGTGGGGAAATAAATATGAGTACCAATAATGCATCTCAACAACTAAATACGTTACGTAGTGAAGAGCTTTCTCAATGACATGACAGTAGCAGGTGCATGGAAGGAATTGAGAAAGACAAGGCTTGTGATATAAAGGAGTCTCCTTTATCCCTTAAATAAATTATAAAAAATATTGAAAATTACAATATCATCAACAATTGAAAATTTGTTTTTTTTTTTTCATGATTCAGACATTTCACGATATCCTTCATCCCATTGGATTAGACTAATTTCATTTGTAATTCATAATTGTTATTCATCTAAGAAAATTTTATATATAAAAATTAAATATATTTTTTTTTATCAAATAAATCATTTTTACAAGCATAATAACATATCACACAACTGCATCAATCATTTTTACAAACAAAATTATGAACGTATTAACATTACTTAGATGCTTTGGTGAAGCATGCCACCGGATTCGTATCTTAATCCTCCAATTACATTACATAAAATTGATATTTCCTATTGCATAAAAACTTAATGGCACTTTAATGTTGCAGAGAGTGATATGTTTTATTTGAATATTTTTATTTTATCAAGGACTAATTCTTGTTTTTAATAAGTTAATTTGATGATCCTTACCTAATATGTATTATAATTTGTTTTTAAAAACTTTTAAAGCATTAGTTATTTTCTATCTAAAAATAACATTATTTATAAGTGGTTTTCTATCATTATAGGATTTGACAGAAGCAGGGGACATAGAATCGAATTGGAGGAAGAGGTAGATGATAAGATTGGCATATAGTTGAGTACTAGCAAAATTAAGCATATAAACTTTAGAGAATTAAATTATATAATATCATTCAATCACAATCTATTATATATAAATAATTGTTATTTTTATAATAATTATTTTAATAATTATATATCAATAATAATTTATATTTAAATAATAATGTAAAACTATTTTATATCATCAATAAATGATGATTAAATTCTAAATTTTATTATTTTAATGAAATTCTAACAAATTTTTGTATAAATCAATTAATAATCAATAGATAACTAATGCATGTTTAATTAATTGTAACTTTTTTAAAGTTATCTAAACTAGTGAACTTCAAAATTTGTGAGAGAATTTTTAGAATAAAATTTATTAAAGTACCATTACTTTTTAAGTATAAATGGACACAAAAACCTTGTCTTTTCTTTCAATGGTTTATCTCTGTCCTTTACGATTACGAAAATCACCAAAGACAAGTCGCCGAAATGGCCGAATGCATATAAAATTATTGAACTTTTGTATGAGAATTTCTGAATAACGACAATGCAAACGGATGAAACCCTAATTAATTGGTGCCTTTCCACGAGATCAGGGCCCTGCAGGCTGCAGCAGCTACTCTGATAGAGCCCCGTGACTTGGGAAATATATTTTTGAATACTTTGTTCATTACATTTGCATGCTATTGCACCGTGAATCCGTGATAATTTTCTGTAACGTAAACGCGTTAATAAAATGTTTAACTGAGAAGGAAGTTTCGAAAATAACAAATGATCAAGTTAAACTTTAAGATATCTGAAGATTAAATTTCATTTCTTAATTGGAGTTTTCATCAAACATTAAATTACGCTTTCAATTTTAAGTTATACGAAAAACAATTTGGTTCCAGGGGGCAAGAAAAATAATATAATTTTATTAAAAAAAATTGCATATAAAAAATATTAAAATTTAATATATTATTATATATCGAATATTTTTCATAAATAAAAAAATATATAACTACATTGAGTATATAGGTAATACTATATTAAAAAAAATTAGATAGATAAAATAATTAATTTTAGATAACCATATGTAAATATTTCAACATTGAATTTATCAAAATAGCTATTCTAATATATTGAACCATCGGTCTAAAATTGAATTTTATTTTATTATGTTATGTTATTGCTACATAATAATATCGATTAATTTTGTATGACTAATATTTGTTATATAACCTAACTGATCACCTTCGATATATTTTTCTCTCCCAATCTTTAATTATGATAAGCTACCCGCACGCACAAGGATGAAGTGGGCATGGGTCTTTATTTGGTGGTAAAAGTGACGAGGGAGTATTTTTTATGTTCTGTTTACTCCATTATCCTCCCTGTTAACAATAAAGAATTTAAGTAGTTTATAATAATAATATTATTATTATAATGATACAAAAAAGTCAATTTAGGCTTAATTATATTTGTTCTCAAACTAAACTTTGACATGCAACGTTTAGAATTCCCCTTCTTTCCATTTTCTATTTATTTATTTTTCGAATTTCACTCCCCAAATTTATAAAACATCGCAAATTTTACTCCCTCTTAGAGAAAACGCCATAAGTAAGACAATTTGTGATAGTTTTTCCATTAAACTACCACAATTAAGATATTTTGTGCTAGTTTTTTTCTTTAAACTGCAACAATTAAGACAATCTAGTGACAAATTTTTAATTATTTGTGGCCATTTTTCTACGTGGGATAAAAAGTCGGGATGTTTTACAAAATTTGCAAATTTCGCGAACAAAACTAGGACAAAATTCATGACATTATAAAACTTTGGGGGAGCAAAAAATATAATTAAGGCTTCAATTTATAAGTCTCCCTCAAATATGGTGTAGAGTGATTCCTTTTAAGATGACTTCGAAGGCTTAGAAAAAAAAAGTGACTTCCAAGGTATGATGTAATTACTATAAAGTATGTGATATATTCTCTGATGTATAGATATGATACACGTATTAGATACTATACATATTTGATGTTATAATGTTGTAAGGAATATAAGATATGACAGTGGAGGTTATAGAAGATGTAAGATTCGAAGGAGAGAATAAAAAGATTGGGAGACTCTTAGGCTCAATGAGCCCAAGGAGGAGACGTAGGATTGGAGCTCCCTCATGGGTCAAGGACTATGTAACTGAAATGTAATTAGTTGGCCCAATATTATGGTATTGCTGTTTCAGGTAGTTATTTTCTGATGTAATAAAAGAAAACCTCTCCCATTTGGGATCATTGGTGAAATATACAAAGTTTTCCTTCTCATTGTCTCTGTTTTCTGTCCAAGTTCTTCTGTTAGGGTTCCGTCCCTTTCATTCGTGCTTTCATTGGTTTTGGCCTCGATCGATTAGTCATCATGCGTGTTCAGGATTTGGCTGATGAATTTGGTGCGTTTTAGCTTTGAATTGATCGTTCCTTGGAGGAATTGCGTTCGAGTTTCGAACAACGAATCACTGATCATCAGAATTTGTTCACCAATTTCAATACACAGCTTCAACAGATACATGCTATGGTTGTTGGCTCTGAGGCTCGTGCAGGGGAAAATGTTCATTCACGTGGTGTGCATGTTGCTGGTTCTTCTGATTCTTTTGGTACACAACCACCACGTTTTGATCTCAAGTCCATACGAATGGAGCTTCCTACTTTCAATGGTACAGATCCTAATAGTTGGATTTTTCGTACTGAATCGTATTTTGGTTTACAACAGGTTCCTGAAAATTTTAAGGTCAGATTAG
>CM023949.1:12890022-12901238 GCA_013407115.1 Glycine latifolia | reverse complement strand
AAAAAAACCTATTAAATCTGTCATATTAATCAAGTCATATCAACAATTCAAGAAGGGGTGAATTGAGGTTTTTAAAAACATTTTGTGCTCAACTCTTAATGTCGAAGATTTATAGTGATGAAGCGAATATATTCAAATCCCAAAACTCCATTGCAAATTATGCACAAATAATAAGCAAGCAAATAAAAGTTAATGAATATGATAGGAATAGTACACCAATGGTTTTATCCTGGTATAGTCCACATAGCCTACATTCTATCCTTAAGTAACACTTGATATTTTTCTACTAAACTAACGAGTTCCAGATAAAGAGTTAATTATGCCACTACGAATGACAATCCAATCTCCAGACACCCTTATATGAATCCTAGGCATAATCTTTAGGGGTCACATTCCCTAGTGAATCTGAAGATATAGTAACAAATTTATTTTATGCTCAATAAAAGCCCCTTGACCCAACCCAACCCCAGGACGCCTCTTCCTATATCTCATAGATTGAAACCCCATGGGAAACTCCCTTGTAATACAACAAACTAAGTACAGACTTCTCAAAAGTAAAGATAATCATATAAGATCCTGATATTTTGTTTTCTTAATACTAGATAAATATATGTATTGTTGTGAAAGCATCTTTAATAATTAATTAAACAAATAGTACTTTTGGGTTATTAATTATGGGTGTTGAAAATGGGTTTTAAATTTGAGCATGAAATAAAATAGGTTTTAAGAGTGTGTTTTAATAAGTATTTATTAGAGGAATGTTTCCAACAAAAATAGTTTGTTCTTGTATGTTCCTACTACTTTTCCAAATTAATCCCGCAGATACATATAATTTAGCAGAATATGTAAGCGATTCATATACAGTATTTTTTTCGTTTATCAAGGGTTCTAATAATTGATATGTTTCTACAAATAATTGAAATTCAATTTCTTGATTTGTATCCTCAATTTTTGGAAACTTAAAAAGCCCTTCTGGTAAGCCCCGATCAATGAACCTACAAAACCCTTCAAACTGGATCTGATTCAATCCAGGTAGTGTAGACATTCCTTCATTTTCATCCCCCAAGCATTTTCAATTTCCCTGTGATTTTTATCAAAAAATATTCCATCGATTTGCTGCCATTCTTCATCAAATCACATGAATCAATTTAGCAATACTGGAATTTCTGTTAAGGATTGGGCCATGTGTGTGTAGTGTTTTTTTTTTTTTTTTTATCTTAACCCATTTGTCATGCTTAATCTTTTCCAGTAGAGAAAAAGAGAGACGTATAATCTTATCTCTTCGTTGTGTTTTTGTTTCTTTTGAGGTAAGAACAAGTGGAATTTTCTCGAATTGCATGAATAACAATAAGCCATGGGTAGATTTTATGACCTTAGGCTCATGTTTCTTGATCTTGGATAGATTGTGAGTTCTCCAAAACACTTGGTTGTATTAATTAATTGATTGAATTTTGATGTTTGGATTGCACTTGGATTTTTCCCTTTTCATGTTCTTGAAATTAGGGATTTAGAGATTTGAGATTGAATGAGGGATTTGATGAGGATCAATTAAAGTAGTATAAATAGCCTTGGCATTCAAAAAATTTTGCACGTAAAATTTCAGCCTCTAATACCTATCCTACTACTACTTGCTCCTTACACCAAGCTTTTCCAATTTCAGCCTCCCTTCTACCACCTCACCTATTAGCCATTTTATTTTTCAAGGCTTCATTTCCTAGAGTATTTTCCAAGGAAGACAACCATTACTTCATTCCATTTCAAAAATCAAACTCACTTGAGGTAGACTAGTCTTCAATCTTTAGTTAAGAATTTATTTGGACTAATTTACATGCTTAAATGTACAGATTTATGGCTATTATTTAGGCTGGAATTTCATGTCATTTGAAGGTTATTTTATGATGTGGAAATGTTGATTTAAAGCATAGGATAGGTGATGATTTATAGGCTGAAATGTTAGTGATGTTTGGAAGTATATTTAGTGATCTTTGGAAGTGATTTTGATGATATTTGGGCTATTTGTTCATATATTTATTATGGGATTGTTTTGTATTAATTTTTAAAAGTAGAGGTTGAATGGTGTGTAGTTAAATGGTTCAAATACTAGAGTGATTCAATTTTGAGGTTGAAGTAGTAAGGTGGTAGGTGAAAGAAGATTAAGATGCATGCTAGGTTTTAATCTTTTCTTGTGAAGGTTCAAAGGAATTAGTAATTATTTAAAAGATATATTGCGGTTATTAGTTAGATTACTAACATGATTTTTCTGTAGCTTGAGGATACTCTATGGTCATGCCTAAGTTGGTAATGATCTTACTTAAATAAGATATGGTGATTTAATCATACTTGTGGTACGTATGATGTTATGATAAAAATATTTTTCCATAAGGTGGTATGTATTTTACTTATGGATTTTATTATGGATGGATTTTGATGTGATGATATGTTGATTCATGTTTCCAAGTCCATTACGAGATTTGTTAAACATAATCTAGGACTAGATCCAGTACGAGATGTAGAGACCAGGTGCAAATACATGGAATGACATGCATGACTAGCGTAAGACGACCGCAACATTTTTACATCCAGTACGAGGTGTAGCTACATCCAGTACGATATGTAGAGGCCATGTGCACCCTGAGAAAATTCATTTCATGCATTCATATAGTTGCATAATTATTGTATGGATTTATTTGGATATATTGATGATGTACTAACGTACTAACGTGTTTGGTGGTTTAGATTTTGCCTACTGAGAAATTTTATTTCTCACTAGATTTGTTTCATTTTTTTTAATATATATAGATGGCCTTGGTGATAATCTTTCTTGATGGATCTGGACTAAAGGTGGAATAGAGATGAAGCTAGCACGAGAATCTTATGTTTTAGAATATTAGCAAGTATGGTGGATTCCGTGCTTGTATAACAAGAAAGGGATGTAACAAGGACTGTGGCTACGTATAAAATATATATTAGTTCAACAACTTTGTTTTAGAATTTTCACTAAGATACGTTCTTTAAAAATGAAATAGTATTAAAATCATCTAGCAATAAATTAGGTCGTTACAACTTTTCATAAGGTGTGGCGTCTTCTTCCATTTCTTGTTTTTTCCGCTTTTTTATTTTATTTTATTTTCTTTAACATTTGTTCATGTTAAATTCGCTATTTTTGCTCTGCACTCTTCTTCATATTGTCTTTATCTTTGTTTCTCATAGTCAAACACTTGGCGTGTACCTTTTTCTTATGTTTTAACAAGAATCCTTTTCAAGGACGATCCGTAAAAAACAATGAACCCCGTATTGGTTCATATCATGTGGTATGTTGAGCCCGGATCCTAAATTTGGCCAATTTCTTGTGTTTGTGTACTGTTCTTTAATTCCTATCCTTTTTTTCTGTCTTTTGTTTTTGTTCGTTATCATTCTATTCTTTTATTTTTCATTCCGTTCTTTTATTCCTCGTTCTTTATCATTCCGTTCTTTATTTTTCGTTCTTTATCCTTCCGTTCTTTATCTTTCCGTTCTTTATCTTTTGGGCAATTTACAACTTGGTTATATTCTACTCATAATATTGCAGTAACGACGTTATTCTACACACCTTATTCTAAACTGAATTATTATTGTTCACAATTGGGCATCAACTGAAAATCATTTGCATTAGTGCGAAAAAAAGGGGTAGCTAATTTAAAAAACAACAACAACAACAACAACAACAACAACAACAAGAGCAATCCAAATGTGCTTCTTTTAAGCTGCTTGTTGTAAAAAAAAATTGTTTCATAAGAGAACTCCTTTGCACTAATTTATTTAACAATTGTGAAAGTTTATTTGTGGTGCTATAACATTATTCCTTCTTCTTCTTTTTTGCGCAATTGATTTTTTTTCCTATTTCCGTATTGTCTTTGTTTGGCCTTCTTATTTTGAGTATGCCTTTCTTTTGTTACCTTTTCTAGTTTGTCTTTTAAAATTCCTTTCGATTGTTGTCTTTGTGGTTTTCCTTTCGTTCAACAAATCCAGTGAGCAACTCTTGTGAGAATCGCTACAAATTTTTATAAAAAAAAAACTTTTGATTTGGAAACGTGACTGATCTTGTTAAGAACCTAAAGAGAACTTTGAGTGGTAAAAGGCAACAGTGTTTACATTAAAATCAAAAGCCATTTTCTTAGTGAAAACACGAGTTGTTATTTCTTGAGTGAAACACATGAGTATAGTGGTGAGTTCCTGTTCATATTTTCCTCATACTACTATATGATGGTTAGTGGTTCTAGTTGTAACGACCCGCCTCGTCGCTACGATATCACTAACTCTTAAGCGTGCAACTTCAATTCTTAATAAAACTTTATTAATTTGATTATGAAAATGATGGTAAATTTTTAGCGACAATACAATTATCATACACATATTACAATTACATATTTAAACACATTATGCATATATATTAAATTAGTACATGTCAGAACTTCCTTTAGCTTTACGTGTATATACACCTGAAATTACATATCAACAAAAAGCCAAAGACTAACTAAGAGAGAGTTGATTAACAAAACACAACTCTTTCTCCAAAAAGGAATCCAACGTCATCAGTCGGCTTGGCGACTCCAACAAAAGAAATCTCTCTCCAATATCACCTGTTGCTGATCATCTGCTCCCACGAACAAAGGTTCGTGATCATCATAGGTACCAACCACACGGTACAAAAATTGCAAGGGTGAGTTTATTATATAAGATCAACATGTACCAGATAAAAATAATTAGAAAAGAAACAATATTAACAACCACAAACATTCTCAATAATCCATTAGGTCAATACACACTTAACAAATCAGTCATCCACTTCATTTCACAAATCAAAACAATCATGCTCAGAATGATGCATGCACCTGACTCAACTCTCAGAATGCAATGTGATACCATCCTCATGGAAATAGCCTTTCTAGGTAAATGATGCAGTAGCTCGTCGAGGTCACCCTGTCGTGCACAGGTCGCTCCCCCCCCATGGTGATCAGCCTTGAGTCTCAAGGGAGTTCCAAACAGAGTGATGCCCCCTAGTACCCCCAGTACTTACTGTCCATCATTCTATTTCCATTCGTGCAAATATGAAGTATGAAACATGGGCATCATCAATGCACTGACCATGGATAGCTAGGGACCGGAATTTTAAACACTCCCGTTCTCTCTTGGGATGCTTAAAATTCGTAAACCCTTCCTCGCAAGGTTATCCAGTCATGCACCTCATGTACATACACAACATCACCGATACACTGACCATGGATAGATAGGGACCGGAATTTTAAACAATCCCTTTCTCTTTTAGGATGCTTAAAATTCGTAAACCCACCCTCGCAAGGTTATCCAACCGGTCAATGTACCCCACGTGGACATACACAACATACAACCATGGGTATCCATGTGTATCCACATCACACAATGACATTGTTCACATTAACATTATCTCTCATCAATGTCATTATCAACATCAACATCACATCATCTCAATATCATTATCATACATATCAAACTGATCTCATTTCAATATCATCAACCATCACAAGCAATCACATTTCATATTTATACATAATACATATGCCTGAGATTCACATTTCCCAGGTCTTCAGACAACCCAAATTTCATACATTTACAATTCATCATATCACAAGACTGATATTTTTAGGAAAATTCTAAATTAAAGAGGAGGACTACAATATATAAAACACACTTTTATGTCCATTTAAAAATTTAATAAAGAATTAAATAAGAAAACATATTATAAAAATTTGGGCAGAGTCTCCTCTGTAATTAAGACTTTTCCCAAAAATCCAATCATCACAATAACAATATCATTAACCCAATAAACATATATCTCATTAGAACATTATTTCATTCAGACATCACCAATCACATAAGCATCACCTCATCTAAATCATCACAAATCATGTAAACATCATCAATCATTTCCATGGTATCTCAATTTCACTGTCATCTATCACATTTGTAATAAATACACCGCATCCCATTAGTTAAAAACATCATTTGTCTTGAAAACAAGCACACACACAGGGACAAACACACATCAATCATAAATACATCGCATCCCATTAGTTAAAAACGTAGTTTTTCTTGAAAACTAGCACACAGCAGGACAGGCAGATATCTTCATAGTTGGACTCCCTGGCCCCCAACTATGGTATCTAAACTATAATTAAATAATAAACTCCCCTTACCCAACTAGGAGTTCTCCTGTCAAAACCTCATAATGTTGTTTTGGAGATCCTTTAATACGCTTGTTTTCGTCCAAACGCAGAGCTCTATATACCAAATCGAAGACAATTTAATATAGATTTCCAAGGTAAGATCAATATTAACATTTGGGGTCAAATACCCACTCAAATCTAAAAAGAGGTTAAAATGGTGTTTTGAGAGTCCACATCAAAAGACATCATTTTGAAATTCTGATCACACCAATGTGACCAGGGTTCAACCAGGATCACAGAAATGATATCAGTTTCATAAAAAGGAGACTTTTACAACATCTCATTTTCAAAGGATTATCAAAGGAAGTGTAGAAACAACAAATAACGGTACCCGAATCATAAGAGATATCAAGAGAGGGTTAAACTAGCTAGAAGAAGAAACCAAAACTACCTCAAAGAAACCAAGAAAGGAGGATTGAGAGCTCCGTTCTCTACCGAAATTTTGAGAAGATTTTTGAAGATTCCGCTCCGATTAAAGGGTTCCTCTCCGTGCAGTGGTCTCATGGTAAGCAACGACGGTCTGTGGTGGTCTCCGGTGGCTGTGGGTAGTGAAGGATGATGGAGGGAGGTTAGGGAAAGCTTGTGGGAGGAAAAATCCTCCATTTTCGTGACTTTGAAGCTTAAAGCGTATTCAGCACCGCCTCCACTCCTCCAGACGATCAAAAATGCCTGCAAAACTCGCCTGGGCGAGTTGACCCAATTCTAGAATTTTCCGCTTCAGTGAAAAATTAATTTATCACGTTTCAGACATTGTTTTGATAATCCCAACGGTTAAAAGTTACATATTTGGGTTCGAAACCTTAATTTAAAATTTTAAGACAATCCAACGGTTAACCAATTCACAATGATGATTTTACTAAAACAGGTTTTCGGATCAAACTCGGAATCACACAATTCAATGCAGCTTAAACAAATTCCGCATAACTTGACCTCTACACCAAGCAATTGCACATGGAGAATCCACATAACATTTTAGCTAATCCTAATTAATAAAGAATTCAAATAATACAAGGAATACATCACACATATATTTTAAGTTATCGAAATTTCAGGGTGTTACACTAGTATCCTTCCCATACCTAGAGCTGATGCAATGCAAGCTCACGTGGACGAGTTGCCCAATCAATTTGCTCAAATCTTAGAGCACAATCGGAGGATGGAGGAAGGGATGGATAGAAGAGAAAGGCGTAGGTCTAGAACCTCCACTCAAATGAGTGATAGTGGAGATGAAGAGAGAGAGAGAGAGTCCTAGGAGGATGAGGATAGGCGAAGGAATGAAAGGAGGCATAGGACCTAGGAGGAGAAATGAGAGGGATGAAGGACTTGATGGGGGTTAAAATTAAAATACCTAAATTTCAAAGGAGGAATGAGCCCAAGACTTATTTGCAGTGGGATATGAAAATAGAACAAATTTTTTACTGCAATAATTATAGTGAAGACAAAAAGGTGAAATTGGCAGCCATAGAATTTACAGACTATGCTCTAATTTGGTGGGACCAATTACAAAATGAGAGAAGGAGAATAGGAGACAAACCAGTGAATACTTGGAGGGAGATGAAAACAATGATGAGAAAAATATATGTTCCTCCCCATTACTATAGGGAGCTTCACAATAAGCTCCAAACACTCACTCAAGGGAGTCTAAGTGTGGATGAGTATCATAAGGAGATGGAGGTTGCTATGATACGAGCAAATGTTGTTGAAGAACTAGAAGCCATCATGGTGCGCTTCTGACATGGGCTCAATAGAGAGATACAAGATGTTGTGGAGCTACAACATTATGTCAAGCATGGGGACTTAGTCCATCAATCAATCAAAGTTGAGCAACAACTCAAAAAGAGGTATTCTAACCGAAAACCTTATTCAAGCTTCAACCATTCGTCTTGGAAAGATAGATAACCCAAAGAAGATCCACCCGCATGGGCCAAGGAAGGTAAAATCTCTAAAAACTCTAGTCCTTTGGTTTCTACTAATAATGCTTCTTCTTCTGTCACTCAAAAAGCTAGGAACATCAAGTGCTTTAAGTGCTTGGGCAATGGGCACATCGCCTCATAATGTCCCAATAAGCGTGTAATGGTGTTAAGGAACAATGGGCACATTTCTAGTGACTCATGCCCTGAAAAAGCAATTACAAGTGAAGAGGAAGATGATTGTGAAACTTATGCTCTGGAAGGTGACTTGTTAATGGTAAGAAGGCTCTTAGGAAACCAAATTGTGGTTGATGACCAAAGCCAAAGAGAAAACATCTTTCACACAAGATGTATCATTCAAGGGCAAGTATAGTGTAACACCCCAATTTATGGACTTTAGTGATTGAATATGTAATTGTATTTAAATCAATTAGGAACATGTAAAGTGTAACACCCCAATTTATGGACTTTAGTCATTAATAAGGTATAGATTTTTTATTGCATAGCCTTTATTAATAATGGTTAAAGGATACCCTTAGACGTTATTAAAAATAATACTTTTATATTAGGAATGGATGAGAATAAGATAACAAGACTCACATGAGGAGCTGAGGCCCACCAAACCCACACACTCACACGATTTTAAGTGAGAAAGGGGAGGGAGAGTTAGAAAGAGAAAGAGAAAAGAAAGAAAGAGTTAGAGAGAAGAAGGAGAAAATGAAGTAGAGGAGAAAAGCATAGATCCTTAGACCCAATGCCTAGAGCTCGTCTCCACGCGTTCCTGAAGGTGAGTGCTTTCCCCTTAGCTCCCTTGATTCAGTGTTTGTGCTTGTTTTCACCTTATTCCCCTTATTCCTTATTTTGAACATTGAATTAGAAGATTTAGGGATTTTGATGATTAGGCTTGATTGATGAGTTTTTGGAGAAGTTTAATCTGTTAGAAATGTGATAGAAGTGATTAGGAAGCCATTGATGACCCTCCTCAAGACGATCACGTAGAATCGTAATGCTTGTTGGGCGAGCAAGCTCCTACAAAAATTTGCTAGTTGGGCGAGTGTGGCTGGTAGAGAACAGGCTTATAACCCTCTGGAGAGTTATTTAAGGATCGTTAAATGTTATATTGACTTAGTTGTTCCCTATACTTGTTTTCTTATATATAATCCTTGATGTTTAATGTTATGACGTGTTGGTTGTTGTTGATAATTTTCTTGTTGCTAGATGTATTCTTGTAGATTTTTGCTTATGTTTAGGATTGTATGTAACGATAAACTCTTTTAATAAAATACGCCTAAAACATTTAAGACAATACCTATGTCTCTTAGCAAGTCAAGTGGGGAGTTTCCCCTAAGTTAAAGTAATAGTGGGAGGGATGACTCTCTTAGCTAAAGCTCAATCAATAAGAGAAAACGACAAAATAAAAATAATAACTTAAATACAAAGATGATTGATATGTTGCTAGCATATATTAGTTTTTAGGGTTAATTGATTAATGATTCATTCAATAATTAGTAATATAGGCTAGAATTAGTTAAGTTTATTTATTTATTTATTTGTTTATTATCTCATTTATTATTATTTTGTTATTTAGGAACAACAAGAGAGGAAAAGAAGCAAAAAGAAGCAACCTGTGCTTTCAAACACGCCACGCGATCCGCGCCAACCTCCACGCTGTCCGTGCCAGAATGTTTGAAGATCCCCTCATCACAGCTATCTCACGCGATTAGTGTGAGACATCGCGCTAGTAGCGCCACAGTTACACAGTTTCTTGTTTTAAATGATTTGGCATGAAAATAGCTGGGGAAAAAGGTTCTTGTTACTCTAATTAACATATGGACGTGTGGGAGAGAAAAAAGAGGCACTTTTTGGCCCAGAAAAACACAGAAACGCAGAGAGAATATCAAAGTCAGTACGAGAAGATCAAAGGAAGACGGAGCAGCTTCTACTTCTTCTACTTTCTTTGTAATTCTCTCTTAGATACATGCTAGTTTTGCACTTAAGGTTAGTTATGAGCATGTCTAGCTAACTTCTATTATTGTGGTTAGAGCCAGAACCAATGTGAACTACTCTGCAACTTGATTGGTATTAATATGAAATTATGATAATCGTTTTATTTTACTTTGTTCTTCATTGGATTATTCTTTATTAGACTTGGCCATTCTAGTAAAGTTCTAAGGGTTAGGGTTTACAATAGGGATGTTGGAACGCTAATTTCTGAAAGCAGTAAAATAATAGTTTTTACATTACCTAGGGATAGGGATGTATGATTGCAGACTTATTTGATGTATTTTCTTAGTGCTTAGCTTAATAGGGAATTACTAAGGAATTAGGATTTCTAATTGGGTTAAAGGGTTAAATTACTAAGGGATTAGGACTCAACTAATTACGCAAAAATACATCCTCTGAACAATTAGAAGTAATTGAAATTAATAACCAATTCAAGTAAAGAAGATAGGGAATATAGGGGAATGTGCTCTGACCACAATTATTTCTCATCATTGCGCAAGCATTAATTAAACTTGTTTTTGAATTCTTGCCAATTTTCTGTTATTTATTTAATTTGCATTATTTCTAAAATACAACCATATTCCCTTCAAACTTATTATTTGTCTTCCAATTTCTAAGACAATAAGCTGCGATAAGATTTGCATTCAATCCCTGTGGAGACGATACTTTACTTACTCACTTTATTACTTGAAACGAACGGTATACTTGCCGATTTCACAACAAGTTTTTGGCGCCGTTGCCGGGGATTGAAATCGCCAATTTTATAGCAACTTTAATCTTTGGGATTGGAATTCTTTTTGTTACTAAATTTCTTTTCTTAGTGTATGTGAGGTATAGTTAATCCTGATCATCTACAGTACGATCCTGAAATAGAGACAGCTATTAGAAGAAACAGGAGACTAGCCAGACAAAGAAGAAGAGAAGCAGAAAATTCTGATTTTGGTTCAATCTCTGAATTAGAATTAGAAATGGCTGACAGAGGAAATAATCAGCCAAGACCAGAAGATGAACTGATGGAGGATATTCTGGCTCCATTGTTCACTAGACCAAACTCCAGTAT
>CM023949.1:12795837-12874155 GCA_013407115.1 Glycine latifolia | reverse complement strand
AAAAAAAGGAAAGGAAGTGCCTAGGTAGGTCCTCGAAGTGAGAGAAGACTTGTGGGAGGCTTGTCGACAAGTGGGTCTCGATGGAAAAGAATGTCACACATTTTTCATTCTTGTGTGTGAAATGACTTTCCTTATTCGAGTTTTACTCTTAAACACTAACCTTGCTTCAGTCTATGCTCAAAAGCAATATACATTATAACCTATGCTCCTAAAGTGTCATTCTAGATAGATCTCTCTCTATGGCTTTAAAGAGTCACATTTCATCCATTCCAAGTCATCACAATAGTTTCACATCACAACATATCATAACTAAAGATGGAACCATTCACACATAACACAAGAGCAACCTAAGGCATTCATGGCATCCACATCATCAATCACACAAGTCTTTCCAATTCACAATAATGCACTATACAATGCAATGTCATTTTCTCTTTTTTCATATGCATGTGGTACCATAAAAACATTTGCAAAAGAAGCTCGGAAGGACATGTAATAATGGACCCACATGATCACATTACTACACTATCACCGAGACAATACAGCTGGTGGGGCGTCAGGTTTACCCAGTCTTGCAAGGATACTCTAACCCATGGGATCAACATGAACCACACGAAGATTCCAAACTCGATACCTCTCAAGGACAAAGTCATACTTCAACTCATCCATGTCCTCCCTGGTTAAGCTCCACCAAATCTCCCAACTTAAAAACAATGCGCATTTATGATGCATGTCTCAAACATTCAAGCACAAGTGATTCTATTGAACCTCACATCCAGTGTTGTCAATAGTGGATCTCGTAAAATCATGATGAGCTGAAAATCTGCTACAGCATATAGCGGATAGTGTCGCGGGCAAATAGCAGAAGCAGTAGAACAGTTGAAATATAATATATATAACGATTAAATACGTATAAAAAAATTAAGATATATGTGTTACAGACCTAACAAAGACCCATATTATAGAAGGCCTAAGAAGGATTAACAGTTAAGAGGAAACAGTCTAAGTCAGAATCTCAACAGTATCCAAGAGGATCTCGACTACTGATTCTAACCTAGATATGACAGCAACAAACCCTAGATGTAATCTCTATAAATAAGGGGTTAAACCTACAAGGTGAGCATATTCTAAACCCTCTCTCTTTTAGTTGTCACTGAGCACACACCTCACCTCCATTGGTTGGTATTAACGTGCATAGTGATCAACATTCCCAGAGGTAATTTTTCTCGTAAATACCTTAGAGAGAGTTTTGATCCAATATCAACGTATTAACAATTTTGCTAGACATCCCTGTTTGTGAAAACAGAACATTGGCGCCGTCTATGGGGACGTTAAATTTCAAATTTCATGTTCCCAATGGTAAACACAAGAAGTAACAATCAGGCCGCACACCCACGCTCTGATGCGGATGGAAGAGAGAGAAAAAGGAGAGGAGAAAGAGAGCATCCAAATTCGCATGTTGAGAAGGGCAGAAACTGTCATCCTTCAATCTTCTCGATCTCCTTGTTTAACCGTTAGATCTTTCTGAAACTTTTACAACAAGTTCGTGACTCATCACTATTCACATCTAACGGTTGGTTTCTTGAATAGAGGCTTATAGCATCACCAGAAATTCCCAAACCAAACTGGTTCTGAATTCGTTTTCTGAAGCAGGCAGTGGTATTGTGAGGAACATTTCTTTCACACTAACCATTGGATTACGTTCAAAATTTGAGGAAAGGTTAATCAAATCTGTTTCGACATTCTGAGCGTTCGGATCATTCATTGAAGTGTTTTCAAGAGGGAATGTTTCAACTGCAAACAAAGGTTATCAGAATTCCTGCTCTGTTCTATCTTGTTTCGGCCAGTGATATTGAGAAAGGGTTATCGCTTTTATCAACCGTTGGATTATTCTCAAATTTGGTCAGTGTGTTTCTCTCTTGAAATAAGTCAATTTGACCGTTGGGATTTGTTAGTTGTTATTTCTGGTGGTAGGAATTAATTTCGTACAGAAGCCTATTTTGTATGTCTACCTCTTGTAATGTTTTGGTACAACTTTTGTTGAAGTTGTTTGTTGATTGTAATCATAAATGTTGTACCGGTCCTCCGGGATATAAATGTTTTACCGGCCCTTCGGGATATAAATGATGTACCGGCCCTCTGGGATAAAAATGGTGTACCGGCTCTCCGGGATACAAATGGTGTACCGACCCTCCGGGATAAAAATGTTGTATCAGTCCTTCGGGATATAATGGTATGTGAAGCCGGGTTCAAAGAGTAAGAAAGGATGCTTCTGAAATTCGAACCGGGTTAAAAACTCAAGTTGTAAGAGATCTTGAGGGTAAAGCCCAAGAAAGGGTTAAAAACTCAAGTTGTAAGAGACCTTGAGGGTAAAACCAAGAAAGGTTTAAAAACTCAAGAAGTGATTGCTTAAGGATAAAACCTGAACTGGTTAAAACCTTTAGCTAATGAAACTTAGGCAAAGCCTAATTAAAAATCTGAAACCGAGATACTTAAATCCGGGTTTAGATATAATGGGGGTATAAAAATAAACCTTCATGTGTATGATGCATCAAAGTCGTATTATGGGCTAAGGAGGTGAACTGTCATGCTAACCCTGATCAGGTTGAAATGTTTAAGGTCTTGGTTAAAAACTGAGTTTGAACATGTGACAGATTGCCCTTGGTCCGGATTGAATTCCGATAGTATGAGCCGGAATGTAATGTGGAGATTTAGATAAAACATTCACATAATATAATACCTGGGTTTTAATACCAGCTGAATATTCAAGCAGATTCTGCGTAAGATATTTCTGACTTTGGCCAAGTCATTGAATAGAACTCTAAAAGTGTTTGAGTTCATATGTTAATGTGAAAATGAATTTCGGAATTATATCTGATTTCATTGAAGAGAACTCAAAGTGTTTTGAGTTCATTTATCAAAAATCAAATGGTGTGTGCCTTCTCTCATAATAATCCGGGTTAGGAGAAAAATCTGTCGTTAAAACAGATAAACCCCGAAACTCGGATGACGATCAAATGTGATGCACAGGAAGTTCAACATAATATACACCCTGACAACCCGGACTACCAGATTATCGGGCTGAGGGGCAACTGTTACGGACCTGACAAAGACCCATATTAAAAAAGGCCCAAGAAGAGCTAACAGCTAAGAGGAAACAGTCTAAGTCAGAATCTCAACAGTATCCAAGAGGATCTCAACTACTGATTCTAACCTAGATATGACAGCAACAAATCCTAGAGGTAATATCTATAAATAAGGCGTTAAACCTACAATGTGAGCATATTCTAAACTCTCTCTCTTTAAGCTGTCACTGAGCACACACCTCACCTCCATTGATTGGTATTAACGTGCATAGTGATCAACATTTCCAGAGGTATTTTTCTCGTAAATACCTTAGAGAGAGTTTTGATCCAATATCAACGTATTAACAATTTTGCTAGACATCCCTATTTGTGAAAACAGAACAATATGCAAACAAAAATAAGCTGGATAAACATTTTGACATATATTAACTCAAATGTTAAATTGTGCAAGACAAAATATGGTGGAAACATTAAAAAAAAAAGAGCTAAATACTAAAGAAGTCCTAGTAAAGGAGTGGAGAAGAAGGCTGCACTCTGGAGGGTTCAGAGTTTTGGGAGGAAGGGTTTACGTAGAGGAGATGTTTAAGTGGCAATGATCTTCAAAGGCTGAATGTAATAGAAATAAAAAAAGGCTACATTGGGCCTATTTTAAAATAAGAAAGCCCAAGTCACATTTGAGTCCAACTCCAAAGTTTAAAAACTCACGTGAGTTTTAGTATAGAATAAAACAAAAACAAATCTGAATCTTTATTATGTTTTAAAAAGGCACATGAGCCCAATTTGCCAAGACCCACAAGCCAAAACATTAGTCATCTCCTTCATGGGAACCCTAAATTTGAAACTACCTTGACTATGCTCTATCACGACTGAGAAACTTCGCCGCTCTGCAATTTCTGAATGGAAAAACAAGATCCCCAAGGTGAGTTTTAACAAAGCCAAAATCCTTGTTCGCAAGCCCAAAACAACTCTAAACTGAAGTGTCGTGCAGACTGCAAACACAACCCGAATCCGCACCCGACCTGGTTTCCTTTCTTTCAGAATGAACCAATGAACCCTAAACGTCGTCGATGCAATTTCTCTCCAGATTCATCCTTGTCGTAAACCGATGACGCAACAGCCGCAACACAACGAGATTCCGCGTAAGGCGCCCACAATTGCGATTTTCAGAGTCCACAATGCAATGCCGTCGCGATTGTGTTTTCCCCAAAACCTGCTACACTATAGTGTGATGGCGCCGCGATAGCCGCTATTTAACAACACTGCTCACATCACATGTAGTTAGCCCATTATCGCCCCACATAGGCTTCGTCACCCGTCTCAATGGCATTTAACCATAATTCATAATAACATAATGGTCCCTACTCAACATGAACTCGAGCCGCATATATATCTTTTCAAAACATTATCATGACATCACTTGATTCACCATGTACACATGAATATTATGCATAACAATTCACACTTTCAAGATAAAGAAAAACATTTAGTTGTGAAAACCGGCCCGGTCAGTGACCCGATCGAGGTAGTGGGTCACTGGATCAGTGGTCTAATCGGTGGGTCAGTATTTGGTCCGGTCTGTATTAAAAATTTTAAAATTATATTGTATATAAATATATATAACTAATATTATTTGATTAAGAAAAATATACTAAAAAATTCAAAATAACAATTGAAGTATTAAAGTTGATAACACAAGTGAAGCGTATTAATAAAAAAAAAGTATAAATAATAACTACTTAAATTAAAACAAAAATTCAGTTTTTAATTAAAAAAAATGGGGCAGAAGGAGTAAAGTAAGCAATGAAAGAGGTGCAGTAAGCAAATCTTTTATGGATCTTGGGCCCAAATTTGAAAAAAACCTAAATCCTCTTATATATAAACCCTCATCTTCCACGTTCAGCTTCATTTTCATTTTCTTACTGTGTGCTGCGCAGCGCCTTATCCGCTTCAAGGAAACAAAAAATTTGATATTTCCTGTAATATTTCTTGTGCTTCTCTTCCGATTCCTCTCTTCAACTGCGATATTTCTTGTGCTTTTTTGCCTCACCCACTTCAATGCTTCCTCTTCCTCTCTTCTGTTTCTTGCAGTGCAGCGGTGACATTACCCGGTCCGGGTTTTAAAAATTGGCCAAGTCGCCGGATTTCATCAAAACCTGCCGGGTTTGATCGGGTTATCCCGGGTCACTTGCTTGAACGGTCTGATAGTACACTCGGTCCGATGGTACCATCAGTTCCCGGTTGTACCGGTCCGACCGACGGGACCAAACTGGGTTTTATAACTATGCATTCAATGATTCCACAACACTTATAAATCACCATTCAAGTTATAGCATCGATACATGTATTCAATATCATCATTCAATAGTCATGCACATCTTAAATCTATGTCATACATCAATTATAGCATCTACCTACTTTGCATTATGATTGGTATAACATCCTTTAAGTTTTGAGTATTACTTCTATCACTTTTGTTGCGTGTCTAGGACCTCTCTAGGTGTAACCATTGTATATAGTTATACTAATCCTATCAAGTGAAATTTTGTCTTATTTTAAAGATAAGACAATTAACTACAACTTCTATCTGTACCTCGAAAGCTAGTTCAATTGTATACTATGCCTAAGATAATAAAGAATACAAACTAATTGCGTAATCATGACAGTTTAACCTTTGCTCACTAATATGGACTTATCTCAAGATACAAAACTTATTTTTGAGTGAAATCAACCCCATTATTTAGCTAAAATCTAGAGCTACAACTTTGAAGCAGACCACTTTTCCTGGATCGGACCACACAGTTCGCTTAAGTGAGATCTTCTACTTGCTTAAGTGAACTCAGAATCACGTCAGACCTCAATTCCCAATTTCGCTTAAGCAACCAGTGCAGAACAGCACTTCGTGATTTGGGTTTTTATGAACCCATTCATCCCAAAATCATTCCTAACACTCATAATTAACTCCTAAACACTTATACCCCTAAACACTTATACAACATACCCCAACATTTGATTGTCCATAACCAAACCTCAATTACTCGATACTTGGGGTGTTACACGCCAGAAGTTGGGTCCCGACGAGGAGGTTGTTCCGAGGCTGTTTTGCTGGAGCATGTGAATCTCAAGTGCTAGAGAACAGCAGCGCATGTTGGCGTGTGCCTCGGCCTATGCCGGCATGGTTGGCGGAGCGGGGGTCGCCGGGAAGTGGCGACAGTGATCACAGGGTCAGACTAGCGAAAGTGCGGCACGTTGGCTACCAAACAGGCCTAACAGTGGGCACGGGTACTGTTCACTCGTGTGTACTGTTCACCCGCACAGTTGCTGCGCACAAAATGTGAGAGGGGATCGTACCCTAATCATTGATACCATAGAGTGTAAAGGAAGGGTGTGTGAGACAGCGTTGAAGCTCCGATGAGGTCGCCGTCACCACCATCGTGTAAATCGATGGACAACGAAGTTGGCGATAGGTCACTAGGCGGAAAGGTAGCCGGAGCTCCGGCGGCGGATGGTGGCGGCTTCCGGGAAATGCATTGGAAAAGGAGAAAAAGGTCTCCAGAATAAGTGACGACATGCAGAAAGATCCACTGGGACAGACGGTCGGTGGTAGTTGGAAAAGTTGCTGAAAAAGGAGAAAAAGGTCGCCAGAAAAAGTGCAACAACTAGAAAGGTCCATCGGGGACCGACAATAGGTGTCCGGTGGGGGATGATTTTCGTTATTCCCTCAACTTGGCTCTAATACCATATAGAATTCAGAATTTACTGAATGTGTGTTTTGAGACCACACGTATGATCTTATTTATAATAGAGAAATAGAATCAATAATTGATTACATGATGAATTAATTACTGATTATTAGGAAATATAATCACTGATTTCTATCAATAAATACAAGATAGCCTATAAATCTAACAGTTCCTTCTTCTTAAGAACTTCAAATCCTCTTTTCTCACTCATTCTCTATAATATGAAGCAATTAAATCCATTAAACCCTTTTTTCCTCAAAACCCACCTATCGAAGCATCATATTTCACCCAGGATTAAAAAGCTGACAAATTTCCCCTTCAAAATCCTAATCTCACTTACAAGATTTATCAAGAATTTATATGAATTTTTTTACCGGATTTCCAGATTCTGAACCATTCACATAATTTCATGACTCAAGTTTGTCCTAAACCCCTAATTATTTGACCAGAAAACAAGGTTTTGGACAGAAACTTACAGAAGGGTTTGATTCAACAAGTAAAAAATAGGGGAATTAAGTCCGAACAAAGAAATATAAGAGAACCAAAATTGCACATTGACTATTGTGGAAGTAACAAAATTGAAATTAAGCCTAAAATTTTGTTTACTAAATACTATCATTTCAAGATGGAGAGAATCTGGAACACACTTCCATAAGTTGATGAATAATATGCCTTCAAAATATAAAAGGGCCAATTTGGTTTCAGAAAATATTTTCTATTTTTATGAATAATTACAAAAATACCACCTTTCTTTCACTGTTTTCTATACAATTTCTTTTATAAAAAAAAAAAGTGGAAACAATGTGATACTTATGCGATTATTTGTGGAAAATAAAAACAAAAATAGAAAACTTATTTGAAACTAAACACACTCTAAATTTTACAATTCCCTACAAATATATCATGGGTGAGTTTGATATACGCCCTTGAAAGCTTCATACCTTCTGATTTCATTATCTTCACTTTATCCTGTTGCAATTGAGATAATAAAGATTCAATTTCTTTGAAAACTGCTTCTTTTGAATGGCTTCCATCAATCTGTGTATATGACAAATAAGTTAAATATGAGTGAATGCCCCGCTGGTTCACATCAATACATAAGACAGGTAGATGATAGTGTTGAGAATCTCCAATGACCTTATGTGTTATGCTTGAGTAAGCGGAAGATGCTGCTTCTGCATTTTGCTTGTATATGTTTAGGCGAGATTTGACCTGAAAAGCAACATACAGGTACACATAAGATATGTTACGATATTGAGAGAAAGAAACAAAATCTCAAAGTTATATGAAAATGAAGCACACATTGAACAGTTCATCCATATAAATGACACCATCCTAACAATGCATTATGCCGACTGATAAAGCTTCTTTAACGATTCAGCTGAAAATACAGTCTAAAAATTTGACAACTAAGATCTTTAAACTCTCATTAATATTGTGATCAAACTTGTCATGCAACAAAATCAAAAGCTCATCCATAGAGACAGGACTTTAGGAGATCATTTCATGATGAGTCCATCCTTTCAAATGACTACAAATAACATAATTTTTCAAATGATACAGCTTATGTTAAGTACCCACAAAGAGAGCAAAACAATAAATAAAAGTAGTACAATTTATCAAACCTTCTCTTCAGTGTCATCAGGTCGAGTTATTAGCCTTGCTTTAATTTCTTCAGTATCCGGTGGAAAAAACTTTAGATGATATATATTTCCTGTCACTGGGTCTAGCCTTCTACCAACACATCTGTCGATCAGAATTTCATCAGGAACCTGAGTATTAGAAAATTTAATAGCTTAGCAAGGAATATGAATCTATTTATTTCTAACTAACATCTATGATCTATCTATTGCACACAGAACTCTTGGTAATTATATACATGAAATATGTCAATATTTCAATAACACCAACTGACCAAGTCCTATGCTTCTTACAAACAAGTTATTATTAACAACACATTTTCTCTTCCATCTCATTTTAGTCGTTATCTCTCTTTCCTTCCCATCACATCCCTTATCACTTATCACATTTGTCACTTTCTTCTTTCTTTGTTTTATTTCTATCTCTCTCTTCCTTCCATCCTTGTACACCCCAAAATGAGCCACACCTTCCTCATTTCAAATTATAAACAGGTCAAATTTGTACCAACAATGTTAACATTTTGAGAGGAAAAAGAAATATTATCTTATTAAGCTTAAACAAGGTTTTAAATTGCAATTGAAGTTGATGTTTGGTTGCAATATATGTTAGGAAAATTGTAAGCAAATGCAGCCACAATTGTGGTGGCAGAAACCAAATAAACCTTGAAAAAATAGTGACCATTTCTTAAGACCTTGTCTTAAAAACAAATGCAAATTTTGCAGTTAAGGCTTTGAAAAAATAAAATCAAAGTTTAACATACATCTAATACGATATACACATCGGGTCGTATCTGCATTTTCTCCAAACTCTGGGCTTGGCCATAACTCCGAGGGTACCCATCAAGAAGCCACCCATTTTGCTTTGCATCTTCGCGAGCCAATCGTGCTGCCACCATCTACAAGAGAATGTATAGTAACCAAATCATGCATTAGATTTTCATGGCACAAAAAGTGAGTAAGAACAACAAACTTATTTGAAAAACCAGTTCAGTTCAAAACCCAACTCAGTTAGGTGCAGTTCGGAAACGGTTCGGTTCGAACTAGTTTATATGCACACCCCTAGCAAGCAGAATTTATTGATTAAAAAAAAAAGCAAGCAGAATTTGATAACATCATACAGCTGTCACAATTTCGTCAGGAACCAATTGACCCGCATTCATGAACTCCTTTGCTTTATTTCCAATTTCAGTCCCAGCCCCTACCTCTGCTCTTAGCAAATCCCCTGTTGATATGTGCACCAATCCAAACTGCACAATAACAGAGAAATAAGTTGTTTTCTTAATTATTCCTGCATCAAATACATAATTCCTTTATTATTTTTTTTATAGCTAAAATATGTTTTTAGTTACTCGTCTAGTTTTGGTAAAATGTATTTTAACTTTGATCAGTTTGGATCAAGAACTTTAGAAAAACAGTGATTTTTGTCTCATCACAGACCTATTTTATCACTACTCCTATCATTCTGTCACAGACCTATTTTATCACTACTCCTATCATTCTGTCAAAATTAAGAGAGAAGATAAAATAATAAAATTGATATTCTTCGTTGATGATCAATCAATTACACAGCATATACCATATGTTAAATAGGGATTTACAAGAAATATCAACCATACAAGTGGCACAATCTAGTAATTTTAGGAAAAATAAAATAAACCTAAACAATATAAAAGGATAATATATAAATCTTCTAGTCTATTTGGGCCTCTCCAGGTCCATTCCGATCAGTTTTTCCCGTTGAGGAGAAACAAAATCATTGTTTTTTTTTAAAAAAGTTAAGGAACCAAAATGATCAAATTGAACTTCGGAACTAAAACTAAATTTCAACCAAAGTACAAGGATTCACAACACATTTTAGCCTTTTTTTATTTGATAGGAGATGAAATGTTGTGGTAACTATTAACGAACCTTTTGGACAATCATTTCACATTGCGTGCCTTTGCCCGAGGCAGGTGCACCTGATATCATCACCTTCAGAGGCTCACTGGTGGAACAATTCACTTTGAATGTCTTCTTAAAAGATAGTGACACGTGTAAAGACAAGTCAGTGGTGTGAGAAAACAAGCATTGAATAAATAATTAAATTACATAAATTAATAAATAAATAATGGAACCTTTGGGGTTGATGGCAAATGGGTGTGGCAGCGGAGGCTGCTTAGGCGAAGAGGTTGTGTGTGGAAGGAGAAGTGGCGGGGGTGTAGACATGAATGATGATGGGTGCAAGAAGAAGAAGAAGGGAGAGGAGTGGAGAGAAGAGAAGGAGAGGGAGTGAGTGTGGTGGTGCGGTGGAAGGAGGTGGGTGTGGAGTTCAACATTGTTTGTTGATTTGCTTTGAGAATTGAGATAATGTGCCACACAGAGTCGAGTTAGTTGAGTGGTTCACGAACACCCACAGAAACCAAGTAACAAATGCGTGGATTTAGGCGGAAGGACTAATTTCCCACGAAATAACTAACACGGCTTGAATTTTCGATAAGAATAAGGGTAGATACCCTGTTTTTTTTTTCTTGAATTTGTGTGGTGTTGATGGTTAAGCTTTTGAAAAATTAAAATTTTATTTATAAGGATATAAAGTGTGGTAAATTTGTCTCATGTATCTTCCTTTAACTCAAACATGTATCTATGTCTATAGGGATGATATGATAGTTAACTATTAATGCATATCTATGTAATTGTTACATGTCAACAAATTAATTTTTTAATTTGGTTTCTAAACTTAACAATTTATTATCATTTTAGTCTTTAAATTTAGTAACTTATTAATATTTTGGTCTCCAAACTTGACAATTTATTGTCATTTTGATTTTTGAACTCACACATACTATCTTTTTGGTCTCTTAGAGTACTTTCAAATTTTCAATCAAGTCTCATGTTACATAAAATTATTAGCATAAACATGACCATAATCTATCACTCCTATTATTCATGCAACTAAGTGCTAAATCCATGTCATTACTAACAAGATTCTATAAGATTTCAAACTAGATCTTCTACTCAAATCAAGTTATTATCTTATATGCTATTAATATCCGTAGAATATTAGATTAATTAATTAATTAATCTATTTTATAGAATAATGATAATGATAAAAGCATGATTAAAAAAAACTTAACAATCATAAAAGGATGAAAAATAAAAATGTTAGAATCTCCATTTTTTTTAAGTATCCTTTCGATGGGACAAATGTAACAATACATTTTGTCCCTATTTTTTTCCCGTATTTGTAGGTTTTACATTCTTGTTCAATAGTTGAATATTATATGACAATGACCCATTATAAATTAAAAATATAGTCTACCCATTATTTCTTAATGGAAAAGATGCTTGTTGTGTCTCATGTTGGAGATATAATATACACGAACTACAAAATTGGGTATAAAAAATAGTTTACCTATTTTAGTTATTATTACTATACACAAATGTCATTTATTATCACTATGTATCATTATGCTAATAATTTATATGTAGTGTGAGACATAATTAAAATTTCAAAAGTGCTTTCAAGCAAAATGATTGTACATAATTAAGTTCAAAGATCAAAGTGTTAGTAAGTGATTAAGTTTGGAAATTAAAATATCAACAAGTTATTAAATGTACAAACAAAATTAAAAAGTCAGTTTTTTATATGACAACCACATACGTGAACACGTGACAACTGTCACGTCATCATCAGAAGTGTCACATATATATAACCATTTGAGTTAATGAGAAAATTAACAATAATATTAATTTATCATATTTTTTTACACATTTAAAAAAAAAAACTTTCAATCTTTAAGGAATCTAATTATTCGCACTAACAAATTCGAGAAAAAAGTGAATATTTATACATGAGAAAGACTCTCAGAAGAGTGACTCGAGTAAAATTACTTCTAAAAGAATCATTACATAAAAAAAAATGTTATCATTTCATTTTTTCAATAAAGTTATCTGATTTGTTTAGTTTGAATTTTTTTTCCTATTCAATTCAAGCATATGAATATTTAGAGAAACCGAGAGAGTTATTAAATTGTTTCCCCTTTTATTTTTTTCGCTATTTACATTTTCTGTGTTTATTTGCTTTTTCCATCTAATTACTGGTAAGTATGAATCTATGATCGAAACAAAACAATAAACCAGAATAAGGTATGGCATGTGAGTAGTTCACTTAATTTGATTTGGATTACTTAAGTCTAAAATAACTTTCTAATATAAAGGGTATAACACAAAAAAAAATGTATTATTTATTTTTAAAATCAAGTTTTTTGTGTGAATAAAAAATGAACAAACTTGTACTACTTTATGTTTGTTTTAAATTTTTTCATAATTTTTTTCTCATCCAAATAATGTGATTAGAAGTTTCACTTATGAACTACTCCTTTCATCCTCAATTATAAATCTCTTTCAATTAATTTATGTCTCATAAAAAATAATTAATTTAGTTAATTATATTAAATTTATTAATTATTTATATTATCATTTCAAAATTATCTTTTGTTTATTTCTCTATTCACTTAATTGATTTTCATTAATATTTAAAAAAGAATAATTAAGCATAAAAAATAATAATTAATACATCTAAAAATATATTAAAAAAATCTTACAGAAATAAACAAATAAATTTTCAAAATTGATTTTTTAATTACGGGCGGAAGGAGGATATCTTTTGTTACATAACTGTATTATTAGGCCTAAAATTATGTGGTTGTATTTTTTTATATAATGGATTTTACTGCAACACCCAAAAAATTTTAAGGAAACTTATTGTGTGCGCGCGCGCGCGTGGTAGATCTCTCATCTAAGTTCCCACTTTGTCACACAAGCTATCTTCAAACGTGTAAGTAGGACCAAATTGCAGCATGACAGAACCACAAACAATAACGCTATAAATAAGGCCCACAAATGCAGAGAAATATCACCAAGGTGTCAAGCGCAACTTGTTACTTGCGGTCATATTTTTATTATTGAAATTGGAATTTTCGCAGACAAGGCCATAAAGATCTGAATTACATTTCCAAACATCAACTACCAACAATAAGATTACACGCTTCAGATTGCCAAGGAACTTATCAATTACTAACTACATCATGCAATGAATAATTTTTTTAATGTCTAGCAATGAGTTAAGCAAAACAGAATACAGTAGCTGCACTAAATTTACTATTTTCCCTAACAAAATAATGAACTGAAATACAGTAACATATAAAATTGAACATTTCGAAGGGTCCTCTTGATGAAATTTGTTTTCTCAGTAACGGTAATTTGTAAGAGCGTTGAGTCTTCAATCCAACTTGACAGAAGAGAACAAGTAATGCACGAACCAGAATGAAGAGAGAAACCCAATTGTACCTGTAGAAAGCATGATTGCTAGAACCATGAAGAGCGAGTATCCCAAGTAAAGAGTTGCAGACACGGGACCACTCAAACTCTTGAGATCAAACACAAGATAGTTAACAGAGTACAAAAAGATGTATATGGCGACAGAACCGGAGGCAAAGAACGATTTCCACCACCATTTCCAATCCTCCACACACAGGTGCATGTAAGTTAAAACTAGAGATACCTCGGCACAGACCACCACAAGAAGGATCAAAACAACGAAGAGAAACCCAAAGACGTAGTAAACACGGCCCATCCAAATGCTGGACATGATAAAGAAGAGCTCAATGAACAAGGTGCCAAATGGCAGAGTGCCAGCACCAAGAACTAACAGCCATGATGGGTACTTCTGCTGGGGAATTTCACGAGGAATTTGGTTGGTTCGGACCGGATACTCAATGTGGGGTGCCTTGGCTCCAAAGTAGCCACCAACAAGTGTAAGGGGTACCGATATGCAGAACCAAAGCAAGATTAGTATTACAAAGAGTGAAAATGGAATGGCTCCGGTGCTGTGGCTTCCCCACAATAGGAAGTTCAAGGTTGTGAGGATCAAAAAGGAAATGCCTGGGAAGAAACACGCAGCTTTCCACGCGATTGACACCCAGCCCTTCTGTTCACCAAAGCCGATTGTCCTCCACATACGAACGGAGACATAACCAGCAGCAATACCGAGTATCATATAGAAAAACAGCATACCTGTGATCAGTGTTCCGCGAGATGCCGGTGACATGAATCCAAGTGCAGCAAACAATATTGTCACAACAGACATCCCAAGAATCTGAACCCCATCCCCAACCATCACACAAAACAAAGCAGGATTCGATGGAGCACGGAAAACATCTCCCACCACAAGCTTCCAACCAGATAACTCTTCATTCATCTGTGCTTGAGCCTCCTTATCAAGCTCCTCATAACGGGTCAGATCCCTCCTAACAGTTCTCAGGAAGATCACAAGAACAATGCCAGCAAGAAAAGTGATCACCATAAGCGAATTAAGGATAGAAAACCAATGCACTTTAGCTCCCTCCATCTTCAAGTAAGCATCCCATCTAGACGGCCACTTGATGTCACTCTCCTCAAAGGTGACCTCATAAGTGAAAACAACAGGCTGACCCTCCTTGATAGGCATTGCCACAGTGGCCGGATCGCATCTGATAGACGATGGATACTTCTCATACATCTTCAAGTTTTTCGCAGAATCAGCATTATGCATAATACTACAAGGAATTACCTCAAACCCAACAACCATGTATCCGGGCTTCTTAGAAGACCCCTCCCTGCCAACCGGGATCATTTCTGCACCTTCACCCGTCCCCATCACACGAGCCACATTGGTCTCCTCGTACTTGTGGACAAGAACATTGAACTTGAGATGGTTAAACACATAATAAGCATCCTCAATCTTAATACCAACAGGGTACCCAGTCCATCTCATAAAGTACCCTTCTTTCTGTGTGAACCTAATAGCAGGCAAATTATCAAGAATCAAATTGACCTGATACATCTCATCAATCCTCTCCTTCAAGATCTTGAACTGGTCCCCAGACAATGCCTCGATCCGGCACAAGTAAATCTCAGACTCGTTGGAGTACATCCTAAATCTATAAGGAGAGTTCTCTATCCTATCCCCCATGAGGAGCTCCCCAAGGTTCTCAGCACTGTCCTTGATGCCACCCTCAGGCTTGCAAAAGGGCAAGCTGTAGTAGCTAAAGGGCATTTCTGTGTCAATGGAAGTGAGGGAATTCACCTTCACCCACAACTCATCTGAGACACCATAGTTGTGGGGGTAACTACCCGGAAGGTAGAACCCGTAATTGGGTGGAATTTGAGATGCCAAGAACAAAATCAAGACCACCCAGAACCCGAATTGCGCACAAGATTCCATCTTTGCAAGATTCACAGGGAATTCGTGCCAGATCTGACAGACCCAGATGCAAAAAATGAGTGAAAATAAAAAAAAATGCAGATAATTAAGATAAAACCAAACTCTTAACTAGTGTATATGCCTTTCTGGGTTTAGAGATATGCAAATTATAATGCTATATAGATAATAGTAATAGTAATAGTAATATTACTACACAACAGAGAAGAAAATGGGAATGTAAATATGACAAATGAAGAAACAATGATGAACCAAAAAATAATAAGATTGGAAATTCCAATTAATTATATCACTTACCTCGTGCACAGAAAATGTGCGTGTGGATTAAAAGTCTGAGCGCATGAAAGAAATGAAGATATTCTTCACGCACTGCAGAATAAGGGGCGAAGAATATGAAACGCGAAACCGAGCAATGGAGACTATAATGTTTGATATTGCATACACATTTATATATTATCTATGCAACGTTTTTGTTTCACTTTCCTTCGGAAGCTGGTCACTGCGCTGATGGAGGTAAGTGAAATGACATTAGAACCCCTGCATTGGCTTGTATGAACAAGGACAAACTCCGAAATCCCGTTGTCACCACTCACCACCGCTGCAAGTAATCCAATACCCACCGACACCGACACTTCCTATTTTGATTGCTTTATGATTTTTTTTAACAGAATGATTTTTTATTTTTATTTTGCCACTTCAGTAAATTTTTGTTGGAATCAATAGTAGTGGTATTTAGTGTTTACATCATGTAAGTTATTTTTAAGTATTGGATTGGTTCGAAGTTATTTATGTAAAAAATAGTGATAAATTTTTATTGGTAATCTACATAAGATGAATATTTCTTTTTTTACATAATTTATTTCATGTCCAAAGATTAATGAAGATTTAAATTTGGTTAAGGAACATAAATCATTATCATATGTGTTAACATTTATGGGGTTATTGCTTAGCTTATTATACGATTGAGTGAACAATATTATTAAATTGATTTTAAAATAAAGTGATTTATACTTAAATATTTAAATTTTAAAAATAAATTAAAAGTAAAATTTAAAATAACTTCTTATTCAATTAAAAATTATGTAAAGTAACTCAATTTAAAATTAATTTTGAATTAAATTAATTCTTCAATATGAGATCAATTATCAATATATGAATATTTATTTAAAAAATTAATGAATATTTTCACAATGATTTGGATGACTCGGCGTGAAAGTCAACACGCACATTTTCATAATTACCAAATTTGTAAGCTTGTATTAGAAGTGAATTTCGTGCGCCCATATGGAAAAAAAAATGCATGGATGGCTAATAAGTAGTCATAATGACTAATTTATAATTGGAATGGATTTTTAACCATTGTATGTTTTTGTTAAAAAAAAAAAAGAAAACGAATGTTCCAATGAAACAGTGGTATTCTAGAGAGTGAAGGGAAGCAGGAACTCAACATAATTTCTGGGGAATCCTAGGGCATTTTTTGTCGTTGTCATTGTCTATAAACAGAAATTAATGAACAATGCTTTCTATCTTTTGTCATTTTTGTTTAGCAAATATTAAGATACTTGTTAAGCAAATAAGAAAATGTTATGCATGTTTTTTTACCATAATTTTTAATATACTTCTATTATATTTTTAAAAAAAATTATTTATTAATTTCTTAATAGAAAAAATATTTCTAAACAACATTTATTTATCTTTCTTTTTATCCGTAAAAATTAAATATAACAGAAAAATTTATAACACTCAAATATTATTTAATTAATTGAGTTAATCCCCTTTAATATCCCGTTTGTCTTTATGGAAAAGGTTGGTGAGTGTGGAATGTAGATAACACCTTTTGTCACTTATTTGTGTAAGTTTTACATCTTGAAATTACGGTGAAAGCTAAGGTGAAGTCTGAAAATCTAGTCTCACGGGTGAGGCATGCCAAGTGACCGAATATAACCGGTTTTGTCACCAGAAAGAAAAAAAAATCAAATTAATTATTTTAATATAATGAATTATAATATTATAATATTTACAAGTTATAAAACATAAATCAAATAAACGTTTTTGTTTGTTTGATATTTGTGAGATTAGGGTTTTTTTATTATTATATCTTCTTTCCAATTTCCTCTAAAAATCTCGTGCAATGTTCAATTGTTGCTTCCCCAAGTTATTTTTCTTCACATGTGGCTATTCACCCAAACTGCATGTCACTGCATCTTGTTATTCTTTGTTGCTGCTGTGCTGTATATCTGTGATTGTAAAAGAGTGAAAATTGTTGACAGAGGTATTGTACTAATTTATAGTCGGTATGAAGTGGATTTTTTTAATCCTAATTTTTTGAATGCGTTGTTTGTGAAATGCAGCGGTTGTGTCTCGCATTAGAGGTTTGCAGAAGTTGCAAGTTTCGGTTCCACGAAGCGATTTTAGACTTCACTTATCCTTTACCTACGGTCATTTTCCATTTCTGAAGGATCCCCTGGTATATTGGACTTCGCCTATCATAAGATGGTTTTACCAGGTGAACTTATGTTATGAGGATTACCTGAAAATGGTTTCCTGTCTCGTGTATTTGTAGTTGGAAAGGTGTTTATTTTTCAGGTGTTAATGTTAGAACGAGATTTTTTTGGTAGTGTAGATATACAGTTGTCCAAAAAATTATAAAATTGTTGCACAATAATAGTAAAGTTGCCGATAGCCATAGCTTCCTGTCACTAGTTATTTAATAGTTAATTATGAGCGCACATGTAAGCATGATTGGTAATGTATGAAGATGTCAAAACCAAAAGTTTCTTTTAATTATTTTTGGCAGTGGTTTTGGTTTGATAATATGGTTTGAACATCTGTGGAGTCCAGACATTGGTTTTAATTATTTATCATCGCATATGTATTACAGGTGTTGTTGATAAAATTGTAGAAGAGTTGAATTGGTTTTAATAGTACATGAATACACCAGTAAAAAGTTAGTTTATATATAAAAAATGGCATAATACAACATTTGGAATTAAGAATTGGCATATTAGATGGCACTACAAATTGGATTGAAAATTTATTTTGCCTCGGACAGACATGATAGTGAACCATAATATTGTTAGCTTGATGATATATAATTAGATATAATAAGCAAGTATTGGTTGTGGATTAAATTTTGTTTGTATACAAAATAAAGATCCCACCATATAATAGAAAAGAAAGAGATGTGCAGTTGCAAAAGCATGCAATGAATATTGGATGATTAGCTAAACCTTGGGCAAATGTACAATGATTAGTTGGGTGCAATGGCACTGTGGGACCTGAACCCAAATAGGACCTTGATTGGGTTCTCCTCATTGAAGTGAAACCAAAAATTGTTGATGTTTGTGACATTGGTTAAGCTATGCAATAGATAGTTAACATTGCAAGTTACCCTATTTGTTGCTGTGATATAACTGATATGATGTGTAGGAAAATAATTGTTGAGGCCAGATTAGGTGGTATAATTGCAAATAAGCAACAAAATACCCCATTGCATTGCGTTTAAACCATTATATTGCAAAACTAATTAAAATGTTATGTTTCCTGTAAGTGTTCTAAAAGCTAAATTTGTTAGGTGAAGGCACTTAAATCATTTGATATTTGTATCACACCCCCTAATGCAAGATGTGTTTGTGGTTCAAGAGAGCACATTACACTGGTCCATCTACCAACATTGAACAATAGAGCATTTTTTATTATTATGTGTATAATGAGTAGTAACATATAAGGTTGTTGTTTTTACTTGTCCAGGGGATTTGACAAGTTTGATTTGATAAATTGTGTAGCAGCGTAGTATTTTCTTTAGACATTGTATAATTGGTGGCTAATTTTATGAGTATTTTTGTAGATTGTGAAGATGACGAATGGGAAGTGGGATCTGCAACTTATTGTGAAGATGACATGATGGTGCAGGAAGATGATGACATGATGGAGGATGAACCACACATGATGCAAGTTGAAAATGACTTTATCCAGGTATATTTTTTTATTACGTTAGTTATTTGAATATGATTTTGTAATGATTGATATTTGAAATTGGTATGTTGAAATGATTTTAGGGAGACAGAGATTGTGGCATTTGCTACTATTCCAGTGATGATGAGTCGTTTAATGCGACACTTTCTGAAGATGAAAGTGTTCATTTGGAGAACTTTTCTGAAGAATCTGTTGTTCAATTGGACGAGTGGTGTGAAGATCCGTCCAATGTTGTTGTTTATGCCATAGATTGCTTGCAAGACATCTATAGTTTAGACTGGACTAGTGTGGAGGCTAAAGATTTAATGAGTTGTCATTTTGCAACGTTAGATCTTGCATATGAATTTTATAATTGGTTTGCAAGAGTGAAAGGGTTTTCTGCTCGTAAAGGAAAGATGAACAGAAATGCAAGAGGAGAAGTTATCCAGCAAACCTTTTTGTGTCATAGACAAGGTTTTCGTGAGGATAGAGGGCTGACCTTGGAAAATCGAAAGCGTGTCCCTAGACCTGAAACTAGATGTGGGTGCCAAGCATTATTTCGTGTGCATGTATTTGGTGATTTGAATCGTTGGAAAATTAAGAAATTTGTGGATGAACATAATCATGAGTTAGTTCAAGGAATCCATTGTGGGATGTTACCGGCACACAGGAAAATGACTGTTGCTGATGTTTTGCAGCTAAATACTTTGAGGAAGGTTGGTATGGGACCATCAAATATCTTCAGTTCATTTGCGATGCAGTCAAGAGGCTACGAGCATGTTTTGTTTAGCAAGAAGAACTTGTACAATCAGATTATCAAAGAAAGGTGATCTGAAGGTTCAGATGCTGCAAGTGCATTACAATATTTGAGGTCGTTAACCATTAGCGATTCTTTGATGTTTGTACGTCACACAGTGGATGATGATGATGGAAGATTGCAACACCTATTTTGGTCTGATGGCACTAGTCAGTTGGACTATGCTGTTTTTGGAGATGTTTTGGCATTTGATGCGACATATGGGGAAAAAAAATATAAATGTCCAGTGGTAATATTTTCTAGTGTGAACAACCACAATAAGAAAATTGTTTTTGCAAGTGCCATAGTTTCAAATGAAACCGAACAGACATATGTGTGGTTGCTTGAGCAATTGATGGAGGTAATGAAAGGTAAGGCTCCCACCTTTGTTATAACTGATGGAGACATGGCTATGAGAGATGCCATAAATAGAGTTTTTCCTAAAGCCCATCATAGACTCTGTGCATGGCATTTGCTTCGGAATGCAATAAGCAACATTGGTAGTCAAGCTTTCCTTTCAGAATTTGGAAAATGTATGTTAGGTGATTATGATATTGGCCAGTTTAAAAAAAATGGACCACTATGGTTTCAAAACTTGGTTTGGAGGACAATATTTGGGTGAATCAAATGTATGAGAGGAGGGCTATGTGAGCAGCAGCATATATACGAGGCAGCTTCTTTGCTGGATTTAGAACAACATCAAGGTGTGAGGGATTGCATTCATTGTTGTTGAAGTTTGTTGGGTCTCGTTACAACTTGACAGAGTTTTGTCAACATTTTCAGCGATGTCTTAGTTATATGTGTTATAAGCAATTGGAAGCGGATTTTGCATGTAAAATAGGAAATGTTGTGCCCCAAACTAATTTTCCAGAACTAGAGAGGTTTGCTGCAAGAGTAATGACACGAGAAATTTTGGTAATGTTTCGTCAAGTTCTACACATGGCGTCCAGATTCAAGGTTGTTGATTGTAGAAATACAGCTGGTGAGTTTATTTATAAAGTTATGAAGTACAAAGTGACAAGGATGGAGTGGCATGTGTCACACTACCCTACAAAGGATTTGTTTGTATGTTCTTGTCAAAGAATGGAGTCATTTGGAATCCCTTGTGCCCATATCATTGTTGTGTTGGTTTATTTAAATATTGATGAGTTGCCTAATTGTCTTGTGCTATCACGATGGACAAACTGTGCAAAGGATGCATATGAAGGTGAAATCACTATTGGGGCAAACTTTTGGGACTCACATATTGTTGGTAGGTATGTATGGCTTCTTGAGTCATGTAGGGAGTGGTGTAGTTTAGCTTCACAGAGTGCTGAAGATTACAATGATGTTAGACAAACAATTACTAACGAAATCCTAAACTTGAAGAACAAAATTGCAAATGGCATGCAATCTACTAGCCCTCAAATTCAATGTTCAAATGTAGGTTTAGGGAATCTAGCAACAGCCAGAAAAAAAAAAGGTGTTTGTGGCGGTGTGTCTAATGATCCATCATCTTCTGGATTGAAAACAAAGCGAACTACAAGGTGTACTGCATGTAGGGTGCCCGGGCATAATAAAAGAAGTTGTCCATTACTTGTATTAACTGAACATGGTGAAAATTTGAATGGTGAAATTTGAGGTAACGGTTTAAACTTGTAAACATGTTAGATCTTAATTTGTGTCTGTTAAAGTTTCATTTGTTAGGCAGTGGTATTGTAATATAGTTTGTTGTTTATGCAGGGGAATCATATATTGTCTTTCGTACACAACATGGCTCATTGCTGTTTGGAAAAGAAGATGGATGCTTATGATATTTGTCATGGGTTTTTCATACTTTTGCCATGCATAAATCAGCATTCACAATCGTATGTTGTTAAGTACACAAATTTGAGGAAGTACCTTGGTTTAAGGTAATGTACTAGTCATATTGGAAAGTTAAGTCATATAACTATGAGGTTTAGCCTTATATATTGGTATTAAGCAATGATAAACTTGAATAGAGTATTAATGTTTATAGTTAGTATTGTTATTAAGGTTGGCTGTAGCATGGACACCTGGAAGTCTGTTACTGTAATGAAAGATTCGGGTTTTTAATATTTTGGTTAAAAAAATTGGTCCAGCACTAGCAATTTCGTTGAAGAACTACAGAGTAGTAGAAACCATTTGGTCCATTACATTTGTTTACGAAAGACCAATAAACTGCTTAGCTCAAATGTTACAATTAGTACATTTGTTTGTTAACCATTGTTATAAAAATAAATTAATGCAAAAAAAGGTGAAACATATCCTTCTCAGTAGCTATTGTGGTATACATAAACTTAAAAAAAAGCCTAAGAATAACAAAATGAATGGTTCACTTCATACTAACATCCTATTCAGAATACCTTATTTTCATTGCTTTTAACTAACACGTGACTGTTCATTTAGCTCTGTCGTTATTTAAGTACCAAAATAGAGTCACTAAATTCCAAAAGCATCCGCAATCGAAACGCCCATTGCCTTAAGCCACATTTCGAAGAAACACAACCGTTAACACTCAATGTAATCATCCCCTTCAAAAAATTAATATAATTAGTACTTTTATTCTCTCACATGCGATTACATGGACCCATACTCTATTGTCCCTTGGTATATGATAATCTCGCAAACTGTTTTTGAGTCTCATTACACAGACACCCAAATGAATTATTGGGGGATAGGACGAGCCCATATTTTTATTTAAAATGTACGTAAGGTTAAACTAATACAATATATAAAGAATTAACACTCATTTAGTAATTACTTTGTGTACCAAAATTCATAACTTTAGTTGTGAATCACCAAATGGGGATTAAAAGGTCTATTTGTTAGTCATATTATTAGAGTTCTGTAGCGACAATATTGTGTTCTTGTCAAACCATTGATTACCATGAATATGAATTATTTACATTTGAATATGACAGTTTGCATCTCACTTTTTTTTCCGTCAATGATATTTACTACCTTAATAAAGACATTGATAATTCAGTTTAGTCTTATAATGTTGGTTTTTTCAAATGTGGAATGTTGTACTGACAACATATTCCTTATCATTTCAATCATACATGAAACCAATGTTTATAATATACTATTTTATGTTAAACCTTCAATATTGCAAAATTTAACCATATACCGCACCCGGTTTGTCATCAACACAAAATCATTAATCCTATGTAAATATAAATATACATGCAGTGTCTAAAATGAAATATGAACATAAATATTATGCTTAGTTATATACAGTAATAGCATATCATAAACATATAATGATTATAGACAAAACATTGTTAGATAACACCGACATTGGTTATTGCATGACAAAACATAACAATTGTTTAAGCAATGAACCAACGTCCATGGTTGATGCTGGGATTCGGGAACTCAATTATGAAATCCATATGTGGTTTCAACTTGTATTGCCTTACAAAACATTTCCAACCAGCGCCAATCTTAGCATGTTTGCGATTATGGTTGAATATAATTTTGCATGGTTTGCTTTTGGCAAAAACAATAGTAGTCCACCCTGAGTCACATATGAAGTGATACATGGCACTTGGCAGATCTTGCAACAAACATCGTCGATTGCTACAATTAGATATACCGATGCAGAGTATTGAAAAACACAATGTTGTTGTCTGCTCTCGCTAAAATCTTACCAAAGCACTGCAAGTAACTTTGTATTCATTCAACAGTATGCGAAAGATGACGGACTTAGGATTCGATTTGTAAAGAGAATGCCATTGTGGAAATGAATGTGGCAAAGAAGTGCTTTTGAAAACAGTTAAAAAAAATTGAGATTGGCCATAAAAGGTTAAAGTGATGCGATGGTGTCCTGGAAGACCATAGTACTGTCTGATTGCGGTCCATCCATCAACAATTAAAGGATTATGTAAACACTGATTGAATTTCACAAAATGACATTTCCCATGGCAATCTATCAAATGCCATATTTCATCCAATTCTGTTTTATTGGCTAAAACAAACCATTTTGGGAGTTCTGCATAAGGCTACAAAGAAAATCATATAACATTAGTTGCAATGTAAATGATACAAAACAACAAATAAAACATGTTCTGTTGAAAACATAAACAATTGCTTACCATGTCCTTAATATGCATAATATTCAGTAACTGATCAGATTTTCTATGTACCAGCATCATTTGTAAGGCCATGTCCTTAGTATTTAGGGTATTTGTAGACATTTTTTCCTACAAAATCTCCACCCCAACAAAACTGTAAATCATGTTCCTAAGTTGCAGACACAAACTAGGCAATTAAAGAACATTCTTTTAATATCACTAATTAATGTATTAACACAAACGTTTTTAAATTACCCTGTAATTGGACGTAATGTACTAGTCATGCTACAATGATGATCGTAATATTAAATATAAAAAAACATTCAATATTAATAACAATTCCACCATTTAGACAACTACTTAAACACATATTAATCCAACTTCGTCTGATTACATAGGATAAAAGCATAGACAATCAAATGAAAGATCAAGTAAAAACACTTCAGCAACACTGTAATGTACTAATGTTAAATTACTAGAGGATAGGAAAACAAAATATGAGCTCCAGTGTTTGACATGACTCATATTAAGTCAACTGCTTAATGGCCATAATAACAATAACAATAAACAAGCTTAAAATAGTGTGTTTTAGCCAACGATAGTTAGCTTCTAACTTTTTCGTGTTGCTGTTTAGTCTACCAATTTCCTTCTTTATCTGATGGAGTGCCTTTAGTTAAATATTTTTTATATCATTCTTAGCTTATTTAACTTCTCTTGGACTTTTATTTTCCTATTCTAATTCAGTTTTTGTCTTAGGCAAGTAAGTGGGCTTAATTGCTAATTGTTGTGTATTTTCAGATTTTTGCTCACTTGACATATCTGACTTGTGCAGGGCCTACAGAATGCTACAGAACTCCGAATGGAGAATTCTAGGATTCCCTGGAAAGATAAAAAAAAGATCTACAAGTTTACTAGAAATAGCCCGAGGCCAATTCTGTCATTTGGAGGGTCATTTTAAACTTCAAAATCGGAACCTCTGCACTTGCAATTTTGGGCTGAGAATTTGATTTTATGGTTGTAAATAGCAAATAACTAGAATTGTTGGGTTTGTTTATGGCCCATTTTAAACTCCAGACCTTGTCACTACATATTAGTGACTTTAGTGAAACTTGGACAACACTTTACATTTTGCACAAACAAGTTTATTATGGTGGTCTTACATGTAACATCCTAAAAATTTTATTAAACACTTGTGGAAATGTGATGATGATTTGGATACAAGTATATTTGAAGAGAAATGACTAAATCACTCTTTCCATGAAGTAGAAATTATTAGAATACCCTTAGGATGAAAATTACAAAAATACCCTTGTATATTTTTGAAAAATGACCAAAATGCCCCTAGGAAGCATGACAAAATTACCAATATGCCCCTAGGACAAAAATGCTCAAATAACTTTAAAAAATTTGTAGAAACCTAATGGAATTATAACATACACTTTGCTAACTAAGTATCAAAATATTTTGAGACACAAAACTTTAGAATAAAATTTCTAGGAATTTTTCAAGATAACAACTTTGAGACTTTATTTAAGAAAATTCAAGCATAAGAAAAACATGGAAAGATGATACATATAATCTAAGGAATTTTCTCTTAATTATAGAATATATAAACCAATTTAATAAAATGGTTTAGTAATTTTTGATAATCAGCAGAAGTATAGGCCAATCAAAAACAAGATAAGAAGAAAAATCTTCTCTTGTCCCCTTTAGTAGATCACGTGGAAAGCTCTAGAGATTATTTCATCAATCCCAACGGTCAAAAGTTACATATGTGGGATATTAGTGTACCTTTAAAATTTTAAGGAGATCCAACGGTTAACGAATCCAGAATAAGGCTTTTACTAAAACAAGTTTTGTGATAAAAAGTGGAAGGACATTTGTATGGCATAAAAGGAAGAAAAATTTATGTTTCCACCCCTAGGTTGTTGAATACAAAGGAATCACTTGATAAATGAGCAAGAAGATCAAGCTTGGTTTTTTAGCTTCTAACATGCCTTGAAGACTTGAAAGAAAATTTTGTAATTAATTGTAAAGGAAAAAGCATCTGGTGATCCAAAGTGCATAGCATTCATATCATGCATTTAGCATTTCAAAAGGATTTACAAAATTAATAAGGCCTTGCTAATTTGATTCAATGTTTAAAATGAAACTAAGGTTTTTGGAAAAATACTGTTTTACACTATGTAATTGATTACAAAGGCGTAATAATCGATTACTTTGTTCTTAGCTATTTCTGGAAAACCTATCAAGAACATTGTAATCGATTACATATCGGATTAATCAATTATTTGACCTTAGCTTACTAATAAAACAGCATTGATGCACATTTTAATCGATTACCAAGAACTTGTAATCGATTACAAGGGCTAAAAGGAAATCACCTGGTTTATGAAGCTCACTGCCTTAATCGATTACCAAAACTTGTAATTATCGATTACATTATACATCATTGCTTCACTATTCTGTTACAATATAATCGATTACCAAAATCCGTAATTGATTACATAGTTCATTTGGCTAAAGTCTGTTTTGTGAAGCTCTGCAATAATCGATTACCATAAAACCGTAATCGATTACACAGTGCATTTCAGCAGTATTCTGAACTTCAAGTTTTTGTAAAACTCACTGTGATAATCGATTACTATGCGGAATAATCGATTAATTAGCTCGTTATCTTAACCCAGTAGCCCATTGAACATATTAATCGATTACAAATGATAAATAATTGATTACAGGCTGTTAGAAATATTTGTTATAAATAGAACTCATTCTGTGCCTGGTAGGTATCTTGCCAATTTCAAATTCTGAGATAACATAAAGCATTCTAAATACTTTCTTGAGGTTCTTTGGGTTCTGGGTGTTCTTGCTTACATCAAAATACAAATGGGTTATTGATTGTATCTTGAAGCAAGAAAGTTCTTGTCAAAGTTTAAGGATTGTGCTGTTCTGAGTCTTGTGTAGATTCTTAAACCTGATTCATTCTTTCATTTGCATCATTAGTCATTGGATCATCAGGTGATATCTTTTCCTAAACTTTGATAGTGTACTCTATTTTATTTGTGGTTGAATTTTATTGTGATTAAGGTCTTGCTTGTAATCTAGAGGAAGGGGTTCTCTAGGGGTGTGCTGAGTGGATTCTCAGTGGGTTGGTCTCTAAGAACCTAATAGTGTTTTAGGTTTCTAAACTTTATCTAGGGTTGATAAAGAGAGATTTGTAAAATTCTTGTAAGACAGAAAATTGCAATAGTGGAACTCCATTCTAGTGTTGAATGGAAGAAAACTGGATGTAGCTTCATAGTGTTTGAAGTGAACCAGTATAAATCTTTTGAGTCTTGTGTTTAAATTTGTGCTTGTTAATCTTCCTCATATATACACTGCTGTATTATCTTGCAAGTCAATTTAACTTTGAATAATTGCATGCCTTGATCTGAGCAAGTGATTGAATAAATATTCTATTGGTTTCAAAGTGATAAAGATCCTAGGAGTAAACTCTGATTTTGCAAAAAAGAATTTCAATTTACCAAGCCTAACCAATTCACCCCCCCTCTTGGTTAAGTGTGAAGTGTTCCTATCTTTTATATAGGTATGAAGAGCACGTGAAGAGGGGTGTAGAAGAGGCAAGAAACTTCATGATAAGCCACTTAGAAAGCAAGCCACATGATAGAAACAAGTGGTATGACACTTGTATGGCATGGATGCAAGATAACATAAAAATCAAGCCAAGATTTCTCCACCTCCATCTAGCCTTCACATGAACTTTGATGAAGCAAGGAGAAGCTTCATGAAATTGGACACATGTAGGGACATTTGTAAAGGCATGCCAACTAAGTGGACACTTGGAAAGGCATTCATTATGACCAAGACAAGTGTTAGGACACTTGTATGGCACAAAATCAACTTGGAAGATTTTTAAGAAAAAGTTATATTTTCTAAACACTATATAAAGGGAGGGGGGGAACCTTTGGTGCAAACCATTCTCAAGGCACTTCCTCTACCTCAATTTCGTGCTCCCTCTCCCCTCATATCACCTTCATTTCATTTCATCTTTCTCTTTTAAAACTTAAATCAAGAAAGAAAAGCAAACCCATCTCTTTGAGAAAATTTTCGTGAGAAACCTAGCAACCTTAGGAAGAGTTCTTGTCAAGTTTAGTAGAAGGATATCAAGGCTTCATCTCTAAGAGGATTTCCCAAGAAAGGAAGGAAGGAAGGAAGCCATTTATCCATTCAAATTCAAGACTCAAACTCACTTGAGGTAGGCAAAGCTTAAATCTCTAGTTAAGCCATGGTTTGGATTAATTTACATGCTTTAGTAGGCTGAATTATGGTTATTATTTAGGCTTGAATTTCGTGATGTTTGAAGGTTATTCTTTAATGAGAATATGTTAATTTAAGCCATAAGATAGGTGATGATTTATATCTATCAATATTAGTGATGTATGGAAGCCCATTTGATGAACTTTTGAAGGTGATTTTAATAATATTTTGGACTGTCTGTTGATATTTTTATGAAACTATTTTGATTTAAATTTAGAAGTAGAGGTTGAATAGGTATGTAGTTTAATGGTTTAACTATTGAATGATTCACTTTTGAGGATTAATTAGTGAGGAAGTAAGTGAAAGAAGAATCAAGATTTCATACTAGGTTTGAATCTTTTCTTGTGAAGGTTTCAAGAGAATTAGATATTATTTATATTGAGGATCATTAGTTAGATTACTAACATAATTTTTCTATAGTTAAAACTATTCTCTGGTTATGCATAAAAGATGGTAATAATCTTACTTGATTAAAATATGGTGGTGTAACCATATTTATAATCCATATGATGATATGATGAAAATATTTTTCCATAAGGTATATGTGTTTCACTTATGGATTTGATTATATTATGGATGAATATTGATGTAATAAGATAGGTGGATTACTGTTTCCAAGTCCAGTACGAGGCTTTGGAGAAACAGAATCTGATGCTACATACAGTACGATATGTAGTACCCAGGCGCAAGATACATGGCAATATTTCATGCATGTTTGCGTAAGACTATAGCAGCGTCCACATCCAGTACGAGGTGTGGCCACATACAGTATGATATGTGGAGGCCATTTGCCCTGGGATAGTTCATTTCATGCATTCATATAGCTTGCATATTTCTTATATATGGGTTTGAATATATTGATGTTTTACTAACCTACTAGTAAGTTTGGGATTTAACTTTGTCTACTGAGAAATTTTATTTCTCACAAGAATTGTTTCATGTTTTTCTTAGATAACAATCATGGTCAGGTTCACTGAAGAGCTGGAGTAATGAAGGAAGTTATGTATTAGACTGAAGCATAGAAAATACTATATTTGTATGGACTTTTGTAACAAGAACTATGACTATGTACAATATTAAGTTTATAATTGTATGTTTTATGTTTTAGTAATTTCACTAATAGTTTTCTTGGAAATTTTCCATTAAGCAAATAATAACAAAGTTAATAAAAATAAGTAGAAATTTAGGTCGTTACATTACAATACTGGAGTTTGGTCTAGTGAACAATGGAGCCAGAATATCCTCCATCAGTTCATCTTCTGGTCTTGGCTGATTATTTCCTCTATCAGCCATTTCTAATTCTAATTCAGAGATTGAACCAAAATCAGAATTTTCTGCTTCTCTTCTTCTTTGTCTGGTTAGTCTCCTGTTTCTTCTAATAGCCCTCTCTATTTCAGGATCGTACTGTAGATGATCAGGATTAACTATACCTCGCATACACTAAGAAAAACAATTTAGCCACAAAAAAAAATTCCAATCCTGAAGATTAAAGTTGCTATAAAATTGGCGAATTCAATCCCCGGCAACAACGCCAAAAACTTGTTGTGAAATTGGCAAGCATACGTTCATTTCAAGTAATAAAGTGGCTGCAATCATACATCCCTATCCCTAGGTAATGTAAAAGCTGTTATTTTACTGCTTTCAGAAATTAACGTTCCAACATCCCTATTGTAAACCCTAACCCTTAGAACTTTACTAGAATGGCCAAGTCTAATAAAGAATAATCCAATGAAGAACAAAGTAAAATAAAACAATTATCATAATTTCATATTAATACAAATCAAGTTGCAGAGAAGTTCACATTGGTTCTGGCTCTAACCACAATAATAAAAGTTAGCCAGACATACTCATAACTAACCTTAAGTGCAAAACTAGCATGTATCTAAGAGAGAATTACAAAGAAAGTAGAAGAAGTATAAGTTGCTCCATCTTCCTTTGATCTTCTCGTACTGATTCTCATATTCTCTCTACGTTTCTGTGTGTTTTTTTGTGCCAAAAAGTGCCTTTTTTTTCTCTCCCACACGTCCATATGTTAATTAAAGTAACAAGAACCTTTTCCCCTAGCTATTTTCATGCCAAATCATTTAAAACAGGAAACTGCGTAACTGTGGCGCTACTAGTGCGATGTCTCACGCTAATCGCGTGAGATAGCCGTGATGAGGGGATCTTCAAAGATTCTGGCGCGGATAGCGTGGAGGTTGGCGTGGATCACGTGGGGTGTTCGAAAGCACAAGTTGCTTCTTTTTGCTTATTTTCCTCTCTTGTTGGTTCCTAAATAACAAAAAAAATAATAAATGAGATAATAAACAAATAAATAAATAAACTTAACTAATTCTAGCCTATATTACTTATTATTGAATGAATCATTAATCAATTAACCCTAAAAACTAATATATGCTAGCAGCATATCACTCGTCCAAGCGACCAATTCTAGTGTATTTGGCTCGCCCAGGTGAGCACCAAGTTCCAAGAAGATAAAATTAAGCTCGCCCAGGCGAGCAAACACAGGCAAAAACACTCGCCTGGGCGAGTGAAGCTGGCAGAAGGCACAAATCTATAAATAGGCCACGAATTTGAGAGGAGAATATGGCATTTGCTTCATTCTTGCTTCCTTTGTTGTTCCTTAGGCTTAGGAGCTTAAATATTAGTAAGTAGGTAGGTTAGGAAAGTGACAGAAGTGAGGATTAGCATGGAGACTCTGCCGGAAAGAAGTGGTGATGGGGCCCTTCATCAATTCTTCTCTTGAGGAGGTTCTCTCCATGCTTGGCTAGCTTCTCTAAGGATTGAATGTAATCTTCTTAACCCTATGTCTCTCTTTTAATCTTTATTTATGCATTAATCTTTTCTATTCCTTGTTGGTAATTTCATTCTATCCTTAATGCTTGATTCTACTTTATCACTAGTTTTATGAATGAAAATCCTAAGTGAGACTGGAAAGTAATCTTAGGGTTTGAACTGAATGATTTTACTCATTACGTTACGTTGCTAGGAATAGGGCATAATGTTCTGATTGCATAAAGCACGCGATTATGAATTTAATGCTAGGGTATTTACTTCGTATGCGAGGGATCGATATTCGGTAGATATCCTTAGAACTCGAATGCGAGGGATCAATTTGGGGTAAAATAGTGTGCATCAATAAGGATAGATAATAATTTATGCATGGTAATATTAATTGGATATAAAAGGATAAGAATGATGAAACCTAATCCCACTTTCCCATAAATATATTTCATTTTACTAAGTTTAGTAATTTTATGTTACTTTCTCAAACAAATGAAATTCCGCTCAACCTACTTGTACATAACTATTGAACTGTTTAATTCTATTTGGATTAACTGAGTAAGCTCAAGTCCCTGTGGAGACGATCTTATAAATTCTGTAACTTACAACGACAAATCGGTGCACTTGCCGAGATTTACGTAACAAGTTTCTGGCGTCGTTGTCGAGGACTTGAGTCGCTCGCTCAGTTTTTTTTTCTTTTTTTTCAAATTTAAATTTTTCAGTTGAATAGGAATTTTTCTTTGTTTCGTTATTTTGATTTTGTATAAATTCTCTTGTGTTTTATTTTGTTTTATTTTCCCTAACCTTGGTACTTACGAGTTATTGCAAGTTTGTTCTTTTTCCTTTTTAAGGTAAATTTCTTGCAGCTACATCGTTATTTAATTCAGAAATTACCAAAAAGAAGGACAAGTACTAAACAACCACAGAGATACCGAGTGAATCTTCTTCTTCTATTTTGATTCTCCTTCATCAGTAAAGCCACCTGTAATTTATATTATGGCTGATAAAGAGGGGGAGAAGAAAATAGACCACCACGGAGGACTTTTGGTGACTATGCGTATCTGATGTGTTGCAAACACATCTTAAATAATAGCTTAGTTTAGGTCATATTTGCATTGAATAGTTAGAAAATAGCTCTAGAAATTAGGCATATTTAGTATTTTGTGTTACATAAGGCATTTTATTACTAATTGAGCATTTGCAGGCCAAAAAGAGGGAATTCAAAGCAAATAAAGAAAGAGCCAAGATCTGCAATATCACGCGAGTCGCGCCATTGTTCAAGTGAGTCGCGTGGGAACTTCAAGAATTAAGCATTTCAGCACTGCTGGTTCACGCGAAGCGCGCCACATGTCACGCGACACGCGCCATTTTATTCTGTCAAGCCACGCGACTCGCGCGAGATCGCGCGCGAGTCGCGTGGGTTCGATTGTCTTTCCTTAATTAAAAGATATATGTTATGAAATTAGGCAGAGGTTTTTGCTTTGTTACTGTAATTAAAAATACTCGATAAATAGGAGTGTTTTCTGGACTTTTAGACATACAGAGACGGAGACCTAGCTGGGGAATACAATTGGATAAAGTTTAGAGAGTTTTCTTGAAGGCAAAAACCCTAGGAATCAAGATTGGGAGTCAAAGTTCTGCATAATCATGTTTCATCCAAACGCTTTGGTGTTCTTGAAGCCTATGGCTAGCTAATCATCTTATTGTGGGAAGGCCATGAACTTATGAGTTTCCTTCTGTAAATTGACTGGTAGTAAATGCATATGTTTTGTTTATTTTAGTTCTTTTCTATGCTTATATCTATCTTGTTTAGAATTGATCACTCTAGATAAGTATCGAGAATTATAATTCACAATGGACACGTTGGGGTTGTAATATCTGACATGTTAAGATTAACATTCGTTCTTCACCTAGACATAGGGATGCATGAGTGCAGAGGTTATAATATGTTCTTTGAATGCTTGAACTGATTAGTTTCACTAAGACATTAGGTTACAAACTCAGTTTAAAGGGTTAATTCACTAAGACATTAGGGATTAACTAAAATAGAAAAGACTTATTCTCCGAGTAAACATAACACGAACCCATAAGATTTATTCTTTGAACACCTAGTTTGATAGATTCGCTAAGGGTTTAGGTTTCTTTATCATCTAGAGGGTGAAATCGCTGGTTAATGCTCTTAAGAGTCTAGGATTTACGACTGTAGGAAAGATTTATCTTATGCATACTTCAAGGTTAACTAAATCAGTCAATTGAAGGAGGGAATACTTATAAGGGATTGTGCCTGACCACAATTATTTCTCATCGGTAATCTTTCGATTTTAAATTTACTGTTTTGTTCAATTTTCTTTCTCAATTCAACACAATCATCCAACTATTGTTGCGTACTTTTTCTGTTTCTTGTTCAATCATAATCTGTATAATTATTGCGAAATCTTTCCAATCCCTGTGGAGACGATACTTTACTTACACTTTATTACTTGTTAAACGATCGGTGCACTTGCCGTAAACATATTCGCATAAATCGCGCAACAGTATCAACAAAGACCAAAGCATTACAATAACATAGCCATTCCTCCTTTCAATAAAAATGTTGTGGAATTGAAGCCCGCATTGCTCAGTCTAATTGGATCACATCCTTTTTCTGGACTAGATCATGAAGATCCATACATGCATTTGTCTACCTTCATGGAGATATGCAGTACCATGGGAGCCCCTGATGCAGATACTGAAGCTGTTTATCTCAGAGCTTTTTCGTTCTCCTTGACAGGTAAGGCAAAGACTTGGCTTCAATCCCAACCAAACAAAAGTCTTAGCACTTGGGAAGAAGTGGAGGAGAAATTCATTGCCAGATTCTTTCCTCCAAGGATTTAATGAACCTCTCTCTATGAGACATGGGAGAGATTCAAATCTTTTTTGCGGAGGTGCCCAAACCATAACTTTGATGAGATTGCAAAGCTACACATTTTTTGCAGTGGTTTGAGACCTCAGACAAAGATGATTCTTGATGCCTCAGCTAGAGGTACAATGATGTCTAAGAGCGCGGAGGAAGCAATTATAATCATTGACTCCATAGCAGCCAGTGATTACCAGTCTTATCATGATAGATCTCCGATTCAAAGAAAAGGTATAATGGAGCTGGATACTCATAATGCAATTCTAGCTCAGAATAAGCTCTTGACACAACAAATAGAGGCCTTGACAAAACAAATAGGCCAACTTCCTCAACAATTTCAGCAAGTATCTAGTGATTGCCAACAAGAAGAGGAGGCTTATTATATGCAAAATCAAACCAGACCTCAATAGAACTTCCAAGGAAATTACCAAGGCTACAGAGATTGTCCAAGTTCTTATGGCTGGAAGCAGCAAAATGATAATGCATATTATGGTCCCAATAACTCTTCTTATGCAGGTCCCTCTAACAACTCTTATGCAAGTTCTTCAAATAGGGTTCCACCACCACAACAACAAGAAGCTCAGCCTGATAGAATATCAAAAATGGAAGATACTCTAACTCAGTTTATGCAGATGACCATTTCAAATCAAAAGAACACTGAGGCTTCCATCAAAAATCTTGAAGTTCAGGTTGGACAGCTTGCAAAACAAATATCTGAGCATAGCAGTGGACCTTTTTCAGTAAATCCAAAAGAACCAAGGGAGTGTTTTAGAGTGGATGTTCTGAATGGAGGAATTTCTGACTCCAAGAAGTTAGTTCAAGGAAAAGATCGTTCAAAGAAAATATCAACTGAAGCATTGAAGGAGATGAGTGAATCTGAAGAAGAAGATAGTTTAGATCATCTCCAACAACCAGATGCTTTTAAGAAAATTCCTTACCAGCAAACTCTCTTTAAGGAATTAATAGAGGAAGTGAAAAATCAAGAATAAAAAACAAAGGTAAACGCAGTACATCCACATGTTAAAAATGTTTTCCTTGCAGGAAATTCAAATAAACCAGTTATCAATAAATCAATACTCTCTGAAAACGAAAAGAAATTGGTGAAAATATTAGAGGAAAATGCAAAATCTAGTGGCTCATTACTATTGTCCAAATGTTGGGAGCCAAATCCATAACAAAGGCGTCCAGCTAATACGACATAAAAGCGCTCCTGGGAGGCAACCCAGTGTTTTTAATTTTTTATCTTTATTTTTGTTGTTTTAATGTTATATGTCTTATTAAAAGTTTATATCTTATCTTTTTGAAAGTATCATCTGTTTTGTTAGAACTTGGATACAGGTCCATTTTGTTAGCAAAAGGCAAAACAGGTGAGGATGAAGAACGTGGCAGTCCTGTTGATTATCTGAATGAAGGACATTGAGCTCCTCAGCCACGATCTTTAAAAATCAGTGACATTATTTTTAAATTTATTTATTGCTTTGTAGTTTAAATTCAGTACTTTGTTTATTTAGTTACTATGTTTGCTTGAATAATTTGTGTGCATTTTTTATTCTTTTTGCTTGCACACAGAGGTTTCTCTCTTTTTGAAAATACACATTTAAAATACTTTTTGTTTTATTTTGGGGCTTAACTGATATGTCATGTTTTGAAAAGAATCAACAGATAAATATTTTTGAAACTTGTTTTTTGATTTGGATCAGAACACCATAAAATGATTTTTGGAAACTTTGAGAATGAAAAGCAAAGGAATGGTTTCCAAAGATCAAATGAAGATAGGACCTTTTACATGGAATTGATAAAGAACATCTTTCGAAACATTGATTTGATTTGAACATGAAAACAAACCTTAAGCCTAGTGAGTGTGTGCAACCACATAAATTACATTGAGTGTCTGCACTGATATGATTTATAATTGATTTTGCATGAATTTCTAATTGTCATAACATATGATGCATGAATATGATTTAGGCTTTCTTTCTTTTTGAACATCTTTTTAAGCCACTGGCCAAAAAGCTATCCCAACATAAATATAATGATTTACCATTTGCCAACCCTTTTGAGCAAAACACTTGATATTTTGTTGGAACCCTAACCTAGGATAAGAATTCCTTACCTTACCTTAGGTAGGAGAGCAAAAAGGGAAATATTTTGTTGATGGAAACTTTTTGGGTAGCTCATGCGATGAAAAAGACTTTTAAATGTGGCTATATGTTATTCATGTGATAAGTAAGAGAAAAGAAAGAAAGAAAGAAAAAGAAAAGGAAACAAATTCCTTGTGTTTTAAAGTATTGTACAAAGTATTTGGGTGAAATGGAAAAAAAATTGATAAACATGGATATCTTGGAAGAAAAAGGAAGAAATAGGAAGTGATAATCTAATTGTTTTATCTTTTACTTGCTCTTCTATTCTTGAGGTCTTTTTGAATATCCAGAAAAACCAAGATTCCTTTCTAAGCCAGACCCAACCACAAAAGCCCTAATGATCCATGATAAGTATGTACTTTGATTTGATGGGAATTGAATTGCAAAATTAATCTATAAGGTATCAGTGTTGGAATTAAGAATAAATACGCACCTGTGAGAATTAAACACCTTTGAGAGATTTTCCTCTTTTTGAATCAAGCACATGTTTCCTCTGATGTTCTTTAGAAATCAAATGTGAATTGATCTTAATCTCATTTGGTTTTGTGAATTTCATCTTTTGTTTCAATTTTCATGGTTGAGTAATTGAAAATATGTTCTGATCACTCTGGAAAGTTGATTCTTTACAAAGCATGTTCATAAATATTTACTATAGTCCTAAATGTTAATTTACTTTGCTTGAGGACAAGCAAGATTCTAGGTTGAGGGGTGTGATAAGTGTCATATTTCAGTTAAAATTATGTTTCAAAAGCTGGCACTTATCATTTGATTTCGATAACTTTGCTTACAAACTTGCCCTAAACCTAGTTAAAATATATTTAGTACTTAGAGAAATGTTGTTTTTCATATTTCGGAAGATTAATCCAATCATATTTTGTATTTTGATAGGTTCCGAGGATATCCGAAGCTTCCGAACAAGCAAAGTAAGCAAGAAGGGCTTAAAAAGCAAACATGGGAGGTGTTACAAGCAAAACAGACCCAAAATCCATCCAGGCCCAAAGCATTCTTCAAGGCTAAGTTTTTAACTCGCCCAGGCAACCAATTCTAGTGAATTTGGCTTGCCCAGGCGAGCACCAAGTTCCAAGAAGATAAAGTTAAGATGCCAAATCTATAAATAGGCCACGAATTTGAGAGGAGAAGATGCCATTTTGCTTCATTCTTGCTTCCTTTGCTGTTCCTTAGGCTTAGGAGCTTAAATATTAGTAAGTAGGTAGGTTAGGAAAGTGAGAGAAGTGAGGATTAGCATGGAGACTCTGCCGGAAAGAAGCGGTGATGTAATCTTCTTTAAGGATTGGACGTAATCTTCTTAACCCTATGTCTCTCTTTTAATCTTTATTTATGCATTAATCTTTTCTATTCCTTGTTGATAATTTCATTCTGTCCTTAATGCTTGATTCTACTTGATCACTAGTTTCATGAATTAAAATCCTAAGTGAGACTGGAAAGTAATCTTAGGGTTTGAATTGAATGATTTTACTCATTACGTTACGTTGCTAGGAATAGGGCATAACGTTCTGATTGCATAAAGCACACGATTATGAATTTAATGTTGGGGTATTTACTTCATATGCAAGGGATCGATATTCAGTAGATATCCTTAGAACTCGAATGCGAGGGATCGATTTGGGGTAAAATAGTGTGCATCAATAAGGATAGATAATAATTTATGCATGGTAATATTAATTTGATATAAAAGGATAAGAATGATGAAACCCAATCCCACTTTCCCATAAATATATTTCATTTTACTAAGTTTAGTAATTTTATGTTACTTTCTCAAACAAATGAAATTCCGCTCAACCTACTTGTACATAACTATTGAACTGTTTAATTCTATTTGGATTAACTGAGTAAGCTCAAGTCCCTGTGGATACGATCTTATAAATTTTGTAACTTACAATGACAAATTGGTGTACTTGCCGAGATTTACGTAACACCTATCCTCATGAGTCATAGGTCCAGTGCTCAACCTTAGCCTAAGGTTCATGTGAGGATCAATAAGCATGCCTCTGTAGGTGTCCATTTTGTTGTAACCATCAGCTTCTTCATCAAACCTTCTTTCTCCATCAAAGGATATCCCAGCCACTTCATGCCAGATTTCTGGAGTAATCTCCATAGCTACACCATTCACTTGGGTGAGGATGGTTCCATGCATAGTTATTTTGGAACAGATATAAAAGACTTTTACCAATTCTGGGTAAAAAGTCCCTTTCAATTCAACAAACTTTTGGAGACCTTGCTGCTCTAGCATTTGTGGAAAATTAAATCCTTCACTAATGAACCAACCAAGGTTCAGGTATTTTGGAGGGCAGAGAAACTTGGTGGCATTGAATTGAAGGTAATTCATCCTGTCAGCTTCATTGGTGAACCAATGATCAAGTCTATTGGTTACAGGATTTGAGGATTGAGCTTGAGGTTTTAACTCTTTTGGATGTAGACATTTTGGGAAAGTGAGTGAGAACGAATTTGAGAGATGAGTAGAGAAGAAAAGATGGTTTCAGAATTTATGAAGAAAATAGATTTCAGAGCAAGAAAATAGAGAGAGATAATGGAAGATTTCAAGGCTTGAAGGTGTGTGTTTTCAAGTCACAAAAGGGCCTCTATTTACAGGCTAATTTCATGTAATGGGCAGTTGTAAATTTGAAAATATAGCTGTTGTGACTCATAACCACTACCATTAAGGTTTTAGATTTCATCAAATCATGGTTTATTGCGGTTGGGCAGTTTCAAAAATGTCAGATTTTTGCAGTATTCACTTAAATAATCGATTATTTTGTTGTATAATCGATTATTTCATTCAAATGTTCAGTTCTAGAAAATGAAGTAATCGATTAAAATACAGGATAATCGATTATTGCAGCTCAGATGCCATGTTGAAGAAGAAGTGTAATCGATTATAATTGGATGTAATCGATTATGACAGTGTGACATAGAGTTCTCAGACATCCATGACTCAAATAATCGATTAATTCGATCAAGTAATCGATTATTCCAGTCTGATTTCAAAATCCAAAAACATCTTGAGATACATGTAATCGATATTCCAGTGTGAACTTAATTTTCCAGAAACTCGAGTAGTGAATAATCGATTATCTCGATGGTTTAATCGATTACAACAACCTTGATTCATTTTATAGAAGCATCAGATGAACAAATAATCGATTAAGGTTTTATGGTAATCGATTATCTCAGTCTTTTAACAAAAATAACAATCAGATTCAGCAACATTTAGCATGTATTCAATTTCCAATTTAATTGATGTCTTTCAAGCAATATTTAGGCCATTCAATTACAAAGTAAATAGCACAGGAATGTTAATCAACATATACTAGATTCATCTAATATGCCAAGCATGTTTCTTAAGGTGAAGAACCTATCTCTATCCAAAGGTTTGGTAAAAATATCAGCCAATTGTTTGTTACTTTCAACAAACTCAATTTTAATGTTACCTTTCTGTACATGATCTCTGATGAAGTAATGCCTTATCTCTATGTGTTTTGTTCTGGAATGCATGATTGGATTCTTGGAGATATTTATAGCACTTGTATTATCACATAGAAGTGGAATGTGTTGTAGCTCCACACCAAAATCCTAGAGCTGTTGCTTCAGCCATAAGCTTTGAGCACAACAACTTCCTGCTGATATGTACTCTACTTTAGCTGTTTACAATGCTACACATGATTGCTTTTTGCAATGCCAAGAAATTAAAGAGCTCCCCAATAGATGACAAGTACCACTTGTGCTCTTTCTATCCAACTTGCATCCTGCAAAATCAGAGTCAGAGAATCCAATTAAGCTGATTGTTGTACCTTTTGGATATCAAAGCCCTACTTTTGGTGTAGACTTTAGATACTTGAAGATCCTTTTTACTGCAGTTAGATGAGATTCCTTAGGATTGGCTTGATATCTAGCACACAAGCAAACACTTATCATAATGTCAGGCCTGCTTGCTGTAAGATAAAGCAATGATCCTATCATTCCTCTATATCTGGACTCATCAAATTTTTCCCCTTTTTCATCTGAATCTAGATATGTAGAAGTTGCCATTGGTGTTGCTGCAGCTTTGCAATTTTCCAAGTCAAACTTCTTAATCATTTCCATGCAATATTTTGATTAACTAAGGAAAGTTCCATTCTTTATTTGCTTAACTTGTAGTCCTAGGAAGAATGTGAGTTCTCCCATCATAGACATTTCAAACTCTTTCTGCATGCTAGTTGAAAATTCCTTACACAAAGAATGGTTAGTGGAACCAAAAATGATATCATTAACATAAATTTGTACCAAGAGTATGTCTTTGTCTTTTCTTTTGATGAACAAGGTTTTATCCACTTCTCCTCTTGTGAATGATTGATCAAGTAGAAACTTGCTCAACCTCTCATACCAAGATCTTGGAGCTTGTTTCAATCCATATAAAGCTTTTCTCAATCTGTAAACATGATTAGGATATTGATGATCTACAAAACCAGGAGGTTGGTCAACATATATCTCTTCATCAATATAACCATTGAGAAATGCACTTTTCACATCCATTTGAAACAATTTAAAATTCAATATACATGCATATGCAAGAAGTAACCTTATGGCCTCTAATCTAGCAACTGGAGCATAAGTTTCATCACAATCAATGCCTTCCTCTTGGTTGTAACCCTTTGCAACCAATCTAGCTTTGTTTCTTATTATGATGCTACTTTCATCCAGCTTGTTCCTAAAGACCCACTTAGTGCCAATAGGTGTGTGAGTGGAAGGTCTAGGGACAAGTTCCCAAACATTATTCCTTTTAAATTGATTCAACTCATCATGTATAGCAATTAACCAATGTTCATCTAATAAGGCTTGTTCAACATTATTAGGCTCAATTTGTGATATAAAAGCCATAGTACAACAAAGATTTCTTAAAGAAGATCTAGTAGTAACTCCCTTTGATACTTCACCAATTATGTTGTCTAATGATAAATCTCTTGTGGTCCTCCAATCTTTGTGTTTAGGTGTTGCTGCTTCTTGATTGAACTTTAGTTGTGCTTCATCCTCTTCTTGTTTATTGTCTTCAATAGGCTGCTGTTTCTCCTCTTTAGTTTCTGCATCATTATCACTTACAACTTCTTCTAAAGAAGGGTTAGTCTCATCACATACAACATGTACTGATTCTTCAACACACAAGGTTCTCTTATTAAAGATTCTATAGGCCTTACTTTGCAAGGAATATCCTAGAAAGATGGCTTCATCAGCTTTTGAATCAAATTTGCCAAGATTGTCTTTACCATTATTTAAAACAAAACACTTACAGCCAAATACTTTAAAGTGAGAAATGTTTGGTTTTCCTTCCTTTATAGATTTCATAAGGGGTTTTCTTCAAAATAGGCCTTATGAGAATCCTATTCAAGGTATAACAAACAGTGCTCACAGCATTTGCCCAAAAGTGTTTAGGTAATTTTGTTTCATTTAGAAGAGTCCTTGCTCCTTCTTCAAGTGATCTGTTTTTCCTCTCCACAACACCATTTTGTTGAGGTGTTCTTGGAGCTGAAAAATTGTGATTAATTCCAAAATCTTCACAAAACTTTTCAAAATATTCATTTTGGAATTCACCACCATGATCACTTCTAATTGAAACAATATTACAGCCTTTTTTATTTTGAATTAATTTGGCTAGTTTCTTAAAAGCTGTGAATGCTTGGTTTTTAGATCTAATGAACAATGTCCAAGTGTATCTAGAATAGTCATCTACAATAACAAGACCATAATAATTTCCTCCTATGCTCATAGTTCTTGAAGGACCAAATAAGTCCATGTGAAGCAATTCAAGAGGTCTAGAAGTAGAGATCAAGTTCTTACTTTGAAAATAATTTTTAGTTTGCTTTCCTCTTTGACATGCTTCACAAAGTTTATCCTTCTCAAACTTAAGCTTAGGTAGACCAATTACTAAGTCCTTTCTTATTAACTTTTTAAGATGATGCATGTTTATATGAGATGTTCTTCTATGTTACTTTACTCATCAAGCAATCAGTTTTATGTATGAATGCATGGTCAATAGATAGAACATATATGTTACCCTTCCTTTTGCCAATATGTGCAATTTTTCTAGTTTTTCCTTCATGTATTAAGCAAGTTTCATTCTTGAAGATAACTTTGAAACCCTTGTTACACAATTGACTAATACTTAGTAGATTGTGCTTTAGCCCTTCAACATATAGCACATCCTTGATTTTGGTAGTTAAGTTGTCTCCTATGCTGCCTTGTCCAATAATTCTGCCTTTATTGTTATCCCCATAGGTAACATATCCTCCTTCTTTAAGTACAACATCTGTGAGCATGGATATATTCCCTGTCATGTGTTTAGAGCATCCACTATCTAGGTACCATTTTGATGATTTTGCTCTAAGACACATCTCAAATTCTGTACTTCATGTTTCTTCTTCTTCACAAATGGTAGATGTAAGGTATAGGTGAGCTTCAACTTCTTTTTCTGAAGAGGATTCAGAACTTGTAGATTCATTGTCCTCCCAAGCAATGTAGGCATTTCTAGCCTTTCCATCCCTTTTTGATATCTTCTTAGCTTGTGGCTTCTTTGCTAATGAGGGACATTCAGACATTATGTGACCTTTCTTTCCACATTCAAAGCAAGTGATGAATGAGGAGTTGTAGTTCTTGTTTGTGCTGTCACTTCTTTTTCTTTGCTGTGGTTGCCTTCTATTTTTATTCTTCCTCAAAAACTTGGTAAACTTCTTTACAATGAGATTCATATTCTCATCATCATCATCATCACTTGAATCTTCTTCTCTTTCAATCTTTGGAGGTGTAGCTTTTAATGCTATACTCTTATGCCTTTTATCTGAATCTTCACCATGAGTTAATTGAGACAATTCAAGTTCATATTCAAGGAGCTTACCAAACATTGCTGCCATCGACATCTTTGATAAATCCTTTATTCTTTGATGGCTATGACTTTAGGCTGCCATTCCCTGGTTAGGCATTTGAGGATCTTGATGTTCAGCTCTTCTACATCAAAGGTCTTCCCTAGCCTAAGCAAGTGATTCACTATGTTGGTGAACCTAGTTTGAAGCTGTGAGATGTTCTCATCATCTCTCATCTTGAACATTTCATATTCATGAATGAGAGTGTGTTTCCTTGATCTTCTCACATCATCCGTACCTTCATGCGTTACTTCAAGTAGTTCCCACATTTCTTTGGCGCTTGTACACCTAACAGTCCTGAAAAATTCATCAGAAGATAATGCAGAAGTTATCATGTTCTTTGCCTTGAAATCATATTGAGTTAATTTCTTTTCTATTTCAGACATTTCATCCCATTCTTTTGGTATTGATTTGTCATCAACAACTTTGGTAGGCATGAAAGGACCTTTCTCAATACAATTCCAACCACCCAGGTCATTTGATTGGATGAAGATTTGCATTATGTTTTTCCAAAAACTAAAATGTTCTCCTTCAAACAAAGGTGGTCTATTCAATGAGGCTCCCTCCTTGAATGTTATTTGATTAACATTCATTGTTAAAGATTTGAAAAAGATCTTGAACAAATTACAAGAACCTGCTCTTGATGCCAATTGAAAATTTATTCTGAAAATACAATGAACACTTATGCAAATAAACCAAGAGGGGGGGTGAATTGGTTTTACCTCAGAGTTTTAAAATTTCTTTCTAAAATATGTAACAACGGAAGATTTCAATAGGACTGTATCTTATTTAAAACCAATTGCAAGTCACTTTACTTCATCAACCAAATAACACTTATGCTGAAACCAAATTTATATGACAAACAATTCTATACTTTAAGAATTCAATGAAACATAGACTGAAATATAAATGCACACATGATTTATACTGGTTCACCTCTCAACCCCGGAGGCTACATCCAGTTTCCTTCCAACCCAATCCAGGTTAGAGTTCCACTATAACAAATATCTTTTCTTTACAAGCTTACAACAATGGTCTCTTTTACCTACCCTAGGTAAAATTCAAAATCTACTTCCTATAGACCTTTCAAAAGACCAAGAACCAGAGATCCTTTCTCTGTTCTTCCCCCTAGAAAACCCTTTCTAGAAAAGCTTGAAAGAACCCAAATGTTATATGGAAATACAATCACAAAATACAACAAAATATCAAAACAACACAAGCTTTAGGTTCAAGAAAGATATCACCTCATATTTCTCAGCAACTAAAATGATATGAATGATTCAGTCAACCTGAGATGATGACTACCATGCTTTCTTGACACTTCTTTAAGCACTAGCTTGCATAGATGCTCACACACAATGAGTATTAAGACTCAACACCCAAGTAGATCTTAACACATTTGACTTTCTCCCTAATTTCAGACTTTGAACAATTGAAAGCTCTTAGAGAATGAAAATTAAAAGGGTATACACGAATATCTCTCTTTTCTTGTTATTTTTCATTCAGGCCCAGCTTTCCTACTTATAAAAAAATAGTTTCAACCAACTATAATCGATTATTTTACTTATAGTAATAGATTAGTTTACCCATATAATCGATTAAATTGTTCATCAGAAATCTGGAAATCTGAAATGAATAGAATAATCGATTATATCACCATGTAATTGATTAAGCCAGAAAAACATAGTTTTACAATGCACTCAAGTAATCGATTAAATACCCAATTAATCGATTACCCAGAACACAGCTAAAACATAACAATGCATATATAATCGATTAGAAACATCTAGTAATTGATTAAATCAGATGAATATGCTATGTATCATTATGCAGAAGCTTATGTAATCGATTATTTCCCAAGATAATCGATTATTCCAGTAAATTCCTAATTATGTGTAGAGCTTATTTAATCGATTACGAACCAGTGGTAATCGATTAAACCAGTGAAAAGATGTTTATGCAATTTCTAAATGCCTTTATGAAATCATATAAATTTGCTTATAACTACTTGATTAATACCTTTTAAATGAATGTGTGGATGCATGATTAATCAGCAGCTAATGAGGATTAGAAGGTTTTATCTCATGAACCAAGCTTGAAACAAAATTACAAATGCCATCATATTGAGTGGGCATGTAAAATATCAAAACACAATTGCTTCCATCATCTTTGAATCTAACATATTCGACATCAATGAATTCTTTGAAGACCCCAAAGTGGTAGTGCCTGAACTTATCCATGAGTTCTGGAGAATAGCAAAAGTTTACATAACTAAAGATGTTGGAGGTTACTTTGCTGGAAAAGTGCTTGGTATACAAGTGATGATGTCAGTTGAAACTATTACTCAAGCCATTGGTTGTGAATGTCAAGAAACCAAGTTTATGAATAATTGGGGAGATGAACTTGACAATCACATTGGGTACTCTTTGTGGGGACCTAATTGGGCTAAGACTCCTAGACGTTATGGATAACTGTTGAGCAATGCGAAAATCTTCTAGTAGATTGCTAATAAGGCCATTATTCACAAGTAAGGATCAAAGGACTTCTTGTCCAATGCTCACAAGTTCCTCCTTTATCACCTCATGGAGGGTACTCCCTTTGACTTGCCCCAAATTCTCTTCAATTGCTTTGCTATTGAAGTGATGAAGGACAAGAGCATAGGGAAGGATATATACCATAATGTTGTTCTCACTAAGGTATTTGAAATCCATGAAGTTATAAGAAAATTTTTGTATGAAACACCTATAAATGTAAGACAAAATCTACCTGGATTGGGTGTTTCTTCCAAAACAGAAAGTGTTCAAACAAGAGAACACCTCTGAGATGATGGATCCTTGATAGAGGACTATCCAAAGACCATTAAGATCTAGAAGCACTTTAGAATTGAAGGATCCATTGACAAGGTCCAAAGCCAAGCTTCTACAAGAAGATATGTTTATTTGTGTAATGAGCCTCAATGTAGACTGAAATAGGCCCAAACTATGCATTTTTAGTTTTATTAGAGGCGTAGCTCTATAAGTCCTTAGATATTGCTATTTTTGGCACAACTTTTGATTAATGAAATTAAGCATTTGCTTGAAGTGAGATCTTAGCCTCTTCTTGGTTCTTGGTTGAACCCAAATCAATTCTTATCAAGGAAGCTTTCCTTTGTGGTGAATCCTCCTTCAACTTATCGCTCCACTACGGATCGTGGTGTCATTCATTACCATTTTCTTAATCTTCCCCACCTTTTATCTTTGAGTTCTAATAACTATCCCTGGGGTCTTGAAATTTGACCCCGAAAATGATCCAATCCAAGCGTTCATGCCTTGGTTGTCATCATGTGATAATCAGAGCTTGAATTCGGAGAACAATTCAAAAAGATTTCCATCAATTTAGCTGCAATTTTTGTTATTTGTTTTTTTCCCAAAAAAAATCAGAATATTAAATTCTTTTGATTCTTGCTTGTTTGTGTTTAATTTTGTGTTTCTTGTGTGTTTTTCTGAGTTTATCTTGCATTTTCCTTCAACTATCCTATCTTTTTGTTGAATTCAGAGTTTATTTGAGTATGAGTTGTTCTTCATGTTCTTCATGTTTTCCTCATGTTCTTCATAAAACTCATAACACTACTGAAAAATTTCTGAATTTGATCTTTAAAATTTTGTTTGGAGAGTATTGGGGTTTTTGTGCAAATATCAAAAGTTTTTGGTCCTAAAAGAGAAAATATGAAGGACCAAAGAGAAAATATTTAAAAATATTTTAGGGTCCAAATGTAAATATAAAAAAATATGAGGACCACAGTTTAAAACCAAGTTCATCCAAAATTTAAAATCTAGTACTCTCATCTTGCATTTTTTTTATCTTCCCATTTGTCTTGTTTGACATTCATTTTGAGTTATACTTTCTTTTTGAGCTTTTATTGCTTGTTTTCTAAATTTCCAAGGTTGTCTTAGAGTTTTCTTTCTTCTTTGACCTCTTAAGTTAAGTTTGGATTTGTTTCATCTATCACTATGGTTACTCCTTGAATTGAAATCTTTTATTGATTTCAAGGGCTGAAGATGAGTTAGTGACTGGAAAAAGACAAGAGTGAACCTTATAGAAAAGTCTTACAAGTGTGAAACATGAGCTTTGAAGAGTGTAAACACTTAGTGAGTGGTAAGGTACCATATTGTTTTACTTTACTAACCTTTTTCTTGTAGCAATGGTGTTTGACAATGATAGTGATCCACTTTCCCCTAGAATCGCTAAGCTAATGTCTTCATTGGCTAAGCAAATGGAGAAGTTACAAAAACATGTTGAGAGGAGGATGGGAGACAGATTTGATGAGATACAAAAAGGCACTCAAGAGTTGAGTGGGCGAATGGAAGACATGGAGAGAATGAGACATCATAGGTCACCTCATTAAGATGGTAGAAGACATAGGCATAGAAGGAATAGGGATGGCATGGATGATGTGAAGGTCAAAATTCCCAGGTGCTTACGTCCTTATGACTTGGACGCTTACCTTGGTTGGGAGATAAAAGTGGACAAAATCTTCGATTGCAACAATTTTAGTGATGATGTATGGTTGAACCCATTAGCCATTGAATTTCCCTAATCCACCTTGCTTTGAAACCACTCTTCAAGAATCTTTCAACAACTCAAGCTTTCCTTCAATTCACATGCAGCCATGGCTGAAAGGATGTTTTAATGTGAAAACAATAGGAATACCCACAATAACCAAGAGGGGGTGAATTGGTTAAAACTTGGTCTTTTAAAATTTCTTTATCAAATCAGAGTAAGGATCTTAATCACTTTTAAAACCAAGAATAACTTTAATCAATCAAACCACTCAGTTCAAGAAATCAATAGCTTAAAAGAGATCTTGTTGAGTAATGATAAAAATACCAAGAACAAATGAGCAAGATGACTAATAGAGATTAAGGAATAAAAAATCAACACAAGAATTTATACTGGTTCACTTCTCAAGAGAAGCTACATCCAGTTTCTTCTAATCAACACTAGATTAGAGTTCCACTATTATAAATTTCAGTTCTTACAAGCTTTATTACAAAATCCTCTTTATCAACTCTAGATAAAGACAAGAAATCTAAAACCCTATTAGACTTTTAGAGAACAAGAACCAGAGAACACTACTCTGTTCTTTCCTAGAGAGCACTACTCTAGTACAAGCTTTAAAGAACAAATTACAATAGCACCAAAATACCAAAATTGCAAAACAAGTTTACACCCAAAGAGAATGGAGAGAAACAACCTAATGATCCAATGAATATTAATGCATGTGAGTTACCAATCAGAATTGAATGAACAATTGAATTTCAGAACATGCTCTCCTATTCTTCTTTGAAAACTCTTGCCCAAGAAATCATTCAATACCCATGAAGATTAAAGAGTGGGACAAGAAGTTGGTTAACCCAGAAAATCACTTTCTAACTTTGTGATGGCTTGTATGTATTCAGAAAATTCGAAGTGTTCAGATGAAAAAACCAAGCCAAGCCTCACTTCTATTTATAATAGACTTTTTCAATTAAATGTAATCAATTAAACGCGCCAAATAATCGATTAAAAAACCTTGTGTAATCGATTAAATTGTCACTTAATCGATTAAAGTGTTCATAGCATTTCTGAGTTTGATCAACGAGTAAAATAATTGATTAAAACGAGTTGTAATCGATTAGAGCAGTGATACATGTATTCCTGAAAAGCCTTGTGTAATCGATTACAGGAAATGGTAATCGATTAAATCAGTGAAACAAGCTTTTCTCATAAACTTATGTAATCGATTACAAGAAATGGTAATCGATTAAAGCAGTGAAGTATGATTTTCTTTTGACACTATGTAATCGATTACAAGCAATGGTAATCGATTAAATTGTTCTTCAAAGCTTTTCCAGATTTAAAAACAAAGCAAATAATCGATTAAACCACAGTGTAATCGATTAAACCAGTGAGATTTGCATTTTTCGAAAAACATTGCCTATTTGATTCTTTTTCAAAAATTGCTTTAATTCTTTGATGAAAACATTTAAGCATATAAATGATTAAGTGCATGCAATGCAAGGATCAACAAATTGGCCTCTTTATATACTTCATTTGAATTGCATTCTTCAAAGGCATGTGAAAAGCTCAAAATAATCTTCCATGTCCTAAGCTTCAAGCTTCAAGTTGCTCCCCCAATATCCAACATAATGTGCACCAAATGCAAGGGAAATGACACATGCAAATGAAGCTTGTAATGTAAACTAATGTAGCCTAGTGTAAGCTAATGAAGCTTGAAATGCAAGCTTCTCCTAACGTAATTCTTGGCTGATCCAACACGTGCCAAGGTGCAGTATTTTAGCTTACAAGTGCAGCTTTTAAGCTTACATAAGTGCTACAAAATTCACACACAAGTGCACCTACATTTCCTTACACAATTGTCCCTAAAGGTCTTTTTATTGCAACTACTTTTGCTACTAACAAGTGCTGGAATTAAATGGAATTAAATTCAACTTTAGAGTACAAAATCCAACCCTTGTTGTCCTTGAGTTGGTGTGCTTCTTCATGCTTGTCCAAGTTAGCTTTGATGTGGTCTTGAAGGGCTTGAGTTCTAGCTCTTGTCATGGGTCCTCTAAAGCTAACCAAAGAAAGTGCTTCAAGTTCTCCCTCTTGACCTTGAGCTTGCAATGGTCCTCCATCAAATGAAGAAAAGAAAATGAAGTTGGCTAGCTTAGAATTTAAGGGATATGCCATGGAATGGTGGAATCAGGTGCAAATGGAGAGAGAAAGATTGAGAAGACATAGACCAGACACATGTGAGATAATGAAAAGAGTCATGAGGGAGAGATTTGTTCCACATCAATATATAAGACCAAACATTGAAGAGACTAATGAGGCTACAATGTCTAGATTTTTGAATGGCTTGAATAGGGACATTCAAGATGTTGTAGAGCTTCACAGCTACAACACCATGGATGAACTTATGCATAGGGTTGTGAAAGTGGAGCAACAACTGAAGAGAGAGAAAGACTACAAGAAGCCTTCATATTGTTATTCATCTTGGAACGATAAGGACACTTCCAACAATGAGGGTTCTTCTTCACAACATATTGAAAGGAAGTCTTCAAGAGGTAATCCTACTTTTCCTACTCACTCCCCTTCCAATAAATCTAGTTCCATTAAATGTTTTAAGAGTTTGGGAAGGGTCACATTCCATCTCGATTTCCTAACAAAAGGGACATGATTGTGTTAGAGAATGGAGAGTTGGATAGTGAGTAATCTAAGAGTTCTCATAGTTCCTTTAGTGAGGGGGAGGATGATGGTTTTCTTCTACCGGAAGAGGGATATCTTTTGATGGTAAGAAGACTCAAGGGAAGTTTGTGCAAAGATCGATATGATATACAAAGAGAAAACATTTTCCATTCTAGATGCTTGGTGAATGGAAAGGTATGTTCTCTAATCATTGATGGAGGAAGTTGTACCAATGTTGCAAGCACTAGATTAGTGGAGATGCTTGGTTTAAAAATTGCCCCTCACCCTAAACCTTATAAGTTACAATGTTTGAGTGACAATGGTGATTTGGTTGTGAATAAGCAAGTGTTACTTACATTCTTCATTGGAAAGTATGTTGATAAAGTGCTTCGCGATATGGTTCACATGGCAGCTGGTCATGTGTTGCTTGGTAGACCTTGCAATATGATAAAGATGTTGTCCACAATGAGGTCACCAATCATTACTCTTTCTTGCATAAAGGTAAAAAGGTAGTTCTCTCACCTTTATCTCCAAGTGAAGTGTGTGAGGATCAAATAAAAATGAGATTGACAAGAGAAAAAGAAAAGAAAATCAAAGAAGAAAAGAGTCCTTTGAGAGAGAGAAAAGCTGGAAAGAAAAAGATGGAAAAAAGAGTGAAAAAAAGAACAAAAGAAAATAGAAGAAAAGAGTGAAAAAAATTAGTGATAAAAGGGAGTTTGTTCATCAAACCTAAGGAGGTAAAAAGAGTGATGCTAGCTAGAAAACAAATGTATTTACTCATTCCAAATTATATGTGCATGTCTTCTAGTGCCCTTAAGTTGTCTCAAGGTTTTGATACACTTTTAAGGAGTTTGAGTTCTTTTTCTCCTTTTGAGGTTGTTTATGGTTTTAACCCATTATTCCCTATTGATTTAAATTCCTTACTTAATGATTCTTCTACTTTGAGTAAGAATGGGATTTTTAGAGCCACTTTTTTTAGGAATCTCCGTGGAAGGGTGCGAAATCAAATTGAGAGGAAGATGGAGCAATATGCTCGACATGCAAACAAGGGGAGAAAGACCATGGTATTTGATCCCGGAGATTGAGTTTGGGTACATCTAAGGAAGGATAAGTTTTTCAAAGGAAATCTAAACTCCAACCTAGGGGTTATGGTTCTTTGAAGTTCCTTGAGAGGATTAATGACAATGCCTATAGGATTGCCTTACCAAGTGAATATAGGGTGAGTTCTGGTTTGAATATCGTTGATCTTTCTTCTTGTGATATAGGTGTTTTGCATGCAAATCTGTGGATAGATTCTTTTCAAGAAGGAAAGGATGATAGAGGACTATCCAAAGAGCATCATGATCTAGAAGCACTCTATCAATTGAAGGATCTATTGATAAGGTCAAAAGCCAAGCTTCTACAAGAAGATATGTTTATTTGTGTAATGGGCTTCAATGTAGACTAAAATAGGCCTAAACTATGCATTTTTAGGTTTTATTTTCTTATTTATTTGTGTAATGAGACTCAATGTGGACTGAAATAGGCTTAAACTATGCATTTTTAGGTTTTTTTAGAGGCTTAGCTTTATAAGTACTCATATATATCTATTTTTTTGGCATAACTTTTGATTAATGAAACTAAGAATTTGCTTGAATTGAGAGCTTAGCCTCTTCTTGGTTCTTGGTTGAATCCAAATCGATTCTTATCAAGGAAGTTTTCCTTTGTGGCGAATCTTCTTCCGACTTATCGCTCCATTACGGATCGTGGCGTTATTCATTACCATCTTCTTGATCTTCCCCACCTTTTATCTTTACATTCTAATAACTATCCCTGGGGTCTTGAAATTTGCATCCGGAAATGATTTAATCCAAGCGTTCATACCTTGGTTGTCATAAATCCTTCCAACAAGTTTCCCAGGTGGATGTCTCCATACTTACTGAACTTCAACAGAAGTTTTGATTCAACACTAGGTGGGACAATCAACTGGACTCGGTCTGGGAAAAGGCTACTAAAGAAGTAAGGATGGACAAAGAAGAAGACAATGCTCAAGCTGCATAGAGAATGAAGAAAAGGATGGACATACCTCCATCCAAGGCTGCACCTCCTACTCTCGTTGCCCTTATGGCAATAGGTGTCATGGCAAATGTCTTGAAGAGACCTACACCTAAGAAGCAACAACAAAAGCATTCATCCACTGCCTAACCCCTAAGGGCACTCAGTGAGACTGAGAGTGAGGATGATAGGACATTGGTCTTCAGAAAGAGAAAAGTTGCACCACCTTCGAATGTGACCTTTGTGCCTCAAAGAAGGTGAAACAAACTCAACAAGCTCTTCCTTCTCCTACTCAACATCGTTCAAGCAAATGGGAAAAGAGAGACGCTCAACAACCTAAGTGTCTAGAGGGTGAACAGTCCTCCATTCAAGGTAATGTTGTTAACGACCCCCCTCCAGTTGATATTCAAATAGCTCATCAAAAAACTTCAACTATTCAATAGTTTGAAAGAAGCCTTAGATGAACTGAGACAATACACCTCAAGAAGAATAAGTAAAATGAGTCCAATGTTGTTATGGACGATGAAGTTTAGCATGAAGATAATGAAGCACCTCCATCTCCAATCCACCTTGATCACTTTCAACATCAAGGCCTTCCTGCCATAGATTCCAATCTTTTTTATGAAGACATCACAAGGTTGCGGTTTCTTGTCACCTTTCTTTCTGAGAATGCTTACAACATTCAAAAAAGAATGGAAGTGAAATTCCAACCTAAGATTGATTGGACGCAGTTCCCTCTTGAAGTTGAAGAAAAGGAAGCTACTTGTCCTCTGTCCAAGCACCAAGAACCTTATGTTACATCCACAGCTTTTGGATCCACCAACAGGGATTGAAGTTCTTCCTCACCAAAGTGGAAGCGACTTCACCCCAAGGTATCAAAGTCTTCATCTCCCTTAGCACAATGCAAGGATGTCTACAGAATTTTTTCTAAAGCTTGTAGAGAAAAGGTTATCCATAACAAAGACATTATTTGTTTGTTTCATAAGATTGATGCACAACAACTTGATCCATCTTCTGCTGATTTATTAACTCCATTTTTATGTCCAAAACATGTCCAACTTTTCACTCCCATGTCTACGTTTGTTCCCTTAGACTATGGACATGAAGCCCTTCCTTTGAATAAGGAAGATGTATATAATGTTGGCATGCTAATGATGCAATGTGGGTTAACATATCAATGCCCAAGATATCCTCCAAGACTACATATCCAACGAATAACTTCTTTCAAATTCATGCCTGATAGAATAGCTCCAAGACTTCCATCCTTGGACCTAAGGAAAAAGAAAGGAAAAGTCTTTCCCCATAGCAAGCCAATGCCTAATCAAGGTCTAAAAGACAATGTTGCCTTGCGTCTAATTCCTTATGATTGGAGTAGGCACTTTACAAAGGATACGACTATGAACTCTGTTGCATTAAAGTCAATTGTTAAGTTTGATTAGAATGATGCCATGCTCTTTTACTATAAATACATGTATAAGAACTTGATATGCTTCTAGCATTTAGTAGTTTTTAGACTTAATTCATTAATAAATTGTTTAAGAGTTAGTAAATTAGCTTAGGAATTAGTGAATTATTACTTAATTGCATATTTATTAAGTTTCTTAGTATTTTATCATTTAGGAACCAATAACAGAGGAAAAGAAGCTAAAAAGAACAAGCCAATGCTCTCGAAGCTCCCACGCGAATCGCGCCAACATCCACGCGATCCGCGCCAGATGATAAAACACAGACCCTCAGTTCGAACAAGTCACGCGAGTCGCTCCATTCTATCAAACTCAAGCATCCAGTTCGAATAAGTCACGTGACCAGCGCCAACATCCACGCGATCAGCGCGAGAAGTCACAGGACAGCCTTTTCAACTCGAACAACTCAAGCGATTAGCATGGGACTTCACGCAAATCGCGTGAAAAGCTCGCTGGCTCTCCAATTAAAAAGATTTAAATTGGTTCAGTGGGGGGAATTGTGCAGACTTACTGGAATAAAACCTAGGACGTTTTGGGGCATAAAAGGAGGCCACTGGGTCAAAAAGAGAGAGCTTTTACAGAGGTTTAGAGAGATTGCCAAGGAAGAAGACATTAAAGCATCTTTGGAGAAGATTGGAAGTCTGCAGAATCATACCCTTTGTAATCCTTTCTTTTCTTCTAGTATGTTAATCATGGAAGTATTGCTAACTCAGAATATGCTTGGCTAAATTCTGTATTGTGGTTGAGCCATGAACCTATGAAGAATTCCTCTATGTATTGATTGGTTTTAATAAGATTATCATAATTGCTTTGTTCTATTCTGCTATTCATTGCATAATTCTTAATTGGACTGGTCATTCTCTTAAGAGGGTTAGGGTTAGGGTTCGCAATAGGGATATTGGGATTCTAATTTCTGAAATGAGTAGAACAACAATTTATACATTGCCTAGGGATAGGGATGTGTAGTTGCAGCACCTTCAGTTTGTGTTTGCTTAATGCTTGGTTTAAGAGAGAATCACTAAGGGATTAGGGTTCTTAATATCATCAAAAGGCTAAATCACTAAGGGATTAGGGTTTAGCTAATCACAGGAGAACACAACAACTGAGTAATTAAGACTAGTTCAAGTTACTAATCAATTATACATAGTGGGAAGGAATCATAGGGGATTGCGCTTAACTACAATCATCCTTCACAACTGCAGTAAACTCTAATTAAATTCACTTACATTCTTGTTAATTTTTTGTCATTTAAATTACAGCACTCAATTACAAATCAACCAACTCTCTCAAATTATTATTTTGTCTTCCAATTTCTAAGACGTTAAGTTACATAAGGTTGCATTCAATCCCTGTGGAGACGATACTCTACTTACTTATTTTATTACTTGAAACGAACGGTACACTTGCCGATTTCGCAACAGAACTCTCGCCTTGCTTCCATCTCTGACTATGACAAGGAAGACAACTCCAACCACATGTTCATGGTGCAGATCTTACATCCAGCCAAGATATATTACTTCAATGACTGGCAAATGTGTTTCCTAAGGCAATAAGGAGATAATGAGTTCTATCAACGTCTAATTCATAATACTGATCCTCTTTGCTCTTGGCTTGTATTCAAATTGCATAGGTATTCTGAATCTGTAATGAGAAAAGCCATCATCACTATCTGGGCAAGGTTTCCCATGCTCAAGGAGCGTCATTCTCTCCTAATCAGAATCCTTGGGTTCTTGGTCAAGGAATGTAAGCTGAGCTTCAATGAAAACAAGACAACTTAAACCTCCAGTTGATGGAAATATGAAAAGAGGCTAAAGTAAAAAACATCAGGAGAAGCTTGAATCTAAAGAACTGTTCGACAACTCTTTGTGCATCTTGGACCTCAAGTAGATGTTGTTAAACCTCTATTAATTGAAGTTACTTCATAACCTCCATAGTTGTGGACAATACCTTAGCCACTGTCAACATTTCCAATACTCCTTACAAGATAACTCCTTTGATCACCTTTGCTCTAAGTGGTGTATCGAAAGAAAGGATTCAAGAACTTTTATGCCTTCAACAGGCCAACTTGGAAGAGACCATGGAACGAAGGTTCCTTGCTGAATGCATAGAGACTAAATTGTTGATCAAGAACACCCTAGAGTCTTTGCTCAAATCCTTTAACGATTATGTTCTCTACAACATGAATCACATCATGCAACAAAGGTTGCCTCCATCCATCCAACACCAGTTTGCAAATCCACAACCACCAACCATTATTGTGCAATCTCACCCTACGGTTCCTGCATCAGAGGCTACAATACCTGCTGATTTTATGCCTACGCTTGCTTCGGAACAAAAGTCTCCACCTCCTATCCCTCAACCTTCATCCACTGAAGTGTGACAATGATTTTCATGTTATTTTCTCCTTCTTTTTGAACCCGCTTCTTTTGATAATAACAAAGAGGGAGAAAGTAGAATAGAAATTTTGATGTGTAAACACTTGTACCATTCTCTACCAATTTTAATGAAACAAGTGTTTTGGTGGTCACAGATGTGTTTTCATGTTTTCAAAAGTTCTTCTACACATATGCTCTGATTTATGTAACATGCATGCTTTGATTGATACATACTCTATGATACATGCATAAGGTAATGAACTCAAAGAAAGTTTCATATATCTCAACATAATCTGCTCATGCATATTGATGACATATTTGCTCTGATTATGTCTTTGAAAGCTCTCATTATACTCTAATGTTTAACAAGTTTGTTGTATATCAAAGTTACATTCTTCAAATACACAAACAAAGAGTAAGTGGTGTGCAACAATATACTCTAAACAATTATGGTACCTTGATCTTAATCTCTTCATCTTATCCTCCTTGGTATGAAAACATATACTGTTTATCATCATAAAAAAAAGGAGATTGTTAAGTTTGGTTGCGTCCAAGTCACATTGGAATGTACCAAATAGTTAAGTCCCTAAGGTTTTGATGTTAACAAAGTATAAATTTTATGTTTTAACCTTGCATGCTTAAGCTACAGGTTTATCTATCACTATGAGATACAAGCAAAAAGCATGAGGAGAAAGGCTTTGGACGATAGCTGAAGTATCAGTCATTAGACGATGCTGACTTAGTGTCAAGTCCCAAGAGCACAAGTGCTTTAGCACTTGGCTTATAGTCCAAAGGCAATGGACCTATTACACAATCATCAAGAACTGAGAGTTATCATAAGAAATTAACATCCATGGTTCAGTAAGCAGTTTGAACCGTAGCACACAAGAAGGAAGTTTTAAATTGTTGTGTCTTGACATTCTTTATTCCTTTTGTCTTATGCTATTAATGTTGTATCTGAATTGTATTTTGAAAGTCAACTCTAAGCACAAGGCGACACTGACAAGATGTACTTCACTGAAGATATGTTGTAGGAGATGTTTGTGGTCCTCACACTCTCTCTCTGCACAGTAACGTGCCACATGAAAAGCGCTTAAGTTGTTAGACAACGACTAGCTGGGATCTCTCAATGAATTGAAGCTCTAAAGCCTATATTAAGCTTGAAGTTGTTCATAATGAGGTTGTCAAATCACTAGCAAATCATCTGAGTCAAAACAAATAATGTGTTGTAACACTATCAGTTTAGTTGGACTAAAGAAACTTGAGTGAATTGAGTGAACCTTAGCTCTGCTAAGTTAGCAAGTTTCCATTCTATTCAAACTTACTATATAAATACTCTTTAAGTGATTAGAATACATATTCTATCAAAAATTTGTAGTTTGTGAAAGCCATAGGTGCCTTCATGATAAAAAATAATTGGGTCTTAATATCAGGGAAAGATTAAGGGTAGTTCCAGAAGTGGCCTAGAAAGTACTTGTTGCAGCCAGAAGTGGCATATAGAATACTTAGTTCTAATCAAAGTTTTTGATTAGTGCAACCTTTTAAAAAACCTCTGTGTTTTCTTTACTGATTCTATATAACTAGTTTCACTTAGAGCTTACTTCTACATTACTATGTCCATGTTTTGTGAACTTGTTTTTGATAAGTGTCATATTTTAGTTATTTTTTAGATTAGAATGCTAGCACTTATCTTTTGATTTTAGTAGTTTCTTATAAACATTCCTTAATTTAATTATTTTATATATTGTACATTTATAAATGTTTTTGTTCAAATATGGAAGATTCATCCATGCATTTCTTATGTTTTGATGGTTATTTGTTGGATCCAGAAACCAAGCCAAGATGAAGAACACCAAAGGTTATTATGAAGAATCTCAGAGTGTCACTCACCTTGGCTGGTGACATTTCTTCAGCATGAAAGAACCAACTCTCTTGGGTGACTATCACTCGCCTAGGCGAGTTGGTCTGGCATCTCCTGGATCATTTCATTTAAAAGCGATGCACAACAGCCAGAAGAAAGGGAGAGTGCAGGAACCAGGGGTAGAAACACAAAGTTTTGAGAAAGAAGAAAGAAAAAGTGGACCTAGAGCTGCAGAGAAGTGATCGTGGATCGCATCCTTTATCATTTCTTCTGTTGATCTTATGCACTACACAATGATCATCTAGTTACTCTGAAGGATTAGATGTAATCTTTGTACCCTTATGTATCTCTTTTGATACTTTATATATGAAGCTTTTCGAATCATTACTGGTGATTTCATTCTATTCGTAATGCTTGATTTTATTTGATCACTAGTTTCATGAAATTGGATTTTAAGTTTGACTGGAAAGTACTCTTAGAATTTGAACTAGATGAATTTACTCTTTACGTTATGTTGCTAGGAATATAGCATAACGTTTTGATTGCAAATAGCACGAAATTATGATTGTAATGCTGGGATATTTATTTCATATGCAGGGAATCGATATTCGGTAAGTATTCTTAGGATTTTCGAATGCAAGGGATCGATTCGGGGTGATTTAATGTGTGTATCAGTGATGTTAGAAAATGATTCATATGTATTAATACTATTTGGATATTGAGGGTATGAACGATAAAATCCAATCCTACGTTTCTCTTGAATTAATTAAATTCATTTTACTTGTTTTCGTAATTTTAAGTATTTCCGACACACTAATTTTTTTATTTCTATTATTTTAGCTACTTTCGTTATTTCCATTAAACCTGTGAGATTTTGATTAAATTTGTTGTACATAACTATTGAACTCTTTACTTTTATATGAATAAACTGAGTAACTCAAGTCCATGTGGAGACAATCACTTTTATAAAATCTTTAACATGTGACAACATAGGTACGCTTGCCAATAGTCTAACAAGTTTATGGCGTCGTTGCCTGGGACTTGAGTTACTCACTCAGTTCTTTCGTATTTAATTTTTCAATTTAATAGGCCATTTTCCTTACTTTAGTTCTTTATTTTATTTTGATTTTGTATAAATTCTTTCTTGTTATATTTTATTTTCTCTAACCTTGGTGCTTACAGTTTATTGTATTTTGTTCTTTTTCCTCTATGCAAGGGAAAGTTTTCGCATATAAATTGCTATTTGATCCAGAAATTGCCAAGACTGAAAGGAAGCACAGGAAGAAAAAGAAACAAGCAACCAGTAAGCCACCAGTTGAATCTTCTTTTATTGATTCTCCTTTACTAGAAAAGCCACTTGTAATTGATATTATTGCTGATAGAGAAGGAGAAGAAAATACACCACCAAGGAGGACTCTTGGTGACTATGCTTATCAACAAGGACCAAAGCATTACAACTACATAGGCATTCTTCCTTTCAGTAACAAGGTTGCGGAGTTGAAGCTAACATTGCTCAATTTGAAATGTTCACACCATTTTGTTGGAATGGATCATGAAGATCCATACATACATTTGTCTACCTTTATGATGCTATGCAGTACCATGAGAGCTTCTGATGAAGATGTTGAAGTTGTCTACCTCAGAGCTTTCATGTTCTCCTTGACAGATAAAGCAAAGACATGGCTCCAATCACATCCAAACAAAAGTATTAATACTTAGGAATAAGTGGAGGAAAAATTCATTGCGAGATTTTTTCCTCCATCTAGATTCATTAGTGCAAAATCAGCCATTGCTACTTTTTCCCAAGGGTATGATGAACCTTTCTATGAGACATGGGAGAAATTTAAATCTTTACAGTGGAGGTGCATAAACCATAGTTTTAATGATGCTACACAACTGCATATTTTCTATAGTGGTTTGAGACATTAGACAAAGAAGATTCTTGATGCCTCAACTGAAGGTACTATGATGTCTAAGAGCCCTGAGGAAGCAATTGTAATCATTGACTCCATAGCAGCCAGTGATTATTAGAGTCACCATGATAGGGCTCCGATTCAAAGGAAAGGTATAATGGAGTTGGATACTCAGAATGCAATTCTAGCTCATAATAAACTCTTGATTCTGTAAATAGAGGCCTTAACAAAACAGATAGGCCAACTTCCTCAACAATTTCAGCAAGGTGGATCACAAAAAATGCACCAAGCTCATCAAGATCAACAAGTTCTAAAATTTGATTTCTGTGCTGGTAACCATTAGAATGTCCACTGTGTAGGCCCTGGTGATTACCAATAACAGGAGGAGGCCCATTATTTGAAGAATCAAGGTAGACCTCAACAGAACTTTCAAGGAAATTATTTAGGCTATTGAAGTGACTCAAGTTTAAATCAACCTTATGGCTGGAGGCAGCAAAATAATAATGCGTATTCTGGTCCCACTAACCCTTCTTTTGTTGGTCCTTCTAACAACTCTTATGTAGGTCCTTCAAATAGGGGTCCACAACAACAATAAGCTCAACTTGATAAAATATCAAAAAATGGAAGATACTCTAACTCAGCTTATGCAGATGTCCATCACAAACCAGAAACTGATGCTTCCATTAAAAATCTTGAAGTTTAGGTTGAATAGCTTGCAAAACAATTGTCTGAGCATGGAAGTGGATCTTTTTTAGCAAACACACATGTTAACCCAAAGAAACCAAGGGAGTGTTTTAGAGTGGATGTCTTGGATGAAGTGATTTCTGACTCCAAGAGGTTGATTCAAATAAAAGATTCTTTAGAGAAAACATTGACTGAAGCATTTGAGGAGATAAGTGAATTTGAAGAAAATGAGAGTTCAGATTGTGTACAACAACTAGATGTTTTCAAGGAAATTCCTTACCACCAATCTTTCTTTGAAAAATTGATAGAGGAAAAGAAGAATGAAGAATAAAAAATAGAGCTGAAAGCATTACCTCCATATTTGAAATATGTTTTTCTTAGAGGTGATTTACAAAAACCAATTTTCATTAATTCAAGTATTTTTGAAGAAGAAAAGAAACTAGTGAAATTTTTTAAGGAGAACATAGAAGCCATTGGCTCACCACTGTTGTCCAATTGTAGGAAGCTTGAGTCATAACAAGAGCGTCCAACTAAAAAGATGTTAAAGAAGCACTCTTAGGAGGCAACCCAGTATTTCTAAACTTTGTCTTAATTTGTGTTATCTGAATTTTATGTCTTATGTGTCTGAATTATATTTTTGAACTTTACTTTTGAATCTTTATTGGAAAATTATGCTTTTGAATGTATATGTGTCATATTTTATGTTGAGTTATAGTTTTAAATATGTCTATGTTTCGCATGAAACTATGTTTATTTATTCTAGTGTTTGTGCTATGTTTTTACATGTTATCTATTTTTGGATGTGTTTGTGATTTTGACTAGTTTATGCGCACAATTTGATATGTGTACACAGAGGTTTCCCTCCTTTTGGTAGTACACATTAGTAAATAATTTTGTTCTGTTAGGGTAGTTATTGAATATATATAACTCTTTTTGGGACTTAAACATAAAATTTTTCTTTGACATAACATGTTTTAGAAAGAGCCAGCAGCTGATGATTTTGAAACTTGCTTTTGAATTGGATCAGAACACGACAAAGTATTTTTGGAAACATTAAGAATGAAAAACAATGAATGGCTTTCCCTTTTACCAAATGAATTCAGATTTTTTTGCATGGACTTGATAAAGAACAACTTTCAAAACATTGATTTGATTTGAACATGGAAATAGGCCTTAAGCTATAGTGACTGTATGCAACCACAAACTTTGCATTGAGTATCCTCATTGATTTGCTCTATAGTTGATTTCGCATGAATTTCTAATTGTCATAACTTATGATGCATGAATATGATTTGGGCATTCATTCTTTATTTCTTTCTTATACAATTTAAGCCACTGGCCAAAAAGTTATCCCAATGTATATTATTTTACCATTTGAAAGCCCTTTGAGTCAAACACTTGATATTTTGTTGGAACACTAACCTAGGATAAAAGTTTCCTACCTTACTTTAGGTTAGGAGAGCAAAGGTGTTTTGTTGGGGATTTCTATCATTTGGTGGCTCATGTGATGTAAATACTTTGTTTTAAATGTGGTTAATCATGTAAATTAAATATTTTATAGAGAGAAAAGAAAGAAATGAAAAAAAAGAAAAGAAAAAAAAAGGAAACAAGTTCTTTGTGAATGAATAAATGTCTTAATTATGTACACTATGTTATAAACTATACAGAGTTGTTGTAAATTTTATAAGTTGGGATCTTGGTATAGGAAGTAGTGATAACTTGGTTGAAAAAGGAAGGGATAGGAAGTGATGATTCATTTTAGTTGCTAGCTTTTTTTTTATGTTTGTTCTCCTATTCTCAAGGTATTTTTGAATATTCAGAAAAACCAACATTTCTTTCAAGACAGGCCCAACCCTAAAAGTCCTAATGATCCATGATGATTATGTACTTTATCTTTGATTTGATGGGAAATGAATTATAAAATTGATTTATGACGTATCAGTGTTAGAATTGAGATGAAACACTTGCCTGTGTGAGAATTATACAACTTTGAGAGGTTTTCCTCTGTTTGAGTGAATAAGGTGTTTTCTCTTATGTTCTTTAGAAACAAAATTTGAATTGATCTTAGTCTCATTTGGTTTTGTGAATTTCATCTTTTGTGATTTCATTTCTCATTGTTGAGTGTTTGAAAACTGTTATTCTGATCACTTTGGAGGTAGATTCTTTACAAATCATGTTCATAGTTTTTGGTGTAGAAATATTGAGGCTTTTTTATATTATACTTATACTTTTGTTATTCTTAGTTTTCTTTCTATATTTTGCTTGAGGACAAGCAAGATTCTAGGTTGGGGGGTTGATAAGTATCATATTTTAGTTATTTTTTAGATTAGAAAGCTAGCACTTATCTTTTGATTTTAGTAGTTTTCTTATAAACTTTCCTTAATTCTAGTTGTTTTATATATTGTACATTTATAAATGTTTTTGTTCAAATAGGGAAGATTCATCCATGCATGTCTAATGTTTTGATTGTTATTTGTTGGATCTAGAAACCAAGCCAAGATGAAGAGCACCAAGGGTTATTATGAAGAATTTTTGAGTGTCACTCACCTGGGATAGCAATCAACTCGCTTGGGCTAGTGACATGCCTTCAGTATGAAGGAACCAACTCACCTGGGCGAGCTGGTCTGGCACCTCTTAGATCATTTCGTTTAAAAGCAATGTACAACAAGAACAAGAAAGGGAAAATGCAGAAACTAGGGAAGAAACATGAAGTTAAGAGAGAGAAGAGAGAAAAAGTGAAGCTGGAGTTGCAAAGAAGTAATCGTGGATCGCATCCTTCATCATTTCTTTTATTGATCATGTGCTCTACACAATGATAGACTAGTTTCTCCGAAGAATTGGATGTAATCTTCATACCCTTATGTATCACTTTTGATATTATATATATATATATATATATATGAATCTGTCAGACTCATTACTGGTGATTTCATTCTATTTGAAATGCTTGATTTTATTTGATTACTAGTTTCACTAAATTGGATTTTACGTTTACGTTGCTAGGAATAGAGCATAACGTTTTGATTGCAAATAACACGAAATTACGATTGTAATGCTAGGATATTTTTATCATATGCGGGGAATCGATATTCGGTAAATATTCTTAGGTGAGGGATCGATTCGAGGTGATTTAATATATGCATCAGTGATGTTAGAAAATGATTCATATGTATTAATACTATTTGGATACTGAGGGTATGAACGATGAAATCCAATCATGTGTTTCTCTTGAATCAATTAAATTCATTTTACTTGTTTTTGTAATTTTACATATTTCTGAAGCACTAATTTCGTTATTTACGTTATTTTCATTAAACCCATGAGATTTTGATTAAATTTGTTGTACATAACTTTTCAACTATTTACTTTTATCTGGAGAAATTGAGTAATTCAAGTCCCTATGGAGGTGATCTCTTTTATAAAATCTGTAACCTATAACGAAACCCATCATCCATTGATATTTGTTTGACAAAAGCTTTCTAAGCTTTCAAAAGCAAAAGTTTTTATACATCACATTTTTCAACCCCTCCCTCAGTCCCTTCTAGTGTGTTTTGAAAACAATAGGAATACCCACAATAACCAAGAGAGGGTGAATTGGTTTAAACTTGGCCTTTTAAAATTCTTTTTGTAAAATCAGAGTTAAGGATCTTAATCACTTTTAAACCAAGAATGTAACAACCTGGATTATAAGTTGCTAATCTGGATGCTTGATGTGTGTGCAGTATGTTAATTAAATTACATGTGTTATGTGGATTGATTAATTGTTTTATTTATAACTTGTTGTTTGAGTGCTTTTGTCTTGGTATGCATGCTTGGTTGGTATTAGACATAAGTCAGCTCTACTGTGCTGTGGTTGCTAGCTGAACACGTTAAGAGGACGTGTTGTGTTAGCTGTGTTTATAAACAGGCTAGCACAGCAACAAATGTACTCTTCCTTCTTCTACCTTTCCATTCCCTCTGTTTTCTCTCTAAAACCCACCCAGAAACCTCTCGTTCTCCACCCCTTCTTTATTACCTCCAACCTACGAGAGCCACCATAGCTGCTGCAGAAATCCCGATGCTAAGAGGAACTTCGTGGTTGGAATTGAAGCTTAGGATGAACACACCGTGAAGCTCATGAACACACTCCTGGTTAGGTAAGGGGAGTTTATCATGTTTCTTAACAGCTTTAGGTACCACGGTTTGGGGGCCAGGGAGTCCAGCCGTGATGATAACTACATGTCCCTGGTGTGTATGATGTTTTCCCCATAAAAGCTACGTCTTTTATGAATGGGAATTGGTATGTCTTAAATTTGTTGAGTGTTGTTTTGTGTTGATGTTTGGTGTTCTTGTGGGGGAGTAGATGTTTTGAGGACTCCCCGTGCATGTGTGAAGTTGGCATTTTGATGCTGAAAGGCTTCTCAGGCACTTGCAGAAGTGTTCATGAAGGTGATGAGTATCGGGATGGGTTAGCCATGTTGCACATAGACATCAACCCTTGTGTTTTGATGTCGGCTATCGGGATGGGTAGGCCGAGTTGAGCGGGTTACGTGACATGCATGCATGCATGCAAGACGTAACTTAGTCCTTGTTGGCGGATGTTAGTAGATCAGGTTCCCTACCCGGGGTTGTTCCCTTAGAGTCGTTAAGACTCATTTCCCTTTTTATAAGGTATACCTGATTCCTTACCCGGGTGACACGTTAGAGCTATTGAGCTCAAGTTACCTCACCTAGAGGGAGCTACCAGGGTGCTAACTCAGATGAGCTCATGTCTTCTCGAGAAAAGAGCCACCGGACTCCCCTACTCGGTTAAGCTTGTGTTCCTTTTTCTAAAACAACCGGGTTACATACATGTGTCGCCTCTAGAAGCTCATCATTCCCTTTTCTTAGAGAGATCGAGTTCCTCACCCGGGATGGGATGTTCCCTTTAGAACTGCTAAGTCCAAACCCTTTTCTTTGAGAACTGTCGGGTTCCTTACTCGGCAGAGCTTGTATGCTCTTGGGAAATGAGCTACCAGGTTCCCTTACACCCTTGTGTGGGTTGGTGAAATACAAAATCGGGGTCTTACAAGTGCTATTTGTTGTAATCGATTATAGCGCTTAGGCAATCGATTACATAGTGTAGAACCCGTCCTTAGAACTTTATAAGGAATCTAAGGACCTCTTGACTGCCTTTGGCAAATCCTTATCAAACCCAACCGACCTCGACCGAGTTCCTCCGACCTTGCCTGTTTTTGCTACCCTTGTCTTCACTTGACCAAACTTTACCTCTTTGATCAACCCTTACCGACCTTGTCTAAGTTCTACCGGCATTGACCGATCTTGTCCGCCTTCGTCCGACTTTGTTCGGATTCTTACCTTGAGATAGCATGTCTAAGTGCCAACCCGGACACCTCGTACTTCACACCGGTTCACTTGTTTGTACGTGTTTGTGGATGACGTATATGATTACGTTGGTGGCATTTGAACTCGGCCTATGTGATGGCTTTAGGTGAGGAATGCATTGGATATACATGATTACCCACGGGGGTGTATGGTGTTATCCTAGCCAGGTCCAGTTGAGCCTAGTTCTGGATCATACATTGATGGTGCCATGGTGATATTCTATGGGTAGCCGTGAAATGCCGGGACTGGGTGGTGGTAAACCTTGCGAGGACCACGGTTAGTGCATCGTTGGGCCCTTGTGTGGGCAGTAGCCGTGAGATGCCAGGAGTGGGTGGTAGTAAACCTTGCGAGGGCCACAGTCAGTGCATCGTTGGGCCCTTGTGTGGGCGGTATGTTACATAAGGGGTGTATGACGGGTTACCCTTGCGAGGAAGGATTGTGTTCCTAGCCGGGTCATACATTGATGGTGCCTACGTAACATATGACTTTTGCATGGCGGAAATGGGGTTGATGATTGGCTGTAGGGTACGGAGGTACTGGGGGGCCACGTCTGCTGGGAACTCCTTCTAACACCCATCTGCTGATCACTGTGGGGGGTGGTTCCTGTGCACAACAGAGTGACCCTGACAAGCTACTTCATCATCTGACCACAGGAATGACCCATTTTTGGGATGGTACCACATTGCATGATGAGAATTGAGTCAGGAGCATGCATCATGCTAGATATTATAGGGAGACTTATGAAATGGTTGTGGATGTTCATGCATGTTAGTGCTTGATGAATGCTTGGACGTTTGTGTTGACATGTTGATGACCGTGTTGCCTCTTGACTGAATTGTGTCCCTTTTCTGTTGTATTATTGTTGTTATTTAATAAGATGAATTCACTTTTGCTTTGTTGTACCTTGTGGTTTTGGTACCTGTGATGATTGCGAACCGGGTTCGTGTGAGCAGATGGGCCGCAGTAGGTGCTGTTAGGAGAGAACCGAGTTGTTTGGAGCCGCCATGTTCTGCTGAGATGTCAATGGACATGATCCCAGGCAGGAGTAGCATTTCGCTAGATGCACCCCTTATTTTAATGGATGCACCCTGTGTTTTGCTAATTACACCCTTGACTTTTACTTATCTTTTCATTTGTAAAACACTTTATGTATATTTTGAGACATAATCTTTGTACTTGTAATTAAATTATGTACAGTAAGTGCATACATAGACTTGAAATGTTTTATGAGTACCTTGATCTACGTGTATATTCTATGATGATGGTCGTTATATGCTCGCGGAAAAAAAATTATCATGGTTTTCACAAGTAACAAAAGGGGTGTTATTTTTATTAAAATGAGTTTATATCATGGCTATGAGTTAGTAATACAGTAGCGACGTGGCGGGTCATTACAAAGAATGCTTTTAATCAATCAAACTACTCATCCTAAGAAATCAATTGTTTAAAATAGAACTTGTTGAGTAATGATAATAACACCAAGAACAAATGAACAAGATAACTAATAGAGATTAAGGAATAGAAAATCAACTCAAGAATTTATACTGGTTCACTTCTCAAGAGAAGCTACATCTAGTTTCTTCTAATCAACACTAGATTAGAGTTCCACTATTATAAATTTCAGTTCTTACAAGCTTTACAACAATCACCCTTTATCAAACCTAGATAAAGAATAGAAATCTAAAACCCTATTAGACTCCTAGTAATCAAGAACCAGAGAACACTACTCTATTCTTCCCTAGAGAACCCTACTCTATCACAAGCTTCAAAGAACACTTTACAATAGCTCCCAATATCCAAAATACAAAAAATGAAATTACAACCAAAGATTAAGGAGAGAAACAACCTGATGATCCAATGAATATGAATGCATGTAGTTTACCAATCAGAATTGATTTGCAGAAAAGGATTTCAGAATATGTTCTCCATAACTTCTTTGAAAGACTCATGCCCAAGAAATCATTCAAAACCCATGAAGATTAAAGAGTGGAACAAGAACTTAGTTAACTCAGAAAATCACTTTGTAACTTTGGGAAGGCTTGTGTATATTCAAAAAATCGATGTATTCAAGTTAGAAAAACAGACAAGTCTTCATTCTATTTATAACAGCTTTTTGTAGCTAACTGTAATTGATTACAATGGGCCAAATAATCAATTAAAATGGCTTATGTAATCGATTAAATTGTTCATAGCTTCATTCTGGGTTTTACAATAAATAGAATAATCGATTAAACCGATATGTAATCGATTAAAGCAGTCTTAGTATATATGAAGCATGAAGAAATAATCGATTAAATAAGACCGATAATCAATTAAACCAGTAAAGCTCAAAACACGAACAACACGAGCCCGGATTATAGTAGAGCTCAGCTTACAGTGGAGCTCTGCTTAACATGGAGTCAGGATTATAATGGAGCTCGACTTACAGTGGAGTTCGGCTTGAAGTGGAGTCCGGAGTATGATGGAGCTTGGATTTGTGAAAAGCTTGGCTCATTGTGGAGCTCGGATCATTTGTAGAGCTCGGATTTGTGGAGCTCGGCTCATTTAATACGAACATAAGGACCTTGGCTATTCAATACAAATCCGAAAAACTAGAACGCTTTTAGAGCCCAGTAAGTCAGTGAAGCTCGGCCTCCCTTTCACTTCCATCATCAACACCAACGAATCAGAAACTCAGATGGATTTTTGGAACTCGACTGGTTCTCAAGAGCCCTGAAACGTGAATGATGAGAACCTAGCTCAGATTGACTTGTAAGGTTATTAAATCAGGCAACCTGGCTAGTTCTTGGAACCCTGCATCCCTTCCATTACCACCATTAATATCAGCGTGTTTACACGAATCAGAAACCCAACTTATTCTTGGAACCCGACATCCCTTCTACCACCATTAATGATAGCTTAGTTACACGAATTAGGAACCCAGCACGGATTGACAGTAGTTTTACAAAATCTAGGAACCCTGCAAGCGATACATGAGCTCGGCTGTCACCTTTCAACATTAATTTTAACACAAGTTGTATATGAACCCAGCGTAACCCGGCACCGGGTTGTACTCTTAAGAAAAGATGAAATGTTTAAAAATATTTGTCACCTTGTCTAATCGATTAATCCGATGGTGTAATCGATAAAGTAGTGAGAACACATTTTTCCAAAAAACACTTTAACCATGACTTATTGATTTCTTTTAGAACATGAATAACTTTGATATTTTAATGAGAAACATGTAAGCATGTTAATGATTTATATGTATGCAATGCAAGGATCAAAAGATTGGCCTCTCGTACATTTAATTTAAAGTACAATCTTCAAGGCATGTGAAAAGCTCAAAACTTTCATCTAAGGCACAAGCTTCATCTTCTTGTTGCTCCCCCTATATCCAACATGTTTTAGGTACTTCAGTCTTCATCATAATCATCTAGTCCTTTTGAAATTTTAGTCTTTTTGGATTGAGAGGCAATAGATTGAAAAATTAGAAAATTTGTTAGATTATTCAAATTCAAAGAAATGAGATATATTGAAATCGAATAAGTCAACCTTGGATGGTTGATGCAATTTGGGTGGTTTTGGTGGAAGTTTTACTTGATCATCATGCTTGGTACTGGTGGTTTTCTTTGAACCCTATTATTAAACCAAATTGTGTTAATAGTAGAATCAACATCAACAAAATATAATTGATTAAGAAACACGAATTACCCTATTTCATGTGCTGCTAGAAAAAGGAGTTTTTTTTTTCGAGAAGGCTTTTCCAAAGTTCCTTGATCATCATTCTTTGAGTCTTCATTATCTCCTTGATGGGGGATTTGAATAGAGGAAATTGAAATTGAAGACATTAAAATATTCAGTTAGACTTATTTTGAATGTTTTAATATGATAAACATAAAATTTACCATATATTTGTTTGGTTTTTATTTCTACACAATCTTACAAAATTATTCCTCTTGGATAATGAAGGTAATCTCCAAGATAAATTTTTGCAAAGGTAGTTTTTCGAGAAGAACGAGCATTTTAAAGTTTATGCATGGCTAAAAATGATAATAGTTCTCTAACCCAAGGGGGATTTCGAAGACTTTTACTTAGACCAAAACAAGCTTTTGGGAAGAAAGGAAGATTTTTTGGGCAATATCAAGAAAACTTAGTATTTCATTTCAAGTCAATAACTCTACCATTGGCTTTGTTTTTCTTTATTTTTTCTCTAAGAGCAAAGACTGCTTCTCGAAAAGTAGCTATAGAACAATTTCAGTGATAGCAAATATGATTAAAAAAATTCTAAATGAGTAATTTCAACAGATAATTTGCGTTTACCTTTACTCCTTTTGCTTTTCACATGCCTTGAAGAATGTAATTCAAATTGAAGTGTATGAAGAGGCCCATCTTTTGATCCTTGCATTGCATACGTATAAATCATTAACATGCTTACATGTTTCTCATTAAAATATCAAAGCTATTCATGCTCTAAAAGAAATCAATAAGTCATGCTTAAAATGTTTTTATTGGAAAAATGTGTTTTCACTGCTTTAATCGATTACACCATCGGATTAATCGACTACACAAGGTGAAAAATCTTTTTAAACATTTCATCTTTTCCTTAAGAGTACAACCCAGTGCCGAGTTACACTGGGTTCATATACAAATTGTCGGGTTACGCTGGGTTCATATACAAACTTGTGTTACGTTATAAGGTTGAAAGGTGACGGCCGAGCTCATGTACCACTTGTCGGGTTCCAAGATTTAGTAACATTACAGTCAATCCGGGCTGGGTTCCAAAATCATCTGAGCTTTAGGGTTCCTGATTCGTGTAGACACACTGATATTAATGATGGTAATGGTAGGGATGCCGGGTTCCAAAAGTCATCCAGGTTCTTGATTTGCTGGTATTGATGATGGTAGTAAAAGGTAGGCCGGACTCCAAGTATCTGTCAGGTTCTTGATTTGGTGGTATTGAAGATGGTAGTAAATGGAGGCTGGACTCCAAGTATCTGCCGAGTTCTAAAGGGCCTATTCATTTCCCAAATTTGTATTAAAAGGTCGGGGTCCTCGAGTTCGTATACCACTGGCCGAGTTCCATAATAATCAATTACCAGTTCTTGTAATCGATTACACAAAGCTTTTTAGAAAAACATGGTTTCCTGCTTTAATCAATTACCATGATTTGTAATCGATTACACAAACAGCTTCTGTAACAAAGCTTCACTACTTTAATCGATTACCACTCGGTTTAATCGATTATTCTATTCGTTGTTCAAACCCAGAAATCAACATAAACACTTTAATCAATTAAGTGGCAATTTAATCGATTACACAAGGCTTTTTAATCGATTATTTGGCATGTTCAAAGACTTTCATCTTGCTCATTCCTCGAAGTAATTCCAAACTTAAGCATATGGTCAATCAATATTTGGCATGTTCAAAGACAAAAAGGGGGAGATTGTTGGATCTAGGGGGAGCAACTTGAAGTTTGAAGCTTAGAACTTGGAAGAATGTTTTGAGCTTTTCACATGCCTTGAAGAATGTAATTCAAATTGAAGTGTATGAAGAGGCCCATCTTTTGATCCTTGCATTGCATACATATAAATCATTAACATGCTTACATGTTTCTCATTAAAATATCAAAGCTATTCATGTTCTAAAAGAAATCAATAAGTCATGCTTAAAATGTTTTTTTGGAAAAATATGTTTTCACTGCTTTAATCGATTACACCACCGGATTAATTGATTACACAAGGTGAAAAATCTTTTTAAACATTTCATCTTTTCCTTAAGAGTACAACCCGGTGCCGTGTTACGTCGGGTTCATATACAACTTGTCATAATACTGTTGAAAGGTGAGAGCCGAGTTCATATACAAATTTTCGGGTTACGTTGGGTTCATATACAAACTTGTGTACCACTTGTCGGGTTCCAAGATTTAGTAACATTACAGTCAATCCGGGCTGGGTTCCAAAATCATCCAAGCTTCAGGGTTCCTGATTTGTGTAGACACACTGATATTAATGATGGTAATGGTAGGGATGCCCGGGTTCCAAAACTCATCCGGGTTCTTGATTTGCTGGTATTGATGATGGTAGTAAAAAGGAGGCCGGACTCCAAGTATCTGCTGGGTTCTAACAAGCCTATTCATTTCCCGGATTCGTATTAAAAGGTCGGGGTCCTCGAGTTCATATACCATTGGCAGAGTTCCACAATAATCGATTACTAATTCTTGTAATCGATTACACAAAGCTTTTTAGAAAAATATGGTTTCCTGCTTTAATCGATTACCATGATTTGTAATGATTACACAAGCTACTTCTGTAACAAAGCTTCACTGCTTTAATCGATTACCACTCGATTTAATCGATTATTCTGTTCGTTGTTCAAACCCAAAAATCAACATGAACACTTTAATCGATTAAGTGGCAATTTAATTGATTACACAAGGCTTTTTAATCGATTATTTGGCGCATTTAATCGATTACAGTTAGTTACAAGAAACTGTTATAAATAGAAGTGAGGCTTGGCTTGAAACAAAACTTGAATACTTCAAATTTTCTAAATACACACAAGCCTTCACAAAGTTAGAAAGTGATTTTCTGGGTTAACTAACTTCTTGTCCCACTCTTTAATCTTCATGGGTATTGAATGATTTCTTGGGCAAGAGTTTTCAAAGAAGAATAGGAGAGCATGTTCTGAAATTCATTTTGTTCATTCAACCAATTCACCCCCCCCCTCGCTCTTGGTTATTGTGGGCATTCCTATTGTTTTCAACCATGAGTGAAAATCTTGTGTGCTGAGGAAACAATTCTTGAAGGGGTATGCTTGGAATTGGGGGGAGTTGACATAGACCAAATTGCCTTGCAAAAATTTGGGGTTGATAAGGACAAAATATAATGTCCTTCGAAGTAGTTCTAGCAAAAATGATATCCCAAGTAAAAATAAATTACTCCAAATTTCGACTAAATCAAACAGTTGGCCAAGAGTTTCACAAGGAAATCTTTGCTTTAACCATTATGGTCCTATAAGTGTTGAAGTCAAAAAGGGTTCTAAGTTGTTGTCAAAACAATCAAAATTAAGAAAACCCTTGATGTATTTGGTATAACATTCATATGTGAAAAATTCTCTACTAGGAGTCAAGTATGTCAATCAAGCTACTTCAATTTTCAAATTGAGATTCTCAGGGATATCCCTTTCAAGAGTTATATGATTGGCTAGAATCGCATTTAACCATAATTGCACAATCTATAAAGGTCTAATTATGTACTTCATCTTGCTATGAGTATCCATAATTTTGACAGCTTCGTCCATTACCTTATAAATAAGAGCTAATAGAAATTTACTAAGACAAATGCCATCTCCGAAGTGAAGGGCTTAGGCTAAATTGTAGTTGTACATTGGAATTTGAAGAGAGCGAGTTCAAAGAAGATGTTAAGAAACCCACATTATTACATCAGAAGTGCTATGTGTTCTTCATCATAAACTTCTCTGAAGTGAAGGGCTTGGGCTAAATTGTAGTTGTACATTGGAATTTAAAAAGTGCAAGTGCAGAGAAGATGTGAAGAAACCCAGTACATCATAAATGCTATGTGTTCTCCATTATAAACCTCTTCAATATTTTTCATATTCTTTTTTATAAAAGCACCATAAGACTTAGCACTAAAGTCTATATCTACTTTATTCCTTTTGATTTGGTCTTCAATTAAACCTAAAGCATAGGTCTTAGCTAAAGGTATGATGCTAGTAATCGTAGCTATGTCTATTAAAGTTAAAGTGACTGGACCATAGGGAAGCTCCAAAGCATGTAGGCTTTGATTCTAGAACAAGAAGAAGGCCATTAATATAGGCATATCTAAACTAACAATATCATATTTACTCAGTTGAATCAAGTCATAGATGCCTATATTTTTCCAATGCTGAGATTTCTTGGCTTCTACACGTTTGAGCCAACTAAAATATGTTTTTCCTATCTTTAGGAGGAGAGACTCTAAAAGTCCCATTTTTTTCCTTCAGAAAGTCACTCCTAATAGTTTCTTTATGGATTATAGGGTATTCATTCTCATAAGTAGGAAACCAACTACTAATAGCTTCACAATCTAAGGAGTAGTACCTAGGGTTAGCAAAACAAATGTTTTTAGTGTTTATAGAGACTAGGAGTAGTACCTAGGCTTACCACACCTTCTTGCATTCTTCTTCATGCCCTGGAATAAGAATCAATTCAAGGCCTTTGTTTGTTGTTGTCGTTGTCATGGTTGGCATTTGCAATTATGTGCTTCTCTCGGTGTTAGCAAAGGTGTCTCGATTAGTGGAGACATTGTGCTATGAAGAAATGTGCATTGATGAGGATGAGGAAGGATTGGAATAGGATTATGTAAGTATAGAGAATGGATATGTACAAGTTAGGGATTGCAAAGAGTAGTAGTAAGGGTTCAAAGGAAAGGATTGGTTTATATATATAAGGTTTTACAGATAAAACAAAATTCAAAATTTGAATAATTAAATATATTTTAAACTATTTATGTGATGTTAATTTGACACATTAATATGGAAAGGCAGTTATAGTAGTAATAGAGGTAATCACACCTATATTGGTTAGCATGAAAATCCAACCATGATTGAATTGTGTTCTCTAGGACATTTAATGATATACAATGCTTTAATTAAATAAGATATTATAGTCACCTCAAAATAATTGGTCTAAAAATACTATATTCTTGAAAGATAGTACTTGAACACACTATTTTCGGGGGGCATTTGTTACCTTTATTATGTAAATTTTGTCTAAAGTATGGAACTTATATAATGTTGATGGACTTGTCTTGAAATAAAAAGAAGAGTTCATTCAAAAGTGATCAATATGTGAACTAAAATTTGAGAAGTTGAATGTGCCATCGAAGGAATTCATTGCAATACAAATTGATGTTTTCGATGACTCTATTTGAGGCACGTGGGGTTGGAAAGCTCTTAGAAGCAAGATTGTTTCGAAATTTGAAATATCAGTTGAAGCAATTATGGAAGAAGTTATATGAAGTCATCAAATAACATTAGAACTATGCATTTAGAAATATTGTTATATAGTGTCGAAATCATAGAATTTGACCATTAGAGTTAGAAGTTTATAAATAAAATCTCTGACTATCAATTTTTGGTGAATTGAATCATTATCACTTAACTCCTCAAACACCAACAACACCGCACATCAAAATTGGCTACTGGTTCAGAAGGTCACCGTGTTTGTATTCATTCTCACTTTTAATGAATTCATGTTTCTTTATTTTACTTCATCTTTCTAAACCCTTTTACTTTTTCCAATCTTTATTTCTTCTCGAAACCTTTAATTTTCCTGTAACGATCCCGTATGCATCCAGTTCATTAACATTATATTATGGTCTTAAGCACAGCAATACTTAACGTAAATTAAGTAATCAGGGAAGCATAAAATAATAAAACGTCATCATGCGTCATATGGTACAATCTAACATTATGTATGGTATATGATATACATCCCGGCACCCGGGTTATGTTCCAAAAGGTACATAAAACAAAACAAAACCCATACCAGGTTACAAAATATACAATAAACTTGAGTCAATAGACTCGCAAAAGGACCACCTTCCAGAATCCGCTTCCTCAAATCCGGCCTCGTCCCCTTGTCCGAGATCCTCAATTATCAGCCAACTCGGTCTCGGCCTACCCGGCCTATCAGTTGAGATCCACCAAACAACCCCTACTCGGGTCTCTTACCTCGGACCCCGTCCTCCATTCTTTGGCTATCACCTGCAATATAAATATAATCCCTAATCGGGGTGAGATACAATCTCAGTAAACTCAGGGTTCTTGGAGACTCACCCCCTGGTTCACTTCCACAATACATAGCATTTATATTGGCATTATAAATAACCTAGCCAACCCAGCCTTTAATAAAATAATACATGTAAATAACCACACCACATACCATTCCAATATGCAATTTAGCCAACCAGTGCAGATATCATACACAATTGCATATAAGATATACAAGTTAGACAGCCAGTACACATAAAGTGCACTCTTGTATATCTTCTAGTGTACTCTGCGTACACATCACGTATCTCCGCCTGAGGTCCCGGACTCCACATGAATTCCACCAAAGACATGCACAAATGTATAACCAGATATACAACTTAGCCAACCAGTGCACTCCACGTACACAATTGTGTATTCCAGTTATACAAGTTAGACAACCAGTGCACATCTCCATTACATGTATGTTTTCAATCAAAAAGCAATAACACACAATGTAAATACACGCACCATGACATCCAATAACCATCACTCCCCAGGAGTATGGTGGAACACAATCAAGGGAACAAACTCCCAAGAACAGAGAGCCTACCTTCTCTTGTTCCAGCACTGATCCTCTCAGCCGCGTGTTCACCACCATTGATATCTTCTTTATCGAGCGCTACACCAGGAAAGAAAGATATCAAGAACGATTCTCAACCGTCTCATGAAAAGAACCCAATTCTTTTCCCAGATCTCGAAAATATACCACCAACAAGTGACTTGTAACCCCACAAAGATCTATCTGGGCATACAAAATACCCAAAACCCAGAAAAACTAGCTTCCAAGGTTGAAACTTCATCACAACAAACCTTCTAAGCATACTTTTGCAAAGAAACACCACCCAAAAAACCAACCTTAACTCATATGGGTCATTTTTCCTCTAAAACCCCAAACTCAAAAGATACGATGAAATTAACATATCTTACCTTAAAAACAACAAGGAAGACTAGAGGACAGCTTTTCCAAGCTTAGATATCCTTAACGTGCCTTCTATCTCTTAAAGGTTGAAACTTTAACTTCCTTTGGAGAATTGATCTCCTCGCTTGATGGTTTTCACCATTAACAGAGGTTGGAAACTAGTTTATATGGTACTACTCTTCAATCTTTACGTTGGATGTGAAGGTTTTTAGGTTAAGGAAAAGTTATCTAGGAAGCTTTTCTCACTTTAACAATGGAGGAAATAAGATATGAGAGAGAAAGTGTTTTTTAGCAGAGGCGGTGGAAATAAGATTACTACAAAATATCTCACTCAAGCATACCTTATATAGTCTAGTCGTATAGTAATATGAGAACATTCCCGCGTCAAAACACAAGCAAAGAGTTAACACGTGTCACTTGTATAAAGTGAATATGTAGAGATATTTGACTGTCGGGTTGGGTCTACTGTTTGGCAAGTCAATGAGTTATATCTCATGCATGTTACGTGTGACTACTCGGGTTCTCTAAACCCTACTGAGGTTTCCGGGTTCCCATCATATTATGAACGCTGCCGAGGTGTATTTTAAATATAAATATTGAGTGCAACCTTACCACCATATCCCGGGTGTAACATCCTCAAAATTATATCTTGAATTCATATTTATAATTGAATTGTGTAAGTGTGATGACACTTGGATAGAAAATATAGTTGAAGAGAAATGACCATATCACCCTTCCCTTGAAGCAAAAATTATAGAAATGCCCTTAAGGTGAAAATTACATAAATACCCTTGGATACTTTGGAAATTACCATAGTACCCTTCAAGCCAAAAATACCAAGATACCCTTAGGGATTTTGTGAAAGCTTGATGGAAGTATAGAGTACTCTTATATGGCAGATTATCAAAATACTTTGTGACAAAAAGCCTCAAAATAGAATTTCTATGAATTGTATACGGTGATGACTTTGAAACTTTATTCATAAGAATTCAAGCAGGAGAAAAATATGGAAAAATGATAAATAAAATCTATGGGATTTTCTCTTAATTGTAGGATGAATAGACTTATTTAATAAAATGGTTTAGTAATTTTGATTGACAAAAGTAGTATGGACCAATCA
>CM023949.1:12756470-12795437 GCA_013407115.1 Glycine latifolia | reverse complement strand
TATATTTAGTGATCTTTGGAAGTGATTTTGATGATATTTGGACTGTTTGTTCATATTTTTATTATGGGACTGTTTTGTATTAATTTTTAGAAGTAGAGGTTGAATGGTGTGTAGTTAATTGGTTCAAATACTAAAGTGATTCAATTTTGAGGATAAAGTAGTAAGGTGGTAGGTGAAAGGAGATTAAGATGCATGATAGGTTATGATCTTTTCTTGTGAAGGTTTAAAGGAATTAGAAATTATTTGGAAGATATATTGTGGTTTATTAGTTAGAATACTAACATGATTTGTCTGTAGCTTGAGGATAATCAATTATCATGCCTAAGATGGTATGATTTTGTTTGAATAAGTTATGGTAGCTTAACCATACTTTTGGTACGCGTGATGTTATGATGTAAATATCTTTCCATAAGGCAGTATGTATTTGCTTATGGATTTTATTATGGATGGATGTTGATGTTATGATAGTTTGATTCATGTTTCCAAGTCCAGTACGAGATTTTGTGAAACTGAATCTAATACTACATATAGTACGATATGTAGTGCCCAGGTGCAGATATATGGCAAAATTCATGCATGTTTGCGTAAGACGATCGCAGCGTCTACATCCAGTACGAGGTGTAGCTACATATAGTACGATATGTAGAGGCCATTTGCACCCTGGGATAGTTCATTTCATGCATTCATATAGTTTGCATATTTATTTTATGGATTTGTTGGAATATATCAATGATTTACTAACGTACTAACGTGTTCGATGGTTTAGCCTTGCCTACTGAGAAATTTTTATTTCTCACTAGATTTGTTTCATTTTTTTAGATGGCAACCGTGGTCAATTTCCTTGATGACCTGAGTCGGTGATGGCATAGAAATGAAGAAGAATGAAGTAGACTTTTGTTTGGAAAAGCTTGTACTTGTTCAATAATGACTTTTGTAACAAGGACTGTGGTTACATATAATATATTAGTTTCAACACTTTTGTAAGTTATACGTTTTTAGAATTAATAATAATATACGCTTCTTAAAAAAAATTTAATAATAATAATAAGATTAATAATATCTGGTAAAATTTTAGGTCGTTACACCGGGTTCCTGTACACTTATTCCAACCACTAGGCTAAGTCCGGGTTAAACAGCAAGTATTGTTTTAATCGCTTACAAACACTTATGTAATCGATTGCATAAGAACCCATCCTTGGTACTATAGTACGTCCAATGTCCCTCCTCCTCTGACCTTATCTGACCTAATCCAACCTATTCCGACCTCATCCGACCTAATATGAGTTCCTACCTTGGTACTTCACAAGTCCAAGGTTTCTCCCCAACCACTCCCAGGATCACTAGCCCGATAATTCTATAAAAAGGGTTGCGAGCTCTTCCGGTCTCTCTACCCGGTAGCTCTTACAAGTCAACCACATACAAGCTCTTCCGAGCTCACCCGAGCTCAACCGAGATAACTACCTGATTGCTCATCCGAGATTACAAATAGGTAATACATCCGAGATCACCCGAGCTTATCCGAGATCACAACTCAGACCTCAAAGAAAAGGAAGACATGAGCTCTACCGAGATCACTACTCAGTCTCTCAAGGAGAAGGAATATACGAGCTCAGTCGAGTTCTCTACCCGGTCACTCTTTCCCTCCTTGTCCGGGTTCCTTTTTATACATCAGCGTTTTTCTCAAAAGTGCTATGTATATGTATATACCACTTACGTGGCAATAACCCGGTCATGCACCAACCCGGTCTTCCTATAATACTACCATACCACACAACTCTGGATTTGAAAAGGTGCTATCTACACCCCCTTTTATCCGATTTCCAATATACACCCCCTTCTGTGCCAACCCGGTCACATGAACCCGGTTTTGAAGAGATGCTATCCACACCTCCTTCTTATCCGAGTTCCAAAATACACCCCCTTATGCGACAACCCGGTCATACGAACCCAGATTATCGCAGGGTCATTATATTTCCAATCTCTACTTCTGTTTTATTATTATAATTACTATCAAAATATAATGACTATCGAGATTAATTTTTAATCAAAAACACTATTATAAAATTTACTTAAAAATTATATTACAAACCATTATATGATACAACTATAATTATCTATTGATATTTTTATCGAAATCACTATCACTATATGTATTAAATATTAGACAATTCTCTGATAAGTTGAAAACTATAAAAAAATTTGTTTGATTAAAAAGAACTTACAATAAAAAAATTTGTTTGACTAAAAAGAACTTACGATAAGTTGAATTTTATATCTCATCTTTCCATATTTATTTGTTAATAGAATCATTTAGTGAAAATTACTCGATTATAATGATACATTCATTTCTAAGAATAAATACAACCTTCACAATTAAGAAATAGGTATATAAATGGGTGTAAAATAGATGGTGAAAATCACGATTCATTTTGTTATATCTTTACCAAAAACAAAATCCCAGAGGCCTTATATGGGTAAAATTGGGGATAATTTTTTGTTATATATTTTCCTTCTCTCCTTATTTAAAATGGACAATTTCAACAATTTAATAGATGATAAATAACTTAGGTTTGAACAGTTTAAAATTTAGTAGAATTAATTTTATTTACAAAACAAAATAGAATTATTTTTTTCCATATTAAATATAGTTATGTTTTCATTTCAAAATCTTACCAAACAATTACAAAAGGCGCATGCCTTGTCATTTGATTTTTGATCTACAATCCATGTTCTTACGACTCCATCCTTTTTTATTTTGCAACTAGATAGGTCTTTAGTCCATTCTACAATTAACCTTTTTGGACCCCGTTTTAATTTTTGGTCTTCGGGTATTAGCCTCCCTTTTTCGCTAATGGCATTCTTTGCTTTTGATTTTTTTGCAAGTGTGAATTTCTAATTTTTATTTAAGAAATAATACAAAATTGAAACAGGTATTCATTTTATATTGGAAAGTTATATAAAATAAAAATGCATTTTTGCTTTGTATAATTTATTTTGGAAGAAAAAAAAGGCATTATAAATCCAACTATAAAATAAGTCTAATATAACATAAAATGATACAAAGTACATGCATATAGTGAAACAAACTAGTGGCAATGATAAAAACAAACAAGTGAAACAAAGTTGTGTTTAATTTTTATCATGGTTAAGTCAAACTTGTGATGGTATTGACATTGGAGCTAGTCGATGACTCAAGTTGATGCAAGCTTGCCTGACTTTGGCCAATGGATCTTGGTTGACACAAGGAATCATGGATATGCCTATAGAGCTTGATGATGACTTGGGTTGACACAAGCAAGTTATGATATTGCCATTGGATCTCACCAGTGTAGTATATAAGTCAATAAGTCCAAGAGTAGTATATTGGGAAAAGACAAAGAACATATATGCTACATCTTTGTTGTCTTTATGTTTCAAGGATTCATATTCGACACTACCATCCCATGTGTTATATAGGATATTGGTAATAAATAATATCCCATTATTGCTTCCCTGAGTCTTTCCTCTATTCCTAAGGGATAAAGATAGACTACACCTTTTTGGATGCCTTTTCCATTATGGCTCCTCTGATGAATATGTTTACACTTTTTTTGGATCAATAAGGTTTGGCTCTAACCTAGAGTGTTTTGGCTAAGGTTTATTCTGATATGAGGTATCTTTTTTAGCAACTCAACTCTTATGACCATACCCTCTCTCTGTGGCACTCTTTCCTTGCAACAAGATCCTTCAAATTGATCTCATTAAATAAGATTGGAAGTTAGGTTGTTTATGGCTGTTGGAGGGAGTTTTCAAATGTTTGAAAATTGTACAAGTTGTCTAGACATACAACTATCTCATTTTCTTTTCTTCTCCTACAAGTCTTCTACAACTTTTTCTCTTTTCACAACTGCATCTTCTATGCTTTTTCCCTACTATTGAAAGCTTGCACAATTTGAATTTTAATTATAGTCATTGGTGCTTATTGTTATGGCTTAGTGGTTTCCTCATGACATCTTGAATTTGTCATAGGATCTCTTTTGAAGATTGCTCTCCAAGGTGCCTTCTAGTGATGATTATGATAACTTCATTGCTTATGCATCAATTTTCTTATCTTTTGGTTGCTTTGATTGAATGAGGACTTGATTCTTCTACAAGTTTGTTCTTTTGAACTCTTGCAAGTATTTTCCAGAGCTAGTTGTTTCTGGTTCAATGCTTCTGAACACTGGAGCATGACTTTCTGACATTGATCTTCTAGTGTGTGCTTCATAACAATGTAGACTTCTCTATCTTAATTCTTCTATTATACAGTGCATATATTGATGATCTCTAGTCATACACAATTTTTTATATCTACACTTTGATCTATAAAATACGATTGTCCTTCATGCTTTAATTAGCTTCTTTTTTTCTTCATTCAGCAAGTTGATACTTTTCACCTTTCTTCTTGCTTCTAATAAACTTTTTCTAATAAAACAAACCATTAGTAGCTAATTTAGATGACTTATACTTTACTTCTTGAAAGTTTTTTATCATTAAAACTTAAGCTTCAAAAGGAGTTTTGCTTTAACATCTTTTAATTTATATAGATATATATATCTAAATTAATTTAGTAATAACTTTATATTATTGTTATATTATTTATCATATTTATATAGAAGTTAATATCTTTAATGATATTGTTATCTTTTAAGTTATTAAAATACAAGAAGAGATGTTTATTTCTATAATGGGCCTCAATGTGGACTGAAATATGCCCAAACTATGCATTTTTAGGTTTTATTTTCTTATTTATTTGAGTAATAGGCCTCAATGTGAACTAAAATAGGCCTAAACTATGCGTTTTTAGGTTTTATTATAGGCTTAGCTCTATAAGTACCCAGATATTGCTATTTTTGTCACAACTTTTTATTAATGAAATTAAGCATTTTCTTGAATTGAGAGCTTAGCCTCTTCTTGGTTCTTGGTTGAACCCAAATTGATTCTTATCAAGGAAGCTTTCTTTTGTGGTGAATCCTCCTCCAACTTATCGCTCCACTACAGATTGTGGCTTCATTAATTATCATTTTCTTAATCTTTCTCACATTTTATCTTTAAGTTCTAATAATTATCCACGGGGTCTTGGAATTTGCATCTAGAAACGATCAAATTCAAGCGTTCATGCCTTGGTCGTCATCACGACACAATATTTGAGAGATTTTGTTTCAATGCTATTTGAGTCTAATGATAAGTTGTCTACTTTTTTTTATAGAGATAAGATTTTGTCTTAAAACTTATAATTATAATATTTTCGCATAATAGATAATAGATAATATATATATATATATATATATATATAAACTCATTCTCCATATATTATATGTTACATTTAGCCCCATTTATTTTTTGTATTTGTAGGAAAGCGATGGTAATTCATAGAATTATGAGATTCATTGTTGAAGAAGGATATATTATTCAAGTTCATATTACTAATTCTAACACAAAATAATTGACAAACTTATACGTTCAAGAAGATGTCTAATGACAATAGTTTGATTGAGTAGTTCAAGAAACATGGCATAAAAGTAAAATTCTCTTTACTTTTCTTTTAACTTATTGCAACTACAAAACTAACCAAACAAATATAATTTTCCATATCTAACTTAGTTAATTTTTAATAGGATCATTTACTAGCTAACAGGAAGATTAGAAGACAATTTTGCATGAGTAGACATATATATTGTCAAATATTGAATTGTCTGAAGTTGGAGACAAATATATTTTAAATAACTTTTCAATTAACTGCATATATAGCATTTCTTAATCACCTTCTTATTATTTTGAATAGCTTATCCATATTTAAAAACATATTTCTTTTAACTATATGTTTTTGTTAATACAAATGGTTTTGCACAAATGACTAAACAATCTGCAAAAAAAGGTGATTACATGGTAACTATTCTTAGAACGTATAATATGATTAAATTATTAATAAAATTTTCAACTTCTTATATGAAACTTAATCATATTTTTAATTACTTTTCATATAGGTGACAATGAAATTACTCCATTCAGACAAAAGTAGGAGAAAAAGTGTCTTCAAGTTGTAGATTAGACAAGCGAAATTGAAAGTAGTCCATGTGAGGGGAAAGAAGAATATTAAAGATGTAGATTGTCTAAACCCTAATGACAACGTGACTCAAACCTCAACCACGAATTCCAAAATTGTTTGAAGTTAAGATGGAGCTAAGTGTACTTTTTGATGAAGAGGGGGTAATTTTAAAAAAAAAATTATCAATTTGAGATAAATTTTGAATAATTACTTGTTTATGGATAAATCGTGCAGATCAAGTTACGACTTCTCTATTTTCTTTTTATTATTAATTTCTTAGTAGAAGTCAAAAACATGTTACAACTTAGTTCTTTTTTTAAATAGAATTCGTGGATCAACTCACAACTTTTTTTCCATAGTTGTTTACATGAGTTTTAGTTTAGATTTTATTCAAATGTTTTAGAAATTTATGAATTAATTCCATATGTAAGTTATTATTATAAAAATGAAAATTTAATTAATTTTATTTAAAAAATTAAAAATTATTTTAATTTCAAGGACAAAAAATTATTTAATGTATTGAACAAATTACACCAACACCCTTTAAGGTTTCATGTAATTATATAAGCACATCTTATTTTTTTATCATTACTTTCACCTCATCCCTTGTAGGGATCTTAGTGTAAAATTTGAGTGAGTTTAAATGTCATGTTTTCTAACATATAAGGAGGTAAAACTGTAATGTTTTTAAACATAATGGGAGATTACTTTAGAAAAAAACAGAATTATGTCTGATTTGATAAAAACAATTATAGAATGGGGTTGCAATTTGCTCTAATATTATATTATTTTTTGTCCTTCAAATTAAAATAATTTTACTAAATAAAATTAATTAATTTCTCATTAAGATGTGGACATTGTTTGTTAAGATGGGATTTATTTATGATTTTATTTTTCAATTCAATATTTTTATTAGACAAAGTCGTGGAAGTCAATTAGTTATATGATTATGGATTATTTTTTGAAAATACTATATATATATCGCCTATAAAACTGATTAACTACAAAAGAAAATACGATTAAATCAAAAGGTAGAAACAATCTTACTGAAAACTTATCTAATTCAATTTAAACTAAATTTGTACATGTACATGTGTACAACTCATGTGTATGAAAGTAAAATTTATAAAGTTATTGTATTAAATTATTTTAGGTATAAAAAATCCAAATTGATTAGTCTAATCCAAATTGATTAGTCTCAAATGTTCTATTTTTTATGTGTATTGCACATATCAAAATTTAGTATATATCGAATTGAGTTTGTAAAATACTATTTTCTACGGTAATTGCTTTTCACCCCTATTTTCCTGTAATAAAAGCTTATTTTGCCCTCTATTTCAAAAATTTCATTCCTCCCTCTTCCGTCTTTCCCCGCCACCCCACCCAACTCTCTTTTGCTATCTTCTACAACCTTTCTCTTTCCAACTCTCTTTTGTTATCGTCCACAACCTTTCTCTTTCCATCCGAGTCCAACCCAACCTAACCCTTCTCTCTCTTCCCAGCTCACACCGTTGAGGTGGGTTTTTTTTGTTTTATTCGTCAATAGAATCGTTTTTATAAAGTATGGTTTTTATAAAATAAAAACATGATTACACATCTTTATCATGCATTAGAGTAATGATCTCATTGATAGATCTTGGTTTCTTTGGTTTGCACAGTAGGGTAATGATTTCATATCGAGATCAACCAAAAGTTGTATTCAACTCAATCGGACCTTTGCTACTAAATGAAAGCACAATGAACACACTTCAAATAAACCAAGAGGGGGGTGAATTGGTTTAAAACAGATATTTAAATTTTTCTCTAAAAACAATTTGCGGAATTAAAACTTGGATCGTATCACTCAATCATCTTTTGTAAAATCAGACTTTTTATTTCAATCAAGATCCACCTTGTTATGCATGCAATGACAGAAATACTTTCTTTGCTAATAATATTTTGATTACCCAAATACAAGCACTGGAAGATACATATAATTAGAATAAAAAACTCAGCAATTTATACTGGTTCACCTCACTAACGTGGCGGCTACATCCAGTGTCTTCCAACCAACACTAGGTTAGAGTTTTCACTAAATCAAAATATTCTTTACAAGCAATTTACAAGTGATTATCTTTATCAACCCTAGATAAAGAATCTGAATTCTAAAACACTATTAGAAAACAAATCACAAAGATCCTGAGAACCCTACTCAGATCTTTATCCCTAGAGAACCCTACTCTAGAAAACTTGAAAGAATCACTTTGATATATCACAACTAAATTTGAAATATCAGAAAATCTAAAAAGAAATTCTAAAAGAAAGATTCAAGAGAGACATAACCTGTGATCCTTCAATGTATGAATGAATGAATGAATGAAGTTACCAATCAATCTAGGTTGTATGAAAGTCAATACTCAGAATCAAAACTCTTGAAAAACTCTTTTTCTTTAACACATCATCTCTAAAATCAGAAATCTTTAACTCACACAAGATGTGTTTCTCACTCAGTAAATCAGTATCTTGGACTCTTAGAGAGCTTTTGAAACCTTTGGGTAAGTCACATATGCTTAGAGTAATTCGTTCAATGTCTATTTATAAAGAGCAAACCCATAAAGCTTTAAATAAAAAACTGATTTAATTGAATATAATCGATTAAAACGATAGTGTAATCGATTATTTTACCATAAGTAATCGATTAAAATACCAGATAATTGATTAATATGTTCTTGAGCTTTCTGGAAAATATTTCATTAACAAGATAATCGATTAATATGTGATGTAATCGATTAAAGCAGTAAAGCTCAAAATATGAAATAAGCCTGTGTAATCGATTACAAATTATGGTAATCGATTAAACCAGTAATGCATATTGAGTAAAGAATTAAGATAATCAATTGCATAACATGGTAATCGATTAAAGCAGTGATGCATGATTTTCATATTGTACTATGTAATCGATTATAAGAAGCCTGTAATCGATTAATATGTTCTTCATGGCTTTTCTAGATTTAGAACAAAGCATTTAATTGATTAAAACCATTGTGTAATTGATTAAAGCAGTAAGTTTTCATTTTTCCAAAAACATAACCATGAGAACTTAGCTTCTTTTAAAATCATTGAATAGCTTTAATACTTTAATGATAAACATGTATGTATGCTAATGAGAATGCAAATGCAATGCAAGGATCACAAGGCAATGTACTTGAACCACTTAAACAAATTACAAATGCCTTCAAATTGATTGGACATGTAAAAAGCTAAAACATCAAGCCAATTAATTCATCATTGCTTTAATCTTCTTACAGCTCCCCCTATATCCAACACTAAATTCTAAAAAGAAAAAAAATATTTTTCCAAATCATCATTGTGTTTAAGCTCCATATACTCGTATTCAACACAACCATCACCTACATAAACTAGTTGATGGTAAAAAAAAGATTAGGTAAAATTCTACAACCATCGATGGTGTGCATAATTGTTTTCCTTAAAGTATCAAGCGACATTTCCTCACTTATTGTGACGACTTTAGAACCACTAGGACCTTTAAACAATATCCCATAAGATGATGAAATCATGTCACCATCGTAATACACAACAATATATACATTCTCCATGTTTAAAGCAATATGGTGGATATCAAGCAAAGATGTTGAGTTGCATCAAATCCCTATTGCTATTTATATTAGATGATCTGTTGTTCTGTTATGAACCATACTAATGGTTGAGATTGCACTGACAATATAAATGGCTTAGATTATGTCTATATTTAATACGGTTGGTTTGCGTATAAAAAAATCATGTTCAGTCAATATGTCTTGGGAAAAGCAGTGTTCAGCCAATTATCACTGGAAAAAAGCAATGTTCAATCAATAAATGTTATGTTTTTCAATAAGTAAAAAACACAAAATGTGTTAATTTCTTCTTCTTTTTCAAAAAACAACACAATAGAATCTAGATTTTGTTAATTTTTTTTATTTCAATGAAATCTTGATTATATTATGTTGGGGGGGGGGTAAAAAAATTACAACGGAATCACTATTTTATTGTTTAATTTTTTTATTACAATGAAATATTGATTCCATTGTATTAAAGGGCTGCAAAAAATAACATTGGAGTCATGATTATGTTGTTATTTATGGGGTGAAAAAAATATACAATGAAATTGTAATTCGGTTGTAATAAGGATATGTAACGGAATCATGATTTCATTATTCAATTTATTCAACAAAATTATTATGATTTCATGAGAAGAGTAATTGTGGAATAAAAAAAGCCTTAACCCCTTGGTAGGGGTCAAGAGAAATTTTAATGAGACCAATAACAACTTCCATTGAGTTTTGGCCCTCAAACATTTAGACCATGTTTATAATTTCTTGCAAGGAATATTTGCTAATTTTAAATATTTAGAACTCAAAATATGACCAAAAAAATGTAATTTTTAACTAAGATAAATGATCATTTTTGTCCCTAAAAATGTAAACTGATGACAATTTAGTGTTTGAAAGAACAAAAATTCTGAAAGTGCAAAAGGTACGAAAAAGCATCCTATCATTATGTTTGGTACTTTAACTTTAAAATTTAATGCAAAATTGTTGTTGAAGATAAAATTTGAATTTGAATTATTGTTTTTCTTAGTTAGGAACATGTTGTTAAAATAGTCTAAATAAGAAGTTTAAATTATTATTTCCTAGTTTGAATTATTGTTTCATAATATTGTGCTCAGGTTGTTAACATTGTATAAATATATCTCATTTAAGAGGTGATGAATGTGTGAATTAATAAGTGAATGAATGAGTGGATGAATGAATAAGAAATTATTATTCCAAGCTATCCGTATATGATTTTTAACATTGTATCAGAGTCATGACATCCTCCATGAACAAAATTATCACTATTTCAGTTTCTTCCGCTACCACAAGAGTATTTCTTCTTCACATTCCCATTCGTACATCTCTTTTTTTCTTCTCATATCAGTACCTATATTCAAATTTTATTTTTCTCAAATCCATAAATCTATTCCTATGTTCCAATTCTCTTTGTTATTCACATTCCCAAACATACATCTCATTTTTTCTTCTCGTATCAGTACTTGTATTCCACTTTTATTTTCCTCGAATCCCTAACTCCCTTCTTCGATATGCATATTGGTGCTTTGAATAATATTGAATTTCAATGTAAATGAATTGGCCCAAAGCCATCGTATGCTTTTTTCCCTTCTTCTATCATACCCTGTATTTGAAAGTCACAAAGAAGTACACAAGGTGTAACAGCTAGTATGCATCCAGGTTGTTAACATTCCATTATGGTTGTTAAGCGCAGTAATTAATATAACAAAATAATTAAGGAAGCGACTAATACAATGACATCATGATACGTCCACAATAAGATAAAAGTTTTGCATTATGTAAGGTAATAGCTCACGAGTTTACAAGCATAGAAGACCCCGGGTATGATACCCTTCAGGGCCGGGTTACAAGCATGTGTGAATACATAACCCAAAAAAAAAACAGAGCCACATGCTCCAAAATAGACTAAGGTTCATGGAGAACCCGTCCCGGCTTGGTCTCTCATCCAGACTCCCTCGGACTGCCTCGCTACCCGGGCCTCTTGCCCCGGGATCCGTCGTCCTCCCTATCTTCATCACCTACAATAACATATAATCCCCAACCAGGGTGAGACAATAATCTCAGTAAACTCCGAGTTCTGGAGGGCTTCTCCTTTCCCGAGTTCACTTCCTCGATACAAAGCATCAAAACAGCATTACACAAGCTAGCCATTCTGGCTTACAAAAGAACACATCACATGTATATAATCACACAGATATAACAAGAGAGATCGTCCAACTAAATGGGCATATTCCCTTGTATATCCTTGCCTGAGGAAGATCATCCAACTTAATGGACACATTCCCTCTGGGCTCCGCATGGACGTCTATGGCTCTAAGTCCATGTTTGTCCATTCTACTGGCCAAAGAATCTCACATATCACAACAAAGCGTCACAGTGCAAATCATATACATGTTATCAATCAGAAAGCAGTAACACCCAATTTTAACACATGCATCATGCCATACAATAACCATCACACCCTCGGAGTATGGTGGAACGTGGTCCTGAGAAGGACACTCAAGAACAGGGAACTTACATCACTAAGTTCCTCACTGGTTCGCCCAACCTCGAGATACTGAACCCCACAATCCTTAGCGTCACGCCCTACATACATGCATGCGAGTAATCAATAGTGGTTCTTACTCATTGCATGTAAGGAAACTTCATACATTTTCGGGTTACAAGAACGAGTCACCCACAGGCGACATGAAGACCTCCAAGACGGGTCTATCATGGCCTAGCCCAAAATCCATAACAGTTAGATTTAAGGTTAGACCGGTGTCTCTTACCTCTAAAATGGTTAACGAGGCTAGTGAACAGCCTCTCCAAGCTCGAACGTCCCTACAATTGCCTTCTCTTCCCCAACTATAAGCTTTTTCCCGTTCGTCAATGGCGGAAACGGAGGACAAGAAGAGAGAAAGAACGCTTTTGGTGAAGAGATAGAGGAAGAAAAATGAGTTATGCATGAAATAACCCATACGCACACCACTTAAATACTCTGGGAGTTAACACACGTTGCATACGTCACTAGAGCCAACACGTGTCGCTCAAGTGGCCTGATAGGCAATGCCGGCCACATGCATAAAGTAAGCTCATGAAAGCACCAACTACCGGGCTGGCGAATCAGGTACATATTACCCATATCACATCGGTCTACCAAGTTGGTTTAATAACGTAGGCTATGCACGGGATACAATCTTACGTATCCACTATTGGCAAAGGCCATTGCCTCGGGTTCCCGTCGGTTTATAACAAACAAGGGCGGCACTCAGGTTGATGAGCCAAGCGCATTTGACTTCCCACTTGGTAAGTGTAGCCCAGACGACCTTGTCTGGGATCCTACCCTGGCCATCACTACCCGACCTCGTTTGGGTTCTTGCCTTGGTACTTCACAAGTCCAAGGTTCCGCCCTCTCCGGCTATGTCCGATCTTATCCGTCCTAAGGTGCTATCACCATTTCCAGGGTTAATCCGGTCACGGTAAACCCGGTTTCCTCGTTGACATACGTTAAATAAGTGCGAACCCGGATTTGTGGCAGGGTTGTTATTACCATAATTACTGTGTAATTAAGTATTTTGATCTAAAAGTGCCACGTGGACACCTGACCTTACATTCACCCCACCTTTTAAAGAATTTTGTCCGCAAAATTCAAAGAACCTTACCCGTCAAGCAACTTGGGGTACAGCTGCACAAGCACTGTTCCTGCTCCCAAGTCGCCTCCGCGGAAGTCCTTCCTTCCCACTGTACCTTGACTATGGGAATAGTCTTACTTTGAATCTTCTTCTCCATTCTGTCCAAAATCCAAGCCGATCGCGTGGGGCAAGTCAGATTCTCCTTAATCTGCACCATGTCCGGCTTCACCAAATGTGAAGGGTCTGCTACATACTTCTATAGTTAAGATACGTGAAATACGTTGTGTAGCCCGGACAGTTGGGGAGATAAGTCTAACTTGTAGGCCACCGGGCCTACTCTTTGGAGAATTTGGTAAGGACCTATGTATCTCTGGCTGAGTTTCTTTACCCCATCCAACCCCGGTGACTGGAGATAGTCTTAGGAACACATGATCACCCTCTTCAAACTGCAGTGGGCGATGCTTGCTAACATAGTAGCTCTTCTGTCGACTTTGAGCCTGCAACAGGTTATCCCGGATCATGCAGATTTGCTTGGATATGTCCTGTACCATCTCGGGTCCAAAGAGTTGACCCTCCCCTACTTCAGTCCAGCACGTAAGAGTCTGACACCTTCGCCCATTTAATGCTTCGAAGGGTGCCATGCCCAAGCTAGCATGGAAGCTATTATTATACGAGAACTCCACCAATGGGAGGTACCTATCCCAACTAGTCCCTTGTTCCAATGTGCAATCTCTCAGCATGTCTTCTAAAGTTTGGATAGTCCTCTCTGCCTACCCATCCGTCTGGGGATGATAAGTCATGCTGAGCCTCAGCTGGGTTCCAAAGGCCTCCTAAAGAGCACCCCAAAACCTTGAGGTGAACTTCGGATCTCTATTGTTGACAATGCATTCTGGGACGCCATGCAATCTAACTATCTCCTTGACGTATAACCGAGCCAACTTCTCTGTGGTATAGTCAGTCTGGACAAGTAAGAAGTGAGCCGATTTGGTTAGTCTGTCAACAATCACCCAGATGGAGTCGTATCTGGGTTGAGTCCTTGGTAGCCCGACTACAAAGTCTAGGGAGATACTATTCCACTTCCACTCCGGGATTGACAAGGGTTGTAACAGGCTCATCGACCTCTGATGCTCGATCTTAACCTTATGACATACCAGGTACTTAGTCACGTGCTCGGCTATGTCTCTCTTTATTCCCGACCACCAGAAGTTCCTCTTAAGGTCCTGATACATCTTGGTGGCTCCAGGATGAATACTAAATCGGCCTTTGTGAGCCTCAGACAAGAGCGTATTCACTAACTCCCCCTTAGGTACCACAATCCTCCCTTGGTATGAAATTAAGTCACGGTTCTCCCAAGAAATTCCGTTTTGTCCCAACATGGACTTCACATTAATCAACTCATTATTCACCCTGATTGCTCTCAATTAGAGACCTCAGTTCCCTTCCGTCATGGTCAGGTGCAGGTCTCGGAAATCCTCTATTAGTTTGCAATCCTTTATCATCAAGCAAGCAAGGCTTATGCGCTTCCGGCTTAAGGCGTCCGCCACTACATTGGCCTTACCGGGATGGTATCTTAACTCAAAATCATAGTCCCCTCAAAATCATAGTCCTTGAGGAACTCCATCCATCGTCTTTGCCTCATGTTCAGCTCCTTTTAATCAAACAAATATTTAAAGCTCTTATGGTCACTAAACACCACCAGCTTGGCACCATACAGGTAATGCCTCCATATTTTTAGAGCGAAGACCACTGCTGCAAGCTCTAAATCATGTGTTGGGTAATTCACCTCATGTGGCTTCAGCTGTCAGGAAGCATAGGCAACCACCTTTTTCTCTTGCATCAGGACACATCCCAGTCCCTGCCCGAATGCGTCACAAAAGACCTCGAAACTTCCTTTAGGGTCGGGAAGGGTTAATACGGGAGCTGTGGTCAATTTTTCCTTTAGTCTGTGGAAGCACTCCTCGCACTCATTGGTCCAAAAGAAAAGAGTTCCCTTCTGGGTTAGACAAGTCAAGGGCAACACCATCTGTGAGTACCCTTGAATGAACCTCAGATAGTACCCAACCAGTCCAAGGAAACTCTGGATCTTGAAAACACTCTTGGGTCGTTCCCATGTCATCACGGCCTCAATCTTACCGAGGTCAACTGCTACCCCGGCTGCCGAGATCACATGGCCGAGGAACCTTACCTAGGAGAACCAAAAATCACACTTAGACAACTTGGCGTACAATTGGTCGTTCCTTAGAGTCCGGAGAATGGTCCGGAGGTGCTCAGCATGATTCTCTTCATTTTCAAAGTATACCAGTATATCATCAATGAACACCACCACGAATTCATCCAAGAAAGGTTTGAACACCCGGTTCATATAATCCATGAACACCGTCGGGGCGTTCGTGAGACCAAACAGAATGATTTGATATTCATAATGGCCATAGCGAGACCAGAATGCGATCTTAGGTATGTCCTCGGACTTAATCCAAATCTGGTGGTATCTGGATCGCAAGTCTATCTTAGAGAATACCCGGGCTCCCTTCAATTGATCTAATAAATCATCAATCTGGGGTAAATGATACTTGTTCTTTATGGTGACCTTATTCAATTGTCGGTAATCCACGCAAAGTGGCATACTTCTGTCCATCTTTTCACGAAGATAACTGGGGCTCCCCATGGAGACACACTCGGCCTAATAAATTCTTTGAATAACAAATCCTCAAGTTGTGTTTTTAGCTCTTTTAGCTCCAAAGGAGCCATACGGTACGGGGCTATAGATATGGGTCCTACGCCCAGAATCAAATCAATGGAGAATTCAATCCCTCTGTCTGGTGGGAGTTGTGTGATCTCTTCTGGGAACACATCAACAAACTCATTCACGACTGGGATCCTTGACAGGTCTACGTCCGGCCCGTCCTCCGCTGCACTTAGCAAAAGACAGCCCCGTGCTCCTTTCCTCATTTTCTTGAGAGCTTGTAGGATCGAGCAAAGCGAACTGGAATCCAGCCTTACCCCATTTGAAGGTGCCATGACCTTTTTGTTGTAACAATCCAACATAATGCCATACATGGCTAACCAGTCCATCCCAAGAATGATCTCGAGGGTGGGCATTGCAAGGCAGTACAGATCAACACGGTACTCCTTGTCCTTAAAAAGAAATTGCACATCCCGGCAGTACGCATCAACCCGACACTGTTCCTTGAAGCGGTGGTAACCTCCATAGGAGAGGAAAGTCTGAATACCTGAAGGTTCAGTCCCAAGGTCGTACTATCCTTAATGAAGGAGTGAGTAGCCCCATAGTCGAACAAGACTCTCACATCATAATCATTGATCGAAACCGTACCTCAGATCAAGTCAAGAGTTCGGGTTGCCTCTCTAGCATCCATCATGTAAAGCCGGCCTAGGGTGGGTGTGGTAGACATCACTGGAGCGGCCATTGCCCGGCTGTCTATCCGCGAGCACTCTCTAGCATAGTGGTCGGGCTCGCCACACCTAAAGCATATCAGCTAACCTGAGCGGCACGCTCCCCAATGATCTGCCCCACAAGAGGTACACTTAGGAGGTTGGATCGATCTCTGATGCGATCCTCATTGATTCGGGCTCTTCTTAAACCAATCTGTTGAAGAAATGACCCTCAAGTCCCGGCCCCTGCCCTTCCCGGTTGGACCTGAATTACCAGGCTTCCTCCCTTTCTGGTCTTACTGAGGGACTTGACTGGCTTCCACTGCGCCTCCTAATCATGTCCTCTACCTAGCGGCACTACCTCACCAGGCTACCTATATCCCGGGATCCACTCCCAGCAATCTTCTCTTCAATGCTCTCCTTAAGCCCCATCTGGAATTTAGCAGCAAGGACCTTGGCATCAGGAAGAGCCCTTCTGAAATAAGCATACTTAGCTAATTCATTGAATTTGGCCAAGTACTTGTCCATTGACATCTGTTCCTGGACGAGGCCCTCAAACTCGGCTTGCTTCTATTCCCAGGCATCCCTGGGGAAATACTTGTCCAGGAACTCGGCTTCGAAGGTCTGCCATGTGATGCTCTCATCCTGGTCTCTCAACAATAGGGAAGTGTTGACCCACCACTCATGCGCGTCCCCTTGAAGCAAATAAGTAGCATAAAGGAGTCTCTAATGGTCCGGGCACTCCATCACTGTGAAGATCTTCTCCAACACTTGCAACCATCTGGCGGCCGCAACAGGGTCATAGCCCCATGGAACGCCGAAGGGTTATGCTTGTGGAAGGCAATAAGCATTTTCCCTCTGGTCGCCGTGTCCTCTTCGACCTCAGCTCGGGTAACCCAGTCTCCTCTATGGTCGCGGGGTCCATCAAAATGAGGGGTACCCCTGATTGAGTATTTTTAGTTTAATATTTTTCTATTCTTCTTAGATTATTTTGGACTTTTATTTTCCCATTCTAATTCAGTTTTTGCCTTAGGCAAACAAGTGGGCTTAATTGATAATTGTTGCTTATTTTCAGAGTTTTTGCTTACTTGACCTATCTTCTTTGTATAGGACTTAGAGAGCTCTACAGAACTCCAAATGGTGCATATGAGTAGTCCTTGGAAAGATAAGGAAAATATCTACAAGTTTGTCAGAGATAAGCCAAGGCCAATTCTATCATTTTGAGAGTCATTTTAGGCTTGTAAGTCAGAATCACTGCACTTGAATTTTGGGCTGCGAAATTGGTGTAATTAGTAATTAGCTAGATTAGTTGGACTTCATTGTGGCCCATCCTTACCTACTGACTCAGTCACTATATTTAAGTGATTTTAGTTATTTGGATGGACACACTTCATTTTAGCACAAACACATTTTGTAGTGACTTTTAGAAGTTTTAGAATTAAAACCTTTTCTCTTATTTTCTCTTAACTGTTCTTCATTTTCATTTCTGTTCTTCCATTTTCTTGCACTCATTTCATGGGTTTTTCATTGATGATGATCATGGAAGGCTAAAAAATCAATCAATCCAAGGATCCAAGCCCAAGCAAGGAGAATTTGAGTTCTGGTTTGGTATTTCAAATTCTGTGTGAATGTTCACTTTCTTCTTCAATCCTCTATTCAATTTTCACGATTATGAATGTGTTTAGGATTGAAAGCGGATTAGGTTATGGATTTATTTCCTAATTTTGAATTGTAATCACAGATTATTTGGATGATATTTCAATTAGGTTTGTGGTGTCAATTAATTTAGGGGTTAATTCAATTGAACTGCTTCTAATGAAATTGAATGAACTTTCACAACAAAATCATTATCGAAGAACTATGATAATTCATATTGCTAGGTTTGGTGAATTGGATTGATGCTTTTAAATTTGTTTTAGAATACCTTTTATCAATTATGTTAGTTTCTATTTTGTTACGTTTTTCTGCAATTTTTATTCATGCATGCAAACTGTTTGATAAAAATCTCCCCATTATTTACTAGTGAATTGAAGTTGGAACCATACTGATTGTGTCTCTGAGTCGACCTAGGTTAATCCTGTTCTACAGAATTAGCATAGTTTAATTGTTTTGAAGTGATACGACATCGGTTATCAACCCCCACCATGGTGGCGACTACCTTCACCCATGTTTGTACGTGGCAAAGAGGGTGTTTGGCCTTCCCTTCGCAGCGACCTCAGCTCGGCCATCGAGGCTTCATTGGCCTGCATCAATTCCTCGTTCGCTTTTCGGTTTGCAACCATCTCCTACTGCATAGCTGCCAAGGCAGCTATCACCGGGTCCGGGTGTGCGTTGGCGTCCGCCATCTCGCTATTGTTTCGGGTTCTCACCATCATATTGCACATGTCACACGAAAGCGTGAGTTGATCAGGCCCACACTTGTGATCACACATGCAATAATCATAACGGACACCAAAAACAATATGCAACACCCACAAATTACCATACATAATGCTTCCAAAGGAAAGACCGCTCTGATACCATTAAATGTAACACCCTGTATGCATCCAGGTTCTTAACATTCCATTATGGTCGTTAAGCACAGTAATTAATATAACAAAATAATTAAGGAAGCGACTAATACAATGACGTCATCGTACGTCCACAATAAGATAAAAGCTTTGCATTATGTATGGTAATAGCTCACGAGTTTACAAGCATAGAAGACCCCGGGTATGATACCCTTTAGGGCCGGGTTACAAGCATGCGTGAATACATAACCCAAAAAAAATAGAGTCACATGCTCCAAAATAGACTAAGGTTCACGGAGAACCCATCCCAGCTTGGTCTCTCATCCAGACTCCCTCGGACTGCCTCGCTACACGGGCCTCTTACCCTGGGATCTGCCGTCCTCCCTGTGCTCATCACCTGCAATAACATATAATCCCCAACCGGGGTGAGACAATAATCTCAGTAAACTTTGGGTTCTGGAGGGCTTCTCCTTTCCCGGGTTCACTTCCACGATACAAAGCATCAAAACAGCATTACACAAGCTAGCTATCCTGGCTTACAAAAGAACACATCATGTGTATATAATCACACGGATATAACAAGAGAGATCATCCAACTAAATGGGCACATTCCCTTGTATATCCTTGCTTGAGGAAGATCATCCAACTTAATGGGTACATTCCCTTTGCGCTCCGCGCAGACGTCTATGGCTCTAAGTCCATGTTTGTCCATTCTACTGGCCAAAGAATCTCACATATCATAACAAAGCATCACAGTGCAAATCATATACATGTTCTCAATTAGAAAGCAGTAACACCCAATTTTAACACATGCATCCTACCATACAATAACCATCCCTCCCTCAAAGTATGGTGGAACGCAGTCCAGAGAATGATTCTCAAGAACAGGGAACTTACCTGCACTAAGTTCCTCACTGGTTCACCCAACCTCGAGATTTTGAACCCCACAATCCTCAGCGTCGCGCCCTACATACATGCATGCGAGTAATCAATAGAGGTTCTTACTCGTTGCATGTAAGGAAACTTCATACATTTTCGGGTTACAAGAATGAGTCATCCATAGGCGACATGCAGACCTAAAAAACGGGACTATCATGGCCTAGCCCAAAATCCATAACAATTAGATTTAAGGTTAGACCGATGTCTCTTACCTCTAAAACGGTTAACGAGGCTAGCGAACAGCTTCTCCAAGCTCGAATGTCCCTGCAATTGCCTTCTCTTCCCCAACTAGAAGTTTTTTCCCGTTCGTCAATGGCGAAAACGGAGGACAAGAAGAGAGAAGGAACACTTTTGGTTAAGAGACAGAGGAAGAAAAATGATTTATGAACGAAATAACCTACACGCACGCCACTTAAATACTTTGGGAGTTAACGCACGTCGCATACGTCACTAGAGCCAACACGTGTCGCTCAAGTGGCCTGATAGGCAATGCGGGCCACATGCATAAAGTAAGCTCATGAAAGCACCAACTACCGGGTTGGCGAATCAGGTACATATTACGCATATCACGTTGGTCTACCAAGTTGGTTTAATAACGCAGGCTATGCATGGGATACGATCTTAAGTATCCACTATTGGCGAAGGCCAATGCCCCGGGTTCCCATCGGTTTATAACAAACAAGGGCGGCACCCGGGTTGAGGAGCCAAGTGCATTTGACTTCGCACTTAGTAAGCGTAGCCCATACGACCTTGTCCGGGATCCTACCCTGGCATCACTACCCGACCTCGTTCGGGTTCTTTCCTTGGTACTTCACAAGTCCAAGGTTCCGCCCTCTCCAGCCATGTCCGACCTTATCCGCCCTAAGGTGCTATCACCCTTTCCAAGGTTAATCCCGTCACGGTAAACCTAGTTTCCTCATTGACATACATTAAATAAGTGTGAACCCGGATTTGTGGCAGGGTTGTTATTACCATAATTACTGTGTAATTAAGTATTTTAATCTAAAAGTGCCAGGTGGACATCTGAACCTTACACAAGGTATTCTAAAGTCTCCACAAACCCATTTTGAATCCTTCTTGAACCTCAGATTTGAAGCCTTCATGCACATATTTCATTTGAAGGTCATTAATGTGAAGCTCGTTGCACTATTCTGAATCCTTTACAGACCAGCCCTAAAGTCTACTGACCTGATCATGTGATTGTTCTGAATCCCTTCCTATATCTCAATTCTCCATGCACGTATTCCATTTAAAGGTCATTGATGTGAAGCTCGTTGCACTGTTCTGAATCCTTCACAGACCAGCCTTGAAGTCTATTGACCTGAACATGTGATTGTTCTGAATCCCTTCCTGTATCTCAATTCTTTTTCTACCTCACATAACCGAAGCACCTGCAGTGGACTATCTTGAAGCACTTTCTGAAGCTATTGCTGACTTAAGTCATTTATAGAAGAGTTTTGAAGAAGCAATTGACAAGTTGGGCATGAACAATATTCATGCACCAACTTGAGGAGGAGTGTTGAAGAATAAAATTTGAATTTGAATTATTGTTTTTCTTAGATAGGAACATGTTGTTAAAATAGTCTAGATAAGAAGAAGTTTGAATTATTGTTTCCTAATATTGTGCTCAGGTTGTTAACATTGTATAAATATACCTCATTTAAGAGGTGGTGAATGTGTGAATGAATAAGTGAATGAATAAATAAGAAATTATTATTCCAAGTTATCCACATATGATTTTTAACAATTATCACAAATTGTAACTTAATGTCAAATTGATTATTACAAATTATAACTTAATGTTAAAATGATCTTTGAATATTACTACTTAATGACATAATTGTTCACAAAACAGATATATAAACTATAGTGTTAATGACATTACATTTTTTTTATGTACTTTTTACATTTTAGGAACTATTTCAAAATTTCCTTCTTTTAAAGACTAAATTATTATCAATTTACTTTCAAAGACAAAAGTGATCATTTATTTTTTAATTATGTTTAAAAATACAATTAACCTAAATTGGGTAAAAGTTCATAGAATTATTATGATTGCTAGATAAATCAAATAAGAACAATAATGAGTTTAAACTCAATTTTTTATATATGATAGGAGAAGAGAGATAAAAAAACAAGAAGAGGGACACAATATGTGATATGCTATGTATTGTGATATATAGAAAAAGAGAAATAAAAAAGACAACAAGGTAAAAGAAAATTCATTTTTGTATAAACTGTATAAATAAAATTCTCAGTCATTTAAGTACAAAGAGGGGAGATTAAATACATGAGTTAATTTGAATATAAACACACAACTAAAAAACCCCTTTTTTACGACGCGCATTCAAAAACGGTTGTAACAAAACTGTTTTAGAAATAGAAGCGGTGGCAATTTTGTAAATACTTGAACAATTTCAAAGATGGTTTTCGTATAACCATCTTTGAAAAAAATGTTCAAAGACGGTTTCGTAAAATCGTCTTTTAAAACAAGTCTTCAAAGATGGTTTTCGAAAAATTGTCTTTGAAAATCGTGCGTTAATTCAAAATACGAAATTTGAATCAAAGACAACTTTCATAAAATCGTCTTTGAAAGCAGTTGTTCAAAGACTGTTTCATAAAAACCGTCTTCGAATTGAGTATCTTATTTACTTTTTATACCTCTGCTCCCTCACCCTCCCTCTCTTTTAAATTTTTGAAATTTGAATTTAAAATTTAAAACCGAAAACGAAAAACTGCCCAAATCTTCTTTATTCTTAGTATATATCAAACATTTTCCTGAAGAATTCCTCCATCCACTCACACCGTAAGGAACAATTGTTGCCTTGAAAGATAAGGCCCACTCATTGCTTCATTCTCAAAATCTCCACCGTCGTCTTCAGATCCCTCACCATCGCCCCACTCAAAATAGTGTTGTTTTCCACCAAACCGAGGAGGCTCGTGCCATCGCCGAGCATCGTGTTTGAGGCTGACACCAGCCACTTGCGGTGCTGAAACCCCAGGAACACCCTCCACGACTTCAGCTCCTCTAGCCCGTTGTTTAGCACTGTCAGCATCGACGAGAACTGATATGGTTGCAAGACAAGAAAATAATTTATGATAGCTATAATTTATTTAGAAGATTTATAAAATGAAAAAAAAAAGTAAACAAAAATTAATACAAGAAAATAAAATAAAATAAAATAATATCTAAAAAAAAAGAAGTCTCACTACAAACACTAACTAGAAAAAGAAAACAATTTTCTTAAGTGTGTGTTTAGTTTCATATTAGAGAATTGATTTTGAGTTCATAATTAATTCTAAATAATTTTTTATATATTTGATTTCATGTTAGATAAGAGTTCAAAATTGATTCTAAGTCTAAAATTTGATATGAGTTGAAACAATTTTGTGTAGTTTGTGTTAGAATTTTTTTTATAGTGAGTTTTACTCCTAACTTAATTTTATAAAAACATAAATGACATAACTTTAAAATCAATTTCATTCAAAATTAATTTGGCCAATTTTCATCCAAATACACAAAAATTTGCTTTGCTTTTTCATCCTAATGTCTTTGAAGATAAGGAAACAATTTTAATAATTCAAAACTAACATAAAAAAGGAATACAATATTTGATAACATTGCTCAATTAGCTTCCTACTTATGCCTAAATATGTTTAATAGTTAAAACTTATTTTATATTTTGATTTTTTATTACACTTAATATATATAAAACAAATTGAACTAATGATTTTCTTAAAAGATAAAAAACACTAGAAATGTAAAAAAGGGGCAAGAGGTGTAGTACCAGGGGAGGGGGGCTTCAACATGGAAACTTAGAAGAGGAATACAATACTATACATAAAGTTAGTGGGGGCATCTTCCCATGTTAAGTTAAACGTAGGTTCATCCCTATCTAATTGGTTCAAACCCTATATTTGTTCCAATAATATCATCTTCAAGGTCGTGAAAAAATGCTTCAATGACATACTAGACCATAGCTTCTTTAATAGCATTATCCTTTTATGCAGGGTCCAAGTCTGTAGAAATTAGAGCTACTTTTACTTATGCTTTCCTTTTAACAACATTTGCATATATGAGGGCAGCTCTATGTTCCAGTACAAACTAAATTCTATCAAGCTCTTCCCTTTCAACTTGCTGAAGATCTAGTTCATACTATGTTTGTATCGATCCAATAATAGCTTCTTTAGGCATTGGCTCACCATCTACATCCATCATGGTGGCCTCCTCAACTGCTTTTCTCTACACCTCCTTAACATACATGTTCTTCAGAGACTCTAGAACAACATCTTTGAAATTTCTTCAGATACCTTTCCGGCTAAGGCAGCCAATCTGGCATCTTCAGTAAGCTTTTTCTTGTGCTCTTCCATAGACAATGTTTCCATTGAGGCAATGATGTATGCTTTAGTCTTTATGGCATTCTTCCTCTTTAGAGTCTGATCAAGTTTGGCCTTCTTCTTGGATTCAGTCAAAGAATTCTTTTATGCCTTCCTCTTGGAGGGAAAGGCTGGTTTGGGTGAAGGTTTGGAAGTCTATGGTGGAAGGGCTAGAGAATGTGAAGATTGAGAGGATGGGGTATCATGAATCTCAATATCCAATTTAAACATGAAGAGTAGATGAAGATAAATACTCTTAGTTTATTTTGATGATGTAATTGTATTAAGGAACTTTAGTAATTATTAGAATAATTTTTTATACTTATAATTCTTGATTGTGTGTGATATCATGCATACTTGCATCCTAAACTAGGATAAGTATATCAATATGTTCAAACATGACTAACATTGCATTAATCATTGATCTTTAGCCTTCAAGAGTTGAAATTCATAACTTAGCTTTCAAAACCACTAAGTTTCAACTTTACATTAGGATAATCAACTATATATTGTTGTAGTCGACTATATCGAGCCTTCATTTTCTCAAAATTGAGAACAGCTCACAGATAGTCAACTATCTTAAGTGTCTAATAGACTATTTGATTCTTAAGAAGTTTTTCGCTTTTGAAAATAGTTGATTAAATGGTAATATAATTGAGTATATGTTCTTTAGAAAAACCAGGTGATGCGAAGAAAAATTTAGTCTACTATTTCTTTGTCATAATCGACAATTTAGTTTTAAGGTTATAAAAATGAGTTTTTCGAATAATTTTGTGAGACACCATTTCTCTCATATTTTTCATTGTGTTTTCATTGAGAGTTTCTAAAAACCTCAAAGTGTCATCACCACCTTGATCCTTGACTGAAAACATCATTTCACATGGGTTCAATGGATCTTAGCATGGATCATGAAGGGTAGCTTAAGACTACATAAGAAGTATTTCAAAACTTCCATATCTTTCACACCTCAGGTGAAACATTTCCTTAATTGCAATTCTTTTTTTTTTTTGTTTTTCATTAAGTAGTTTCTCAATGGTTTGCATGTAGTGGGTTTTCGTTCTTGATAGGTTTTCAAGAGTTTAGACATTTGTGTTGTGCATTTTCTCATGAGTTTGTTTGTAACTCAAAAGGTGATAGGGGAAAGATTCAGGTGGGTTACTTGGATCAATTAGATGTAGATTTCTTTGAAATCAAACTAGTATAAATTTTGTGTGCATCTTTTCTCTAACCTTTAAACTCTTGTATTGCTTCTTGCATAAGTATCTTATCCTTTGAGCTTTCACTAATTGTTGTGTATGAAACACAATAAATGGCACTAGAAGGGCCGGGGGGGGGGGGGGGGTTAAATAGTGTGTTAGATAAACTTCAAAAAGAATTCTTACTAGAAGTGATTTAATAAACAAAATAGGTTCACAAAAATTGTCGTTCAATGACAACTCTTAGGTTTTCACAGAAGGACTGTTGTCCAGAGGTTTACAGATAGTAATTTAAAAACAAGAATTGTGTGTAAAGATGTGTCAATAATATGTCGCTTAAAACTTTAACAAGCTAAAGGAGAGTAGTAGAACCACTTAGGTTTACACTGGTTCACTCAACTTGAGCTACGTCCAGTTCTCCTTTATTAACTAGTGAAGGGTTTCACTAACCAATCTTGATTACAACAAGTATTTTGACTATCACTTCTAGCCTTACAAGTATTCTTTAGGCCACTACTGGCACAACCCTTAGACTCCCTCTGAATCTAAGAACGTTCAAGTATTATTTTGTCACTAAGTCACTTTTGGCTTTCAAAAACAACAATTTGTATAGATATAAAGATAGACACTTGAGGAGTGTGTTTATAATGAATTAACAAGCAAAGAATAAACTCTATAAGCACAATGTTTCTTTCTTCTTTTCCTTCACTTGAACTTTAGTATGGTATTCTTAATCAATTGTTCGTCATTTTTTATGCCAAAAATATTCACGATTTTCACTATCTTATTGATGGCTTCTCCTGCATTGCTGACAAAGCCTTGATGAGTGTAACACCCCAAAATTTCCATAACTATCATTCAATAGAGATTTATGAAAGTCTTAAATTAGGAAAGATTTGATTATGTAGATGAAATATCAATTAGAGACATTACGGAAATGTTTGGGAAAAAATAACCATATTGCCCTTATCGTAAATTTGAAATGACAAAAATGACCTTGAGGATAAAAGGACGATAATGCCCTTGAATATTTTTAAGAATTACAAAAGTACCCCTAGATATTTTAGAAAGATATTTTAAGTTGAAAACTTACATAAATGCCCTTGGATATTTTGGAAATGACAAGAGTACCCTTAGATATTTTGAATAGATATTTCTATGATGGAAAGGACAATTATGCCCCTAGGATGAAGGATGAATTTACCATAATACCCTTCAGGCTAGAAATGATCAGATATTCTTAGGGATTCTGCGAGAACCTGATGAAATTACAAGAATACTCTTAGATAGCAAATTATTAAGATATTTTGTGACAAGGTACCTTAGAATAAAATTTCTATGAAATTTACAAAGTGACGACTTTGAAGTTTTAAAGAAAAAGTTGTATTCTTTCCCTAAGCTTGCAAGTCCACGTGAATAAATGGAGTGGAAGAAGCAAGAAACTTTCAAGATAAGCCATTTGTAAAAGGAGCTATGGGATGGAAACAAGCGTCAAGACACTTGTATGATGTAGGATTAGCTTAAGAAGATTTTTTAAAGCAAATCTTCTCTTGTCTCCTTTGATAGAACACATGGACAGCTCTAGACATTATTTGAACAATCCCAACGGTCAAAAGTTAGATATATGTGATAGTAGTGTACCTTTAAAATTTTAAAGAGATCCAACGGTTAACGAATCCGGAATTAGAATTTTACTAAAACAGATTTTGAGACAAACTCAAGAATGAAAGGAAAACATAAAAAATCTTCCTTGGCAAGCTATGGCCGTGTGATATCAAGAGGAATGGAGAAGGCTTTAGAAAATTCAAGAAAGGGACACTTGGTTGGTAGAAAAGCTTGAAACCTTGCCATTGGTCCATTTGGAAAGTTAAGTTATCATGGCTTTAGAGATATTTTTATGACTAAGTATAAAGCATTCACTACAAACCTAGCATTTCCTACGTGAGAAAGGAAGCAAAATATGGATTGCACTCCAAGCTAAGGAAGTCCACGTGCAAAATGGAAGAAAAGTGGAGAATGGTGTGGAATTCTCAAGAAGTTGGACACTTGTAAGGTGAGAATTCATTAGCCAATAAGGTGAAACCAAATGGAAAGCCAAACAATGATAACTTAAGAAGATATTTGTAGATTTTTGGTAGCAAAAGCAAGACTCATAGGCTTATAAAAAGGGTGTGGAAACCGAAATTTTGGCCCCTAAAGGGGAGCTTCAACGTGCAAACATCCATCCAAAGCATTTCCATTTTATTCCTTTCCAAATTCCATTTTCACACAAAGCAAAACCAAGGCCTCCCACCCTTAATTCCTCACGTGAAGACCTAGGAGAAATGGGAAGCAAGGCTATCAAATTTTAAAAAGAGAAAGCTAGGTGCAACCTCCACTCCAAAATATTTCCATCACTTCCCATTTATAAAGCAAAACAAAAGCTCACCCACTTTGGAAGTCCACGTGAAAAACAAGGGGTCCAAGGAGCAAGGCTATTCATTTTGAAGAAGGAAAGTAAGGTATGGGGAAGTTTATGATAAGCCAAGTTTGAATATTAATTACATGAGAATCCTTACTTGATTTTATGAAGAATTAAGCTTTGTAGACTAGGTATTTGATGAATTGCCTCAAAGAACCAAAGATTTCTATATGAATGGTTATTCAATTAAATAACTTGATTTTAGTTTTATAAATAATTGTTGAATAGATAACTTGAATCTAACTTAATTAATGAAAGTTAAAATGACTTACAATGATATGTTTTCTGATTATTTCCAAGAAAATAATTGTTTAGAAGTATAGTAGAATATTTTGTTACAAGTATATGTTTGATTAAAAGTATTCTATGATTTCTTGAGCTTATATATTTAATTGATGCTAAAATTATGTTGACCTGAATCTACATGTATTATAACTACCTTTAAAAGAACAAGTTGCTTTCAATGGTAGTTACGTAAATGGTTTCTAAAGTTTAGATGTTTTATTAAAGCGAAGTACTAAAGTGATATAGTTTGTTAAAATAAATACCTTGAGTATGTTTGTTGTGATACTAAAATTATGTTGAACCTATGTTGATTATGTTGAACAATATAAAGATTAATATTAAATAAAGCTTTCTTTAAAGTATTTTATGAAAAGATATAAAGATGGTTCAAGTGTTGTGATGTTGAAAGAAATGTTTGGAGACATGTGTTGTTGAGTGTTCTATCAATTCTTATAAAGTTCATGTGTTGCTTGATGGTTCTTGAAGCTTGATGAACTTTAAGTGGTTGTATGATGTATGGTGTATGAGAAATAAATTAAGTTGTGTATTATGTTGATATTGATAAGTGATGAGAAAAGATGTGATGAAGATGAATGAGTTGTTATAAATGAAACCATCTCATGGGTATCGTAAAAAGTTGTATGTCAGTTGGTTATCAGAATGAAACCCGTGCGTTCAGATGAACTAGGGGGTGCATCTTGCAGTACGGAATTACTAAGCATAAAAGTGTTCGTGTAAGTGAGAACCTAGAAAACACTGGAGTACCCTGACTGATCGGATAAATTCTGGTAGGCCACTGACATGGGACTTGATATTCCATGTGGATGAGTTTCATAGAGTTGTCATATGCATATGCCTGGCGGGGGTTAATCCGTGATGTTGACCTCAGAAGGAGGTTTGTCAGATAGCTAAACTGAGTCCATGCGTTCAGAGGAGTCTGAGCTAGGGGGTAGTTGAGACAGTGAGGACCACACCACCATGATGATCACATAGGTGGAGGTGACATTCCTACGCGCCACTGGGCTACCCTGACTTAATGGATAAGTTCGTTCCACTGAGAGAGGGTGGGGCTATCTTGACTATGGTACCAATTGATGAGAAGTTGAGAGAATCATGCATCATATAAAGAAGTTGAGCATGCATTATTTGATGAGTAGGTTGTATATTTGTGTATTGCTGTGTGGATGGTGTGATTTGAATTGGGTGTGAATAATGCATGATTCTTATTTTATAAATAATATTATGACTATGTGTGTATACATTCCTTTATATATATATATATATATATATATATATATATATATATATATATATATATATATATATATATATATATGTTTTATTCAAACTGTGTTTGTCATAAACTTACCCTATTTTGTGTCTGTGGTTGACACCTGTAATGACCTCAATTTAATTGAGCGAGCAGGAAAATAGTGAAGCAGTAGATGATTGAAGAAAAGATGATGAAGATATGATAATGAATTGTACTAGATTTTAGATCAGTTGTATCTTATGATAGCATGTATTTGGGGACTGTATAATGAATTTTATTTGGGACTGTATTATATTTTGGACTGTATTAACGGACTGTATTGTATAAACCGTGATAAGGGAGAATTCGTTCATGATAAGGAAAGTGGTGAAGCAAGCAAGAAAAGATTTTTTTTGAAAATTTATGATTAAGAGAATTTTAATGCAAAGTGAAAACAAGATTTTATCTAAAATCAACCAAACACGTGAGAGAGTAAAATGAGGCGTTACATGATGTGCCCTTTATATTTGAGAGATGAGCATATCAAAGTGGGATCTTGAGCATTCAAAATCTTACCGTTGTCAATCTCTGATCCTCTTATTCCAATTAGTGATAGATGATATTGTCAAACGCAAGTCAAGATTGATCTTAAATCAATTCTTTCTAAATATGTCCTTAGCATGTCATTAAAATGTCAAACATATATAAAACGAAAGATAATATCGCTTATCAGAATTGTTCCTTTTAATAAGGCCTTTATAACATAGCACAAATGGATTACTTTTAATAAAATCAAATACTATGATAAGTGTTTGGATTCAAGTGGATGATTTATTCTTATCCAAAACAAACATGTTACTATGCATACAAAGTGAACAAGTATACATAATAGTATAGATCTTGTTTACTTACACTTAAACCATTAGTGGTCATAAATTTATATCTTTATTTTCATCAAACTTAGAGATGAGTGGATTGTCTAGTCCTAACAATCTCCCCCTTTTTATGATGTCGAGCTATATAAATATTGAGAGAAAAACACAATTACAATAATTATCAAGGATAGCTCAATGTGCTTATGTATGAGTAAATATCAGAGTGATATATATATATATATATATATATATATATATATATATATATATATACATGGAAGATTGTTCATAACTCCCCCTGAGTCTAACAATCTTATGCATGTTTATACAGGTATGGAAGATATGCAATGTGTGTGTGTGTTTATATATATATATATGTATAATGTGTATGTATCCATCAAAATTCTTTCATAAAAATTCTCCCCCCTTTTGTCATTAGCAAAAAGACATGCATTGGATTTGAAGGAGAGAAATGATGAAGGACGTGTTGTTGTCCTTGATTAGTTGGTGGAGGTGGTTGAGATGGTGATGGTGGTCGTGATGGTTTAGCAATAGGTGGAGGTGGAAATGTTTGAGGGTTGGTAGGTTGAGGTGGAAGAGTGAGACTTAGTATTTGAGTTTGTGTTTGTGGATGGACGATGGGGTGAGATGGTTGTGGAGCACTTGTGGTGGTAGGGGATGAATAGGAGGTTGAGGTGTAGCAATAACCCGAGACATTTGAGCTTGTTGGAGACTTTGCAGGAGAGTGACACCGAGGTTGGTGAACTGAGTGTTTAGGGATTCTTGCATAGATCTTTGAAACTGCTCGTTTTCAAGCCTTTGACACTCAGCAAACGAGTCCATAGCTTGACCAATCATATCATGGACTTCATTTTTAGATAAAGAGGGCGGAGGAGCGTAGTTGATTGGTTTTGGACCTGAGTTGATGGAGAAGGCAATTACTACATTAGGCGCATCCTCCTCTTTGGATGTAGGTGCATATGATGTTTCTGTCATTTTGACCTCATTATCTTGAGTGGGCTCTTGGATAGGTTCTTCAGCAACCATATTAAGAATAAACGCATCCACGCACTTCCTATTATATTTCTATTGCTCCAAATTTTTCAAGATCAACGGGAGTGTGTTGAGTCTTGGTAGTGGCCATGTCCGTTTTCTTCTTGGCCATGGCTTTCCTCTATTCCTCAACTGCAATCCTTTCCTTCTAAAGGTTTTCATATGAAATCCTATCAGGTTGTTATTTGTCATAGAGGTGCTGGACTTGGGCTTCGAGCTCTTCTTGGGACATGATGATGGACAGTTTCTTCAATTTCTAAATGAAGTCATCATTAGAGTTCTTTACTTAGCATGTGTTGGTATCATTGAAATAATAGATTCTGGTTGGACGCAACACTTGTATGAAATCTCTTTGGATGGAGATTGGAACCTTATCAAAGTTGGAAGGAGAGGCTTTTTGGTACGTACCATACTGTCTAGTTCCATGAAGTCTTTGCATCATCAAGACATCAACGTCCAACTCCCTTTTTTAGATATACAATAGTATTTATATATATATATATATATATATATAATTTTAGATATACAGTTTTTAATAATAATTATATATCTTAAAAAATAAAAATTAGTTGAACATTATTTTAATATTTTCCTTCAAAGTTATTATTATTATTAAAGACCATAATCGGGTCTCTATGGAGTTATTCCCTTTCACACGTGTTAGAGTTTTATGCGCACAATATTAAACCAAATTCAGATTTACATTCAGCTGAAGCAGAAATTAAAGTGATAGAAAAATACACACAGATTTTACTTGGTTCAGTAACTAGGATAAATCCTTGTTACCTACATCCAAGGGCAAAGAACCTATAGTCTCTTTTATTAACACTAATAGTAAAAACAATTACAACAGCATTCCTCAGTAACAAGGCTAAACTTTCAACATGAACAAAGCCTAAAATACAAAGGTAATCAAAAACAAGATTTACAGGGTACAAAAAGAGAATTACTTTTTACCAATGTCAAGAACAAACATTACCCAATCTATTACGTTCTTCTCCTATGGTTCCTTTCAGAGAAACACCTCAAGAATACAAACCCAAAAATAGAGCTGTGAGAATAAACCCTTACCTGCAAAATTACAGCAACAGAAATGCAAACCACACACTACAGAACATCATCTATCAGTTACTCCAAACCACGCTCAAGATTTGTGCAGTATTTACAAACCCTAACAGAGCAAGGTTGAAGAAAGAAAGTGCAAGATGAAAAGAAAGCAAATAAGCAAGCTTCTGGAGTCTATGAGAAAATAAGGAAGCGTAAAAAGAAAAGGAACGTGTAACAACTTTGTGAAATAAAAGCAATATATATATGGTAGCAATTAAAACCTAAGCAGTACCCACCGTTTCAATAAAGCAAGGAGAAAAGTTTATTTGGGCTTCACAAGGCCCAACAACACAATTTTGATCCATTTGTTAGGCATGCTTGAAACAAAGCAATTATGCATTTTCTTATGCATATTAACCTCTAAGAAAACAAAAAAAGCATTTTTAAAGGTTTCCTTCTTCTTTCATTAGCTTTGATATGTCAAAGACATCACTCATTAAGGTTTTTTGTCTTACGTCAAAGTGTGAGGAGGGTTTATGTGGTTTGACAATTATTGGGTTCGTGTTTTTTTTTTTTTAATGTGGAACGTGGTTCATAATTCATATGAGGCCCTGTTTTTGATCTATTTCCCTTTTTGAGTAAAAATTTGAATTTGGTCATTTTGAGTTGCTGCTGCTAGTGTGACACATGTCAATGATTGTTTTTTTTTATATGTTTCCCTTTTAGAGTTAATATTTGAATTAGATCCTTTGGAGTTGTTGCTGATAGTTTGACACGTGTAAAATGTTGTTGTTTCTATGGCTTTCAATTGTTTTTATTTTATTGATGTTGATCCATCTTTTGGCCATGATTGAAACAAAGGTATTATGCATTTTTTGATGCGTATTGACCTTTGACAAAACAATAACACATTTTTAAAGGTTTCCTTCTTCTTTTGTTAGCTTTGATATACCAAAGAATAACTCATTAAGGTTTTTTTTTTTTTTTTTTTTTTAAAAGTTTGAATTTTTTTTGTTTTTACACTTTTCGGGTTCTTTTTTTTTTTTTTTTTTCTTTGATGTGGAATGTGATTCATTGTTCATGTGAGGCCTTTTTTTTTATTATCTATTTTTCATTTTTGAGTTAAAATTTGAATTGGGTCATTTTGAGTTATTGTTGCAAGTGTGGCACATGTAAATAATTGTTTATTTATATTTGTTTTCCTTTAAGAGTTAATATTTGAATTGGATTCTTTGGAGTTGTTGTTGATAGTTTGACACATGTAAAAACTTGTTGTTTGTAAGGTTTTCAATTGTTTTTATTATTATTGATTAATGAATTTATATACATGATCTTCTAAATTGCCTATGCCTTCTATTTATCTCATTTTATTTTTATCTCTAAATTGTCAAAGCATAAACTAAAGTATCATCATATCATAATTTAAATTGTTCATAAATTGAAAATATATTTTCTATATTATAAAATATTAATTTATTGTAAATTTTAATTATAATATAATTTGTATATTTAAAATTATTTATTTATTATGAATTTTAATTATATAAAAACATATATTTTTCAATGCATTGTATAAACTAAAATATTAATTTTTATTTCAATTTAGTTTGCATTTTTTAATAAATTTTAAAAAATATATAATTTTGATCCTTCTAATTTTTCAAATTCATAATTTTAATCTTCTTGATTTTTAATTGTAATATTTGATCTTAATTTTATAAATTAATAATTTTGGTTTATATGTTAGATTATTAACCAATAATTATGATTAGTAAAATTATTAAGTTAATTATAAATTAAGTTTGAAAAGATACAATTTAGCCTATATTTTAATTAAAGATTTCATATTGAAAACAATTAAGAAAAATGTATTTTGGAATAACTCAGTTGATTTTTTTTTATTGGTATCAAGTTATTTCTGTGTGACAAATTTCCGTTCCATTTCTCGCAACCTTTGTTGGTTTCAGTCTATTGAATTTTTATATCATTAGGATGCCAGTTTCGAACAGGAGTTTGAAGCTTGAAGCTAAAAAGTTACATAAGAAACTGGCAACGATACATTCGGCAACTTGAAATTTAACGTTGAAACCGGTATCATGTTTTGAAAATGTTTTATTCATTGGAAGCTCAGGAATTATCTTTTGAAGAAGATAACCATCGTTCAATATTTCGCTCTTTTGTCATTCAAGGTAAAGCCCTTATTCCTTCTACCTTCTTGCTCTTACTTCTTACTCTCTCCCTTTCTCTAAAGCCTTTTTTCTTTTCCCTCTTACTTTATGATTTTCAGTATAAAGTTTTTAGCTTTGGAATCATTGCATGGTTTTGGACATGGAGAAGAGTATATACACTTTTCTCACTGTGCACCGTTGGGAGTCGCTGAACTTTATGAAATATAGGTTGGCTTCCCTTAGGCCTGTCCATGGAAGATTGGCTCTGAAATTTCTCAATTGGGTCATAAAGCAACCCAATTTGAAGCTCAATCATGTTACTCATATAATCTGCACCACCACCCACATACTTGTTAGAGCTAGAATGTACAATATTGCAAAAACAACCTTGAAACATTTGTTGCAACTGCCCATTGGTTTGAACTCTGTGTTTGGTGCCTTGATGGAAACATACCCCATTTGCAACTCAAACCCTGCTGTTTTTGACCTCCTGATTAGGGTTTGTTTGAGGGACAAGATGGTTGGAGATGCTGTGCAGACTTTCTACTTGATGGGGTTTCGGGGACTGAAGCCCTCTGTGTATACTTGTAACATGGTGTTAGGTTCCCTTGTGAAGGAGCAGAAAGTTGATATGTTTTGGTCTTTCTTCAAAGGGATGCTTGCCAAGGGAATTTGTCCTGATGTTGTTACATTCAACATATTGTTGAATGCTTTGTGCTCGCAAGGAAAGTTTAAAAATGCTGGCTTTCTCTTGAGGAAAATGGAAGAAAGTGGTGTTTATCCAACTGCAGTCACTTACAATACTTTGCTTAATTGGTATTGCATGAAAGGAAGGTACAAAGCAGCGTCTGAGCTGATCGACTGCATGGCATCTAAGGGTATTGCAGCAGATGTTTGTACATATAATGTGTTGATAGATAATTTGTGCAGGGACAGCAGGAGTGCGAAAGGTTATTTATTGTTGAAAAGGATGAGAAGGAATATGGTGCGTCCTAATGAGATAACTTATAATACTCTTATTAATGGATTTGTTAAGGAGGGGAAGATTGGAGTTGCTACAAAAGTTTTTGATGAGATGTCATCATTTGATTTGTTACCCAACAGTATCACTTACAATACTTTGATTGCTGGGCACTGTATCACGGGAAACATTAGGGAGGCATTGAGACTAATGGATGTTATGGTATCACATGGTTTGAGACCTAATGAAGTGACATACGGGGCTCTTTTGAATGGGCTATACAAGAATGCTGAATTTGGAATGGCTTCCAGTATTCTTGAGAGAATGAGGATGGATGGGGTGAGAGTTGGTCATATTAGTTATACAACAATGATTGATGGATTGTGTAAGAATGGAATGCTTGAAGAAGCTGTGCAGGTGCTGGATGATATATTAAAAGTTTCTGTCAATCCTGATGTTGTTACATTTTCAGTGCTCATAAATGGATTTTTCAGGGTGGGGAAGATAAATAATGCAAAGGAGATTATGTGTAAGATGTATAAGATTGGACTTGTGCCAAATGGCATTTTGTATTCAACATTAATCTACAATTATTGCAAAATGGGATATTTAAAAGAGGCATTAAATGCTTATGCAATTATGAATCGTAGTGGTCATGTTGCTGATCACTTTACATGTAATGTGTTGGTTGCCACTTTCTGTAGATATGGGAGACTTGAAGAGGCTGAGTATTTTATGGATCACATGAGCAGGATGGGTCTGGATCCTAACTCTATTACTTTTGATTGCATTATAAATAGTTATGGAAATTCTGGAGATGCATTAAAAGCATTTTCTATGTTTGATAAAATGAAAAGTTTAGGCCATTTCCCAAGTCAATTCACATATGGGGGTTTATTGAAAGGACTATGTATCGGTGGACATATAAATGAAGCCTGGAAGTTTTTCCATAGACTTCGTGGCATTCCAAATGCTGTCGATAATGTTATCTTCAACACAATACTTACTTCTACATGTAGATCAGGAAATTTATCAGATGCAGTTGCCCTTATTAATGAGATGGTTACAAATGATTTTCTGCCTGACAATTTTACATTTACTAATCTTATTGCGGGGCTATGCAAGAAGGGTAAAATAGTTACTGCACTCCTTTTGTTGGGTAAGGCAATTGAAAAAGGATTATTATCTCCGAATCCTGCTGTGTACACTAGTTTAGTCGATTGTCTTCTTAAGCATGGACATGCAAGAGCAGCTTTGTATATTTTTGAAGGAATGCTGAACAAAGGTGTGGAGCCGGATACTATAGCATTCAATGTGATTATAGATCGATACTCAAGGAAAGGGAAAACTTCAATGGTCAATGATATTCTTTCCACAATCAAGAGTAAAAATTTATGCTTCAATTTGGCTACTTACAACATTCTGCTACATGGATATGCAAAGAGGCAGGCCATGACAAGGTGTTTTATGTTGTACAAAGACATGATCAGACACGGTTTTGTGCCAGATAAGTTTTCATGGCACTCTCTTATTTTTGGGTATTGTCAGTCCAAATCATTTGATGTTGCTATTAAAATTTTAAGATGGATAACACTGGAAGGTTATGTAATAGATCGTTTTACATTTAACATGCTTATTACCAAGTTCTGCGAAAGGAATGAGATAAAAAAGGCCTTCGATCTGGTAAAACAAATGAATCAGTTTATGGTTATTCCTAATGTAGATACATACAATGCCCTTTTTAATGGACTCATTAGAACTAGTGATTTTGATAAGGCCCATCATGTTTTGCAAGTCTTGTTGGAAAGTGGTTCTGTTCCTACAAATAAACAATATATCACTTTAATCAATGGCATGTGTAGAGTTGGAAACATAAAAGGAGCATTGAAACTGCAAGATGAAATGAAAACACTTGGCATCAGCTCCCACAATGTTGCTATGAGCGCTATTGTTAGAGGGCTTGCAAATTCATGGAAGATTGAAAATGCTATTTGTGCTCTTGATTTGATGCTTGAGATGCAAATCATTCCAACTGTTGCTACTTTCACTACTTTAATGCACGTATATTGTAAAGAAGCTAATGTTGCAAAAGCTTTAGAATTGAGGAGCATAATGGAACATTGTCATGTGAAGCTTGATGTTGTTGCATACAGTGTTCTTATATCTGGACTTTGTGCTAATGGTGATATTGAAGCTGCTTTTAAACTTTATGAAGAAATGAAACAAAGAGACCTTTGGCCTAATACCTCTATATACATAGTTCTTATTGATTCTTTCTGTGCTGGAAATTATCAAATTGAAAGTGAAAAACTTTTGAGGGACATACAAGACAGGGAACTGATTTCATTAAATTCATATTATGGTGGCACCAAAAGATTGAATGAGTTGTTGATAATTGCTCGGAAAGAATTAATTCACTTGAGGTACAAAATGAGAAGAAAGTCTGGTTGATCGCATTATGCTTTTCCTTTGTCCAGAATATGAGTTGGCAGATGAGGCTCAGCCAACAATTCTGTTACTCATCCAGATGTGATATTGCTGTATGGTTTGTATTACACTCCTCCTGTATCATTCTTTTGGTTTCTTGCACACTTGATTCTTATTTTCTAGTATGCTTTTTAATTTGTCCCTTCGGAACTTTTTAATTTGGTTACTGTGCTTCAGGTTGTGCTTCATGTTAACAAAACCCCTCTTCTTGGAATAAGGTTGTAGACAGTCTTAAGAGAAGACACATTTACAAGGTTTTTATCATTGCTCAGCCTTTTTCCTCTTCTGAACTAAATAATGTGGTATGACTTATGATTACTGATTAGTTTGCTATAAAAACTAAAAACAAAAACTACGTACCCCATTGCTCGAAGGCTCCATGCTATGCGCAGGTAAGGGGGAGGAATATTGTACGCAGCCTTACCCTTGTATATGCAAAGAGACTGTTTCCGGATTTGAACCCATGATCAACAAGTCACCAATATTCAACTTTACTGTTGTGTCAGGGCTCGCTCTCACTGATTAGTATGATATATGATCTTGAAAATTGCATTTTTTACTCAGTGTCAACAAAAAACTGTTTGCATTAATATAGTAAATGATGTTAATTATCAGCTGTGTCTGTCAATTCTCATGGATCTATATTGGCTGATATTAAAATCTGAAAATTTTGCAGG
>CM023949.1:12711575-12756460 GCA_013407115.1 Glycine latifolia | reverse complement strand
TCTGTACTTTTACTGGGTCAGTTCAATTTGCAAAGATTTGTTTCCTCAGTGAAGAGCAGTGGAGGTTTCCTCTTGGGTAAAATCCTTTGGAAGACACCTGCACCAGAAATCCTTGGATGCCCTGGGATTTTGTTCAGAGTTCAAGTTAAGACTGGATGATACTTTGCTTTTTTGGCTCTCAGATTAAAATCTGAAAATTTTGCAGATCTGTACTTTTACTGGGTCAGTTCAATTTGCAAAGATTTGTTTCCTCAGTGAAAAGCAGTGGAGGTTTCCTCTTGGGTAAAATCCTTTGGGAGACACCTACACCAGAAATCCTTGGATGCCCTGGGATTTTGTTCAGAGTTCAAGTTAACACTGGATGATACTTTACTTTTTTGGCTCTCAGATGCATTTAACAATACCAATAAACATTACTGGAAAAGCAGTCCTTCATCTTAAGGTAAGCTTTCATCTTTATCTTCTAGCAAGTATTTAAGTACTTAGCGATGGTTTTAACTTGATGACTTTAGTATTTACTGGTAGTATACTGTTCTAGATATCAATTGCAATGGCGTTGGATGTGGAGTACACCTGTTAAATGGAGCATTCCATTTTTACTATTATGCATTTTTCATGTTACATTGAAGTCACCTGTTTTGAGGCGGATGATTATGTAGTTTGGGGCGGTAATGAAATCTGGTACCTTCTCTTTGAAAGAAGCTTTCTCTTTCCTTTCTGATAGCTGGCCAAGCTGTTCTGGAGAAGTTGTATCCCTCTGACAAAAACTCTCGTGCTTTGGAGGATTTTACACCATAAAATCCAAACTGACGACAACATGTCCAAGAGAGGGTGCTCCTTGGTGTCAAGATGTGATCTCTGCTGCAGGGAGGTTGAGACTCAGGACCATCTGTTCCTCCACTGTCATTTTACTTAAAAAATTTGGTGCTGGTTGGAAAACAAGCTCATCCTCACTCTTGACAAAAGCTCTTTTCAGAATCTGCTTGAAGTGGCCAAGGCCAATGGCTCGAACAAGCTCAAGGATGTTTGAATTGCAGCTATGTCTTTGGTGTGTGGATGATCTGGGATTGCTGCAACAAGAGAAGATTCCAGAATTGCATCAATCCTTTCCACAGAGCCACTTCTATCATTGCTGCTGATGTCAAATTAGCTGGTAATTTTTGTCCAACTCTATGTTTCCTTCTATTTGAGGACTTTGTTGCCTTCAAAGCGTTTAATGTGGAAGGCCACCCTCAGAAAGCTCCTTCTATTTGAAGAGTTGATTGGCATCACCCCCTCCATGGTTTGGTGAAGTGCAATTCTGATGGTGCTGCCCTTGGTGCGCCTGGTAGACCTGCCCGTGGTGCCATTTTCCGGAATTACAAAGCTGAATGTCTTGGCTGCTTTTCTCTCAACTTGGGTATTCAGAATGCCTTTTTTTCTGAGCTCATGGCTGCCATCATCGTGATTGAGACAGCTTTTGGCAAAGGTTGGATGAATTTGTGGCTGGAGGGTGACTCCTTGCTAGTGCTGCAAGCTTTCAAAAAGCACCATATGGTTCCTTGGAAAATTAGAAATAGATGGATCAATACTGTTCAGCTCACTAAGTCAATGAATTTTTTAATTGGGCATATCTATCATGAGGGAAACACTTTTGCAGATAGGCTTGCTTCTCATGGTATTACTATAGATGACTTTTGTTGGTGGGACTCTATCCCTCCAATCATTCATTTATCTTCATTTTGTAAATAACAGAAAGGCACTCCCCTACTACAGGTTTACATAGAGCTCTTTGTTTTTTGTTCTGCTCAAGGGTTTGGTTTATGCCCCCCATGGATGCTCTATCTCCCTCCTCTTTGTTTCTCTCACCCTCCTTTAATTAATATATTTCTGGCCTGCAGAGTTGGAGTTACTTGGCCCTTTTTAGCTAAAAAAAAACTAAGGGTGTTCTTATTTTGAATTGTTGTATTTGGCTGTAAAGTTTGCATCCAAAATACTTTTGCAATTGTCAGTTGATTATAAATTCTACATTAGCCACCATGATAGAGTCCATAGTTTGGACTCTGATATAGGAATGGAATTAATATGCTGGACCACAACGGATAGATGTACCAATTTTGAAAGTGTAGTGTAAAAGGAATTTGAAGGGTTCTAAGTTAGTGGGAAGAGGTGGAAGGTCATTAGCATTTAAGGGGGATGGGTCACACAAGCAAGGGGGTTATATAGTTTGTGTGTGCATGAAAGAAGGGAGAGGGTATTGTATCCGCTCATTGAATAAAGTCCTCATTTATGTTCTAATTTCTGGTTTCCTAACATACCCACAAGGACATGGATGTTAATCTGAATCACATTAACTATCTACATTTTTTTTCAACCTCCTCGTATCTATCATTGGGCTCATCTATCACCAACCCCAATTAGCTTGAGTTAAAGGTGTTGTTGATGTTGTTGAATACAAAATTTTATTTTTGTGTGGTTGTAGTTTCCACGTCATGATTATAATGAAGTCATTTTATCCTGGTGTTTTTGTTGATATGGGCATATGGCTGATAATTGCTGGGATGTACCATTTTCAATGGCAATTGATCTTGCATCTGTGACTACCAGTGACTTTTCTGGTGGTTCTCATATGTCTATGCATTATACTTAACCCTAGGTGTTCGAAAATAAAGTGTTACCTATTCTACTTCCTGGTTTGGCCTTCAAAAGTTCCTTTCCATACTGGAAGAACATTGATATTTAGGGATTATTGGTAAGTTGTCTCTGAAGTTGAAATTGGTGCAACCATACAAATGCTCTCATGTGTCTGCCCCATGGATATTTTGTAAGTTGTCTCCTTGTTTGTAACATATCAAGGGAACCACATTCTAGAGTTGACAAAAATGGATACTTGGCTCAGTGGCTATGAACTTTGCACTACTATTTTTTGGTATAACTGTCAAATTTTTTCATAACATTTTAAATCCTTGTTTTTCTAGTATCATTAGATGGAAAGGACTTTGCCACTTGAGCATTTTGATGCAACTAAAAGTTATGGATGCTTTTAGAGTGTACATATTATTTCCTTGAATTTTTTTATGGTAAGGAAATGCTGCAATCACCAATTTTGGGGATAATTTGGCTAGAGCACAAATAGATGATAGGCTAGGTTTTGCAAGATTTGCAACCACCAATTTTGGGGATAATTTAGCTAGAGCACAAATAGATGATAGGCTAGGTTCTGCAAGATTCTTTTCTCTTGGCTTCTGGAATATAGTCTTCCTTTTTGGCAGATATATTTGCTTTACAGCCAACTTGGACGCTTTCAAAGACAATTTTGCTTATTAAATAAGTGCCTAAGAGATGGTGATCAAGACCCCGTGCATCTACTTGGTCAAGAGATACCCAAGAAAGATGCTTTTAGATACTTGGGATCAATTTTGCAAAAAGGAGGAGAGATTGATGAGGATGTAAATCATAGAATTAGAGCAGGGTGGATGAAATGGCAGAGTACATTTGGGTTTTTGTGTGACTGCAAATTTCCCTTAAGCTAAAAGGAAATTCTATAGAATAGCTGTAAGACCTACAATGTTATATGGAGCTGAATGTTGGCCAACACATAGGCAACATGAACATGAAATAGGGGTAGCAGAAATGAGGATGTTAAGGTGAATGTGTGGTTATACAAAGATGGATAAGATAAGAAATGAAGATATTCGACGAAAGGTAACAGTAGTACCGGTGAGTGAAAAGATGAGGGAGCATATATTGAAGTAGTTTGGGCACGTAATGAGACGTCCTTGGATGCTCCCGTAAGAGCAAAAGTTTGTTACCAAGAGCTCGTCACAAAGAGAGATAGAGGTAGATCGAAACTTACCTGGGGAAAAGTAATTAAACATGACTTATTGGAGTGATATAAATTGGCAGAAGGTGTGTCTTAGGATGAAATGCAGAAAAGCTATAAGCTTGGTGGAGGGTTAAACCCGTTATTATCTCTATGTTCTAAACGGTCCATTTTTAGTTCTTTTTCTCTTCATTTTTTCCCTCCTTTCACTCTTCTTTTCTTTTATCTTATTTTATTTTCTTGTCTTATTTCCCCTTTTAACTCCCCTCCTTTTTTTTTTCAACTTCCTCGTATCTATCATTGGGTTCATAAGTGACAGTTCATCTTAAATACAGAATTAAATTTCTTACCCCAAATTTCACTGTCCTGCCTCTCTCGCCTTCTGCTTTATTGTATATGCACACTCGCCTTCTGCTTTATTGTATATGCTCACTGTTGATCTCATGATTCTGATCTTGCACTGTAAATTGTTCAAGTATTTGCTTCTTAATGCTGTGCTGTAGCATTAACCAAGACATTATTTTATGTATATCTTGTAGATATTGGTCCCATCAGTGTTTGAGTTGATTCAAGAATTATTGATGATCTGAAGAACTCTACCTGACTTATACATGCACAGGAACTGGGTTGCAATTTGCAAGTATTTGGTTTGACAATAGAACTTGCTCGGTATTGCCTCAAGTGCCAAGAGTTTATGGCAGAACTTCATTTCTGTGAGACAAGCCTTGGCCAATAGGTAATGTAGAAATCTTTTCTGTTCCTAAAATTGCGAGCTGGTAAATGGACCTTTAGCTTTCATGCTGCCCTTTGGCTTATCTATTGTGTCGTGCTTCTCAATTTCTATGCTAATGGTTCACTTCTTATTCTGTCTCTATTGGGATTGTAGTTGTGGAAATGGAAGGAGAAAAACATCTAATTTCACTAAATACAGGGTGACCAATATTTAAATGAAAAATTCTTTGCAAAATTAGTGTAAAACTCTTCTGTTGCTAATTTTTCTTGGTATAAAATTCACCTTATAAAAAAGTTGACGTGAATATGAGAATAACTATGTCTTCACATTCATGTTATATTTTGCAACTTTTTCAATCTCATTTATAGTATGCAATCAAGATGAAATATCGTTTATTTTTAAGTAACTATAAATTATTATATAATCTTAAGCATTTTAAAAATTTTATAATAATTATTACTATTTTTTATGCAAGTTGCAAGAAAATTACAATAAACAAAACATGTGTCTTTGACTTCTGTGTATTGCAAACAATACAGCATGTTCAGTTGAGTATGATGTAAGCTTTCAAGGCTTTTGGCAAAAAAAACTTCAAAGTCTACCAATAAATGAGAGAAAGAAAGTGTTTGATCAACTACTTAAGTTGTTTTATATTGTGTGGTACTGGTAGCATGTGGCCACATGAATCAGATATGAGAAATAATTGGTGCAATGATTTTTCTGCAGGAGAAACTGAGAAATTAAAGTGCACTGCATTTGTTTTCCAGATATAGGAGTAATCCAAGCTATAACATGTTTGATACCCCATTGCGCTTCCTGTTTTTTCATCCCATACACACGTTCCACCCTGTTGAATGCAGAACCAAACAGTGCTTAATGGATAATGGTATGCATTTCTGTTGGTATCTATGTATCCCTTTATGAATTTCTGTGAAAACACAAATCGTGTTTTCCTGGGGCTGAGAGGAAGGTAAAATGTTCATGTGGAAATGAAGCATTTAAAGTGTTTATGTACTCCATGTTTACCCCATGATGCGGCAATCATTTCAAATCATGAGGACTTGATGACCTCCAATAGTGAGGATAAGGCAGGATGCAGCAGTAAGTAGTAGAAAATGGAAAGATTCTATGCTTCAAAGCGCTTTTCTGTAATTCTCTATCAGGTGGAATAATTTAGTTCCTGCTATCTTAACAGCATTCTTGCAACAAGATTTTCAGTTTAGTTTCATGTAAATGATTATGGTTTACTATCTGTTTCTCATATTTCTGTGTAAAATAACTTTCAAAGACCATCACCAAATATTCAACTTTCGAAGATCATCACCCAACTTAAAGATGAAGCAAAGATGGTGAAACATGAACCATAATGCAATGTTTCTTGGAAATTATTCAAAGCTGCATAAATGTATCATTGGAAGTAAACTCTAAGAAAAAACATAGGATGTTAAGAATGTGTTTGATTTATCTTTTTAAGAGTAAACTATGTTCTGTCCTAGAACTTTTCGGCTTTTATGGTTTTGGTCTATTAACTTTTCAAAGTCTGGTCTTGGTCCCTAAATTATTTTTCCGTCTAGTATTTGGTTCTTTTTGTCCAAATCTACTGTTAATTGCCTATGTGGTACTATTTATATTAATATTTTATTTTCTTAAGTTTTTGGTGATTAAAAACTGTCAGAAATTATTTCCCCAGCATAAAAAAAAAGCTCCTTTTAGGAAACAAAAGCTCCTAGATCTCAAATCTCTGTCACGACCTTCACTTTGTATGAAGCAACATAACTCCAATTTTAGATTTAAAACATGTATGAAGCAACAACACAGCATCACTTGCGACCTTCGCAACCAGATCTAGGATCTCTGCGCCTAGATCCTCTTCTTTTGCGTTGCCTAGATCCCTAATCACCCTCTTCTGTGTTGTCCAAATTTACGATTCCTTTCCTCTACGCATCCATTTGTTCCTTCTTCAACAGCTTCTAACTCTTGAAGCAAACATACAATATTGACCCCTTCTATTTTTGCTTCAAATTTGTGTCTCCATATATCAACATCTTGGTTGTGTTAGATCTAATGTTTTGGTGGCATTGTTGCGATGGAGTAAAATCACAGCACCCCATTGTCGGAAACAACCAATTACACCAGCCACTATTGCCACCTCCTCCACCGCGATCCCCAATGTTGATGACAATTATATTATAACCACTCCCTCTCCCAAAACTGTGTTCACTCCTCAAAACATGTGTATAGTTGTGTTGTTGGCTTGTTTTGTTTCTAGAATGCAAGTTGTCGTAGATCCATGTCGACATTGAAATCGAGCTACCATAGATCTGCGAGGGTTGTGTTTGGGATATCAGAATGCAATATGAACCGCAGAGGTTTTAATTGACGATGATTGAGAATGCAACGAGTTTGGATCGAGATCATGGATCTGGAGCTTCAATTCAATTTGCGGCTAGACTTGGGGTTACTAAAGATTTCATATCTATTTTTTTTTTATAAATTTGTGTCTAATTTTGATGTGGACTCGTTTACAATATTTTTTTCAATCTGTGTTTGATTTTGATATATGGACTTGTGTCTAATGATTTTTATTTTAGCTGTCTAATTTTTATTTTAGATTTGTGCCTAATTTTGATTTGGGTATTTTATTTTTGTTTTTGGATTTGATGCCGGAAGATTTAGAGATTTTTTCCTAGTGAAATAATTTATGGTGATTTTTAGCCACTAAAAATTAAATCATAATAAAATAATAATAAATTTAGTGTCACATCTTCGTTTAACGTTCAAAAACTAGATGAAATAACTAAAATCATGGATGGAAAAAAAGTTTTCAAGGTCAACAAAAAATTTAGGAACCAAAATAAAAAATCCCAAAAAGTTTGAGTAAAAACCTAGTTTACTCTCTTTTTATAAACTGTTTAGCTTTTAAAAGTTAAAAAAAAAAATTGTTTGATGGGTTATATTATCAACAAATGCTAAATTCTCTTCTAAGTGAGAACCATCCTCTTATAGACTTAGGAAATTCAAAAAGCACATAATTATAGGCTTTTGGACCAAAATCATGGTTTTGATATTGAAAAGATAATGGAATTCTCTTCTTGTATCTAGCATTTTTTTTCATACATCCAACATTGAAAGGGAAAAATAAAAAATACCCTTACGTATAGTCGATACAGATTGACAATCCGTAAGCTCAGATGAATTCCTCTAAAAAAAACATTGGCGCTCGTGTATACAAGGTGCTCTACCTAATGGAGCTATAGCCTTTGTGCTTTTGATACATATTTTATCATAGTATGTAGATAATTTCTTGTCAAGATGAAAATTACACGATCCAATCCCTTGTACGGATTGTCAATCCATATGTTAAATATGCTTTACAAAATAATTTAAAAATAATGGTTTATGCAGGTCTCAAACTTGACACATTCACGTTATTAACACGATGTTTTAATAAATTGAGCTAACAGAACAATTATATTAAAAAATAATTGTGTTGCTATATATGACACTAAAACTTTTAATGTATATTTAATACACATTTAAGTTTACATAATAAATTTTGTAATAATGAATTTTGATCTAATAATGTATTTTCTTACATATATAAATTTTATTAAACCTATGATTTTTATTTAAAATTTATATATGTGAAAAAATAAATTATTAGATCAAAATTTATTATATAAACTTATATGTATTAATATACATTAGAAATTTTATGTTATATATAGTGACATCAATTAATTTTTTACATAATTGGCCTATTAGCTTAGTTGATTAGAGCGTTGTGCTAATAACGTGAAGGTCGCAGGTTTGAGACTTGCATGAGCCATTATTTTGTAAAGCATATTTTTAACATACATATTGACAATCTGTAAGGTTCATATGGATTGTCAATTAGTATATAAGGTTATTTTTTATTTTTCCTCTTATTGCTAGGTGCAGGAAAAAATGAGCTGGGTGCAAGAAGAAAATCTCAAAAGACAATATGTATTTCACCCATTTGTTCTAGGGGTTGTGCTAACTGCGCTATACACTTTTCTTATACACTATATTTTTTTTTAAATGATGAAATTGCCCTTTGTTTGTTGGCTTTTGTCTGTTGGTGGTGTACATTTGTGCCTCAGTTTCCACTATGATGTTGGCCAATTAGTTAGTACGAGAAGGTTGGTTTTGGCTGTGCATTGGAGGTGTTGGTGTCAGAGGGGGTAGTTGTGGGTGGTGGTAGAGGCGTTCTATGTTGGAAGTCGCCGGAGTCGCAGTGGCTGCAAGGTAGGTGATTCAGTTTTATATCATACGGATTATCTAATCCTTATAGATGATATGGATTACACAATCCGTAAGTTTAATATTAATACAAATTAAGTAATCTGTATGGTCCATACGGATTAACTAATCCTTATGAAGCAAATGGTTAATCCGTATGCTTCATACAGATTACTTAATCTGTACGGACCATACGGATTAGTCAATCTGTATGAAGCACATGAATTGACTAATCTGTATTGTTCGTACAAATTGACTAATCTCTATAATCCATACGGATTGATTAATCCGTATGATTTAAAAAATTTTAAAAAAATTAATTAATATAATTTTAAAAATATTGTTGTTTAACAGAAAATTATATATAAAAATTAAAATATTTAATAGAAATGAAACAACAATAATTATGTAGAAAAGTAATAGATGATAAATTTTGAATGTCATATTAGTAAATTTTATTATGTATTTAATGTAAATTTTTATTATATTTTGTATGAGTTTGTAATATCGATGTTTTTAAAAAAATATATATAATTGGTATTATATTATGACTTTAATTTTGTTTAAGATTATTATGCGTATGTTTGTCAATGAATAAAATATATTTTGATTTGTTAAGATGGACAATGATGAGTGGATATACGATAGTATTATGTCTGAAGAAATTAATATGGATGAAGACATTGGAGAAGAAGTTGATGCGTTTAAAAATGTTAATTGTTCAGTTATTGTTCGGCAGCCTTCAATACGCCAGAGGTATTTATTTGATTTAGCATTTAGTTAAAGTTGTTAAATGAATAAATTAAACTATACACATCATAGTTAAAGACGAATTATCCATTTTTGTAGGTGTTTGTTTCCCATGAGGATGTATTGAAATGAGCTCATAGTGTTGCATATGATAATGGTTTCGTAGCTGTGATAATGAGGAGTGGAATGGCAAATGGAAAGCTAGGAACAACATCATATGTTTTAATTGGTTGTGAAAGGAGTGAAAAGTATAGATCATGGAAAAAAGGTTTGGTACCTACAACTACTAGCAATAGAAAATGTGATTGTCCGTTTAAGCTAAGAGCCAAACCATTCCCGGGAGGTGAAGGTTGGATAGTGAAGCTAATATGTGTCACTCATAATCATACTTTGGCTAAGTCATTATGTGGACACGCATATGCTGGTCGACTAACTGAGGAGAAGATCATTGTTACTAATATGACAAGGTCGATGGTGAAACCAAAGAATATATTCTTTTAACTTTGAAGGAGCACAATGCCAATAATTATACAACATTGAAGCAAGTAAATAATGCAAGATATGCATACCGGACATGTATCAGAGGTAATAACACTGAAATGCAACAGTTAATGAAACTTCTTGAACATGACATGTATATTCATTGACATAGAATGAAAGAAGAAAATGTCGTGCATGACTTATTTTGGGGACATCCAGATGTAGTGAAATTGAGCAATGCATATCATATGGTCTTTTTGATATACAGTATATACAAAACAAATAGGTACAAACTTCCTTTACTTAACATTGTTGGTGTGACACCTACTGGGATGACATTTTCAGTTGCATTTGCCTATTTAGAGATGGAACGTATAAACAATGTTGAGTGGGGCCCTGAACACTTTAGAGGGATTTTCGTTAAAAGTGAATTTTTTCCAGATGTCATTGTTACTAATAGAGATTCAGCAATGATGAGTGCTGTGAAATCTATTTTTCCAAAAGCAACCAATTTATTGTGTCAGTTTCACATTGACAAGACTGTGAAGGCAAAATGTAAAACTTTCATTCGACAGAAGAAGGCATGAGACTATGTCATGGAAGCCTGGGGGACTCTTATTGATTGTTGTACTGAGAAGTCTTACCATGATTATCTGACTACATTTGAAATTGCGTGTTCACCATAGCCAACGTTTGTTGATTATGTGAAAGAAACATGGTTGGATCCTCATAACGAAAAATTTGTAACAGCATGGACAAATAAAGTGATGCATTTTGGCAACACTAGGACTAACAAGTAATGAAATTTAACTTAGTTGTTGACATTGTGATTTGTTGAACATAATGACTTGTTGTTCAAGGTATTAACATGTTGTCATTAAATGCAGGGTTGAGTCTGCTCATTGGACTTTAAAGAGGCTATTATAGAATAGTGTTGGAGATTTATGTAGTGTTTCGGATGCCATGAAAAATATGATGACCCTGCAACATACTGACATAAAGGCATAATTGGAAAGAAGCACCAATGTCATCAGACATGTATTTAAAGTAACATTGTACAAGAGACTTATCGGAATAGTGTCCATGTATGCGTTAAACTAGATTGCTGCTGAGTTTGAACGAGTTTATTATGCGGGCAAAAACCCCTCTTGTTGTGGATGTGTGATGAGAACTACCCATGGTCTCCCTTGTGCATGTAAGCTAGTTAGAGTTGTCGTTGGCAGCGTACCGCTTTCAAGCGTTCATATATCTTGGCGAAGATTAAATTTTTCAGATCAAGGTTTATATGATGGCGAAATTCACATAATCGACAAGATGAAGGCAATCTCCAAACGTTTTGAGAAGCTTGACATGTGCGGCAAAGTGACACTTAAGAATAAACTTAAAGAACTAGCATTTCCTGATTTAATTTCCATGTGTCCCCCCCTGAAAAGGTCAAAACAAAAGGTGCTCCAAAGAATAAACAGGCAAAGCACGAAAAATCAACCAAGCGGGATCCATCTTACTTTGAGTATGTTGATGAATTACACTCCGTGCAAAATAGTTGCTCCACACAAAGAAGGTCTGCTTCCTCATCTGATAAAACAATGAAGAACATGAACCTTCCTATGCTGGATCAATTTCATCCTTTTATGCACAAATTCATTGTTAACATCACAAACGTTAAAGCTGATGGTAATTGTGGATATCGTGTCATTGCTGCAGAATTAGGTTATGGTCAAGATTCTTGGCCTTTGGTACACAACCATTTGCTGAAAAAACTTACACAATGGTCTGATCAATATATAGCCTTGTTTGGTGGCTTCAATAGGTTTGAGCAGTTAAAGAGGTATCTTTTTGTTGATGGATTAACAAAGGTAAAAATATATATATTTTTACTCATTGGATTGGTTGCTTTTCCAAAGTTTTTGTTTAAGTGCTTATTTGGCCACTAATAAAAGTTTTTTTTTAGGTAACAATGGATAAGTGGATGGATATTACGGATATGAGTCATGTCATTGCATCCAGGTATAATGTCATTGTTGTTTCTCTTTCTCTCCAACAAAGTATGATGTTTTTTTCCTCTGAGAAGCCAACCTCCAAGAGATCCATCTATCCAATGCATTGTATGTATTGGTCATGTGTTTGGTAACCATTTTGTTCAGGTATACCATTAACCGTTAATGGAAGCATTTTATTATATGAAAAATTTGGTTTATTTATTTTTAAATGACAATGTCATTAAAACAAGTTCAACTCACAGATGACTGTCCTATCCCATCAACCTCATTCATGTGGTCTTTGCACTGTTACAATGAAGCCAAACACCAGCTGACTCTTTATATTGATCAAATGAGGTTGTATACTAAATCCATAGGGTTACGCACTGAACATGTCAATTTAGTAGACAATTAAAAACTAAATCCATGGAGTCTAATAATTGTGGTAATTATTATCCGTAACATTTGTCTATGGATTTATCAAAATCACATGTAGTCAAATAACTGTGTAGCCCTTGATCGGGTGGAGATAATTACCTTTGTGTATCAAAATCACATGGAGTCAAATAACTATTATCTCCCACCAACTCATCTCCTTTGTGTAGCCCTTGATCGGGTGGATCGCACATACACGTTTTCATGCTGAGTGACACTACGTGCTAATTCCAATAGCTGTTGTGTAGTTGTGTACGCATCTGTGCCAGGGGTCACCATACGCATGTCTAGCATGTGTTGCAACCCGTCTCTTATCCTTTGGCACGTACCCTGAAAAAATCATACAATATATGGTGATAATTAATTACTGCTATGATTAACTTCAATTAACTTTAAAAACAAGGCCACTCATAGTTTTACCACTACATGTGGAGGCATGTCACTAAAATCAGAAGCTTTGGCATCTGCATCTGCTACACCTGGTCTTTCATGGTCTTCCACAAAATCGGGGTCCTGTAAAATATTAGTTACTCGCATCGAATGTCGGCTAGGCTCCCCAGCTTCTGGCAAACTCATAAATGGATGAGACACATAGTAGAAACAATCCATATACCCACAAGCACACTGACTAGCATAAGTTACCAAGTCTTCAGTGGCTACAACATACTCGAAGAAGTGGATCCATCAGTCATCAATCTCTTCTGTCGACGGAGCCTCAGACTGGTGCAACTGTGGAATTTGTTGAACAAACCCATATTGCCTCATGACCCGCTCTGGTAAATGTCTTACCTTGTATGGACCCCAGCTAAGGTACCCAGAATATAAGGAAATGATCTCAAAATCCTTGTGTTCACGGTGATCCCCGTATGGCGTCCAACGAACATCGTCTAGCGTCAACCAATCTAACTGCCTACAATAGGTTGTAACTGGTAATGCCTTTGTAGCTTTCCATTGACATGCACGTGGAAACCTCTCCTCGTACAGGGGATATGGCATGACACTTCCAAGGTTGAAAAATGTTCATAGATCCAGCACTGCAGTTCGAAATAAGAAATTAATGAATACACGAATCATATAATTAAGACAAACATAACTTAATTAAATTGTACCTGCAGCAAATAAATATATCCAGCAAGGTGTTTCCCGTGATGTTGAGATGCATAGTTTAAATTTTCATACATGTGTACTAGAGCGGTTGCACCCCAACACTAGCCCGCCGATTGGTCCAGATCGCGAAATGCATCTAAGAATACCACACTGATGTGTGTGTCACTCTTGTTCGCAAATAATATGCAACCTACCAATGCAGCAAATACACTTTGGCTGCTAAAAGCCACTGCCTAGATTCACACTTGGCAACATATAATTCGCGAAGCCATGACAGTTGAACATATGCCCCGTGGCATTGTTCAGTCTCAGCTTTAGCATCTTCAACTGTTACCTCCATCAAGTCAACCAGTAATGTAATTGCCTCCCCCACGTCAATTACATCATAAGTCTGCAAGGCTCCCATAATTGGGAGATGCAACAACGCCACAACATCATCCAATGTGATTCTCGCTTCTCCGATGGGCAAGTGGAAGCTGCTGGTCTCGGGATGCCACCTCTCCACAAACGCAGAAAGCAATCCTTTGTCACCAGTGTCCACAAAACAGTCAATCAATGGGCTTAACCCAGTAGTTGCGATTAAACCTTCAATCTCAAGTGCTAGCTTTGCAAATTTGGCTACCTTATGTCCATGAGAAGCCAATTTTAACCCAGCACATTCCTGAAAAAAAATTATGTCAATAACAACACATACATTGCCAAATATATGTTAACTTGTATGTAGTTAAAAATATGAATACCTCTCCAGCCCATACTCTAAGCATGACATGGTTAGCGTAGTTTGTCAGAACCAAAGTATCTTCTAGCCCACCTCGGTCCCAACATCCTCAGCTACTAGAATGTCATGGTCCACAACTCATTCCTGAACAACAGGATCCTCAACAATAGGCTCAACTGCTTGTTGTCTCCTAACAGATACAGTGGGCCTACGGCGTTCACTCGCCTGTTCTTCATCACCAACATGGTGTGTTCCAAACGCTCGATCTACAACTCTCCCTAGAGCCCGACTTAGACCTCTTGCTTTTGCCATAATCTGTACCATTTTTTAATCAAGTTAGTCCTAAACTTCAAACAAAGTGATAACTTCATCAACAGTCATCTCAAACCAATCAATTTACAAAGTGATAGGTCATACACAGAACTCACAAAACAGACAAACATATACACATACAATTGGTTTCATATCAATCTATCTAGTTTCTTTCACTTCCTTTGACTCTTAATAAAAAAAAATCTTAGGATAGAAACTTTAAAAGAATGAGTACAAATTCCTAACATTGTTGTCCAAAAAATTCAAGTCAGTTTGCTGAAGGCTTCAAATTATCAATTGCCATCATTAGTTAACTTGCTCTCCCAACACATTATCACAGTCACATTGGGTAGGATGAACAAAACTAATTGAGTATGGAGACAACAACAGAAAGCAGAAATAAGAAACAGATTCATTAACTAGGACAGAAAAACAGTCTCCCTTGACAATGTTTCCCTAAAAGAGATAAAAAACCAGTTTTGTCCACCAATGATAACTGAAACATGTCAACGATAGCCAAATGACAATGCCACTTTGAACCCTTGTCAACCTCAAAAGAGTTTTATTATGCAACAAATCATGCCATATATCATAAACCCACAAACTCCATCATTAGGTCCGAGCAATGTTCCAAAGCCTCAATCATATTTAGCTAATACATCACAAAAACTAAATGTCTTCACCTTTTTAAATAATTAAATATTAAACATCGCTATGGAAACAAAATTATACGAATACATACAAGGATAAATGATTAGCAAGTATAGATGATCAACAAGTATATATTAGATACAATGTTGCCTTAAATGTCAAATAAATAACAACGTATTAGAGTAATCACAACCTAAACTACTTACTTTCCCCTAATATACCACAATTGTACAGTCATTCAAATTTCAACATTGTAATATATATAATTAATCAAATTATAATAACTTATTTAAATTGGTCATGGTTTTAAGCCATACGGATTGTCCAATCCGTGACATCCCCACTGATTTGCCAATCCGTATGACACCCACCACAATGCCAAATCCAAACTCACCGTCGACAGACGCGACCAAGGAGCTCTACCACCAACGCAACGACGAATGCAAAAGAACAATGATGCACCACTGCCTATATCAACGAAAACGGGAGCAGAGACGAAGACTGGTGCAGAAGAAGAAAGTTGTAGAAGCCGGATGGTGTAGGAGAAGAATGGTGTATGCGCCTATACGGTTATGAACCATTTTAAATTAATAAAGCTAATTACAAGGGTAGAATGGGAAATCCACTGTAGCTATATAGTGTATAAGAATTTTATATAGTGTATTTAGCAGATCCCTTGTTCTAGTTGGAAGAACACTGTTTTGGCCCGTTGGAATCGAAAATAGGGGACTGCATAATTATCCATCAACGTGGCATTGGAAAAAAAAAGGAGAAATCAGGGACGGGAATCGTCATTGTTAATATGTTAAAACAGGGTCGGTTGGAGAAGAGAATGGGAAAACATCTCCCAACTATTCTTTTTTTTTGGTTTTTAAAATAGTTAATTTTTGTAAATTTTAATGCTGAGATAATTTTTATATCATATTATTATTTATTTTAACATATGTAAATTTACTGCGAATTAAAATATTTTACTATAAAAACCAATTTAGTTTGTATCATGTTATTTTTTCCTCTATTTTTAAAAAAATGCTAACATTGTGGGGATAAAATAACTAGTAGCATTTAAACATGGACTTATAGTCTTTCTCACTTGTACATGCAATTTCACTTATTTAAGAGAGTACAAAATAGCAAAATAATGATCATTTAGACAGCTCAAATGATGCTTTGGTGTCTTTGATGAAAGCATATTGCAGCTATGAGCTACACAAGTTAAAACATGGTTGCTTTTGTGCTTTCATCCCAACAGAGTATGATAGCCTTCACCAAGAGACAATCATTGAGTTCTTGCTCCCTCTCTATAAAGGTTTCAAGATCTTTGACCATTATTGAAGGAATAATCCATGGGAAATGAGATAAAAATGATGCTCTACAAACAAACATTGATGAATAGAGGAATTTCCTGTAAAAGTTAGAAGCCAAAAGAGATACACAACATAAACATCTCAAACTTCCTTCGTCTTCTTTCCCCAGATTTAGAGTTAGCTATCGACTTGTGAAAATACAATGAATACACTGCAAATGAACCAAGAGGGGGGGGGGGTGAATTGGTTCAAACTTGAGATTTAAAAAACTTTCTGAAACAAAATGCGGAATTAAAACTTTGGATCGTATCACTAGTTCACCTTTTTCAAATTCAGAAATCTTTCTTCACCCAAGATCAACCTTTGATATGAAAGCAATGACAGAAAAATATTTCTTTGATAATAATACTTGATTTCACAAAGACATGTAATGAAACATACAGAATTCTAAACTAAAGACAAAGCAATTATACTGGTTCACCTCTCAACCTTGGAGGCTACATCCAGTTGCTTCCAACCCACACTAGGTTAGAGTAATTACTATATCAAATAATCTTTTACAAGCAATCCACAAGTGACTCTCTTTATCAACACTAGACAAAGATATTTATTCTAACACCCTATTAGAATACAAATCACCAAGATACTGAGAACTCTACTCATAATCCCAAACCTAGAGAACCCTACTCTAGTATGCTTGAAAAGAAACAAATTGATATATCACAATACAATAGAAAATGTTAAAACATAAAAAAAGATAGGTTCAAGATAAACACAACCTATGATCTTTCATGTATGAATGAATGAAATGAGATTACCACACTCTCTAGGTTGAAAACATAATAGCTCTAAAGCTCTATCTTGAAAACCTTCTTTTCTTTAACACATGTTAAAAAAAAAATCAGAATTCTTGATTCTTACAAGAAATGTTTTTCACTCAGAAATCAGTCTTTGAAACTCTTAGTAAGCTTTTTGTCTTTTGGGTAGATCACTTATATGTTTAGAACAATTCGTTCAATATGTATTTATAGAGAATAGACTCACAAAGCTTTATAAAAACAAAATTAACTGACAGTAATTGATTAATTCGCTAGTGTAATCGATTAAATTGCCATATGTAATCGATTAAAGAAACTAAATAATCGATTAATGTGTTCATCAACTTTCTGGAAATGGTTTCATGAACATTATAATCGATTAATCTATACTGTAATCGATTAAACCAGAACAATATCAAGAAAAATGAATTAAGATAATCGATTACATAATGAGATAATCGATTATTCCAGTGATGAATGGTTTCTCATAAAACACTATGTAATCGATTACAAGAAGCCTGTAATTGATTAAACTATTCTTCAAGGCTTTTCCAGAAACATATGAATGTCTTTAATCGATTAAACTGCTTGTGTAATCGATTAAAGCAGTAAGTTTTGCTTTTTTTTAAACAACTTAGCCATTGAGAACTTAATTTCTTATAAAACCATTTGATTTCTTTGAGATTGAAAACCATGTATGCACGATCATGAGAATGCACATGCTAATGAAATATCACAAGGCAATTTACTTGAACCACTTTAGACAAATTTACAAATGCCTTCAAATGATTGGGCATGTAAAAAGCTAAAACATCATCAAGCCTTCCACCTTGCTTTAATCTTCTTGCAGCTTCCCTTAAACTCAACAATCTCCCCCTTTTTGGCTTTGAGCATGCCAAATAAATTGTCCATTTGTCTAATCTTTTGATTGCTTTAGAGGGATGAATGACTCCTGAAATCTAAGTCATCTTTTTGGAAGAACAAGCATAAGCATCAATCATTCCATTTAAAATATACTCCCCCTGACTTGGGTAGATTTTGTTCAAAGTTAAAAGCATTCATGCAATACATGTAATCATACAATATTTCAATAATTTCTCCCCCTAAATTTATTACAATTCCTTCTCCCCCTATTTGGCTTATCAAAGACAAAAAAAATATGATTAAGGTATGAACAAGGAGAATAAAAGGGAAAAAAAATACTTTTATTCATCAAAATAGAAGCAGTACATTAATCAAGATGAAATTTAAAATACTTAGACAAACATTAAACGAAGCAATAATTGACAGAAGACAAAAAGAACATAATGAAATAGAAACTAGAGAGAAAAACAAAAGCAGCCTAAGCAATCTAAGCTAATTTATCAATATCATCATGTGTAAGCCTAGCTTCTATGTTCTCCAATCTAGATTTCATCTCTTCCATAGATGAATTTGTCTTAGCTCTATGCTCATGATGAAGAGACAACAAAGCATCCATCTTTTGAATCATAAGTGACTCAAAAGGACTGTAGGATGGTTGAGTAAAACCTTCAGCCTCTTCTCCTTCTTCTGCATCAGCTTCATCTTCAGCATTTGCTGGAGGCAATTGTTGTCCAGCCATTTGCCATCCATAAGGTGTCTTAACCATTCCAAGCTTGGTTACATGTTTCTCGTTAATGAGGCTATTGCTGGAATTTATGTTGTCAACAACCTCATCAGTTACATCAACCTTGAAGTAATCAATAAATCTAGAAATCATCATCTTTGGCTTGTGCATGATCTCCTGAATAACGAGGATCCAATTCATCTGAATGGCATTTTTATGACCATAAACAATCTGTATATCATCATCTTTGGCTTGTGCATGATTGGTGGACCTAGGAGTAAAGATGTAGGTGATGGTATAATGAAGAAGTCTGTCCTCATGAGTCATAGGACCTGTGCTAAGCCTCAACTTCAGCCTCATTTGAGGGTCAAGAAGCATCCCTCTGTAGGTCTCCACTATATTATATCCTTCAGCTTCCTCCTCAAATTTCCTTTCTCCATCAAAGGAAATGCCAGCAACCTCCTGCCAAATTTCAGGAGTAATTTCCATGGCTACTCCATTTACTTGGGACAAGATAGTCCCCTCCATAGAAAACTTAGAACAGGTGTAAAACACCTTCACTAACTCAGGGTAGAAAGTACCCTTCATCTCCACAAACTTCTTTAAACCTTGGGCTTCAAGCATGGCTGGGAATTGAAAACCTTCTCTACTGAATCAGCCAAGGTCAAGGTGTTTAGGTGGACATATCAGTTTGGTGGCATTGAATTGGAGGTAGGTCATTTTCTCACGCTCATTGGAAAACCAATGATCTAACCTATTTACTGCAGGGTTAGAAGTTTCAGCAGCCTTTCTTTTAGAGATTTTGGTTCTTTTACGAGCAGACATAATGGGAATGTGAGGAAAGGCTATATGGACAGAGGTTCAAGACTCAGAAGAGGAACAACTCAGTAAGGCTTAAGGTTGAAGATGAGAATGGTGTATGTATCCCTTCAACATAGGCTGTTTATATAGAAGATTTTGGGCTCAAAACTTGAAATTTGAAATGTGTAACAGTTAATATGAATTAACCCACTAAAATTAAAACACAGTAGATTCAAAATTTGAATTTGGTGGCAGTTGGGCAGTTACAATTTCCAAGATAAAATCTGCAGATTCTACAGTAACTCCATGAATAATCGATTATATGCTTATGTAATCGATTAATTCATAAGCAGAATCAGTTCCTGTAGAGGCAATAATCAATTATTTCGAAGTGTAATTGATTATTCCAATGAAGATTCGAGCTTTCAGACAGTTTGCATACAATATAATCGATTACCATTCACTGTAATCGATTATTACAGTGAATTGAAGTTTTGGAAAAAAGAATTTAAACTTATGTAATCAATTATTTCGATGGCGTAATTGATTATTCCAGTGACTTTCATTTTCTGGAAACATTTTCTCATTAAGAATAATCAATTATCCTATTAATGTAATCGATTACACAAGTACAAACTTCATTCTAAATAGCTTTTCAAGTTCATTTAATCGATTAACCCGTGCCTTAATCGATTATTACAGTAACATTATCAGTATGAATAGTGATTATGCAACATATTTTGCATCTGTATCATTTTGAGATTAAGGTCAATCAATGATGCAATTTCATGTAGATGAGCATATACACATCAAGCTAACACACACTAGATTCATCTAGTATCCCTAACATGTTTCTAAGTGTGTAGAATCTATCTCTATCCAAAGGCTTAGTGAAAATATCAGCTAATTGATAGTTGGTTTCAACAAACTCAATTTTGATGTTACCCTTTTGGATATGATCTCTGATAAAATGATGTCTGATCTCAATATGCTTGGTCCTTGAGTTCATAATATGATTTTTGGATATGTTGATGGCACTTGTGTTATCACACAACAATGGTATCTCCTTTATCTCAACACCAAAGTCTTGAAGTTGTTGCTTCAACCAAAGACTTTGTGCACAACAACTTCCAGCAAAAATATATTCAGCTTCAGTAGTGGATAAGGCAACACATGATTGCTTCTTGCAATGCCAATAGATTAAAGAGCTTCCTAACAAGAGACATGTTCCACTTGTACTCTTTCTATCCAATTTGTACCCTGCAAAGTCAGAACCAGAATAACCAATCAAGCTGATAGATGTACCTTTTGGATACCAAAGTCCTGCTCTTGGTGTAGACTTGAGATATTTGAGGATCCTCTTGACTACAGTTAGATGGGATTCTTTGGGATTGCTTGATATCTTGCACACAAGCAAACACTTAACATAATATCAGGTCTACTAGCAGTTAAGTATAACAAGGATCCAATCATTCCTCTGTATTTAGACTCATCAACACTTTTTCCCTTGTCATCTGAATCAAGATAGGTAGATGTTGCCATTGGTGTTGCAACATCCTTGCAATTTTCCATTTCAAACTTCTTGATCATCTCTAGATAATACTTGGCTTGACTAAGAAAAGTTCCATTCTTTAATTGCTTGACTTGAAGTCCTAGAAAGAATGTAAGTTCCCCCATCATTGACATCTCAAATTCACTTTGCATTGAGACTGAAAATTCTCTGCACATAGATTGATTAGTTGAACCAAAAATAATGTCATCTGCATAGATTTGAACCAACAAGATATCATTTCCTCTTTTCTTGATGAATAAGGTTTTATCAACTTGACCTCTTATGAAAGATTGTTCAAGCAGAAATTTGCTTAACCTTTCATACCAAGATCTTGGTGCTTGTTTCAAACCATACAAAGCTTTTCTTAATTTGAAAACATGGTTAGGATGTTTGTGATCAACAAATCCAAGGGGCTGGTCTACATATATTTCTTCTTCAATGTAACCATTTAAAAATGCACTTTTGACATCCATTTGAAATAATTTGAAATTCATCAAACATGCATATGCAAGTAACAACCTAATAGCTTCTAATCTTGCTACTGGAGCATAAGTTTCCTCATAGTCTATGCCTTCCTCTTGGTTGTATCCTTTAGCAACCAATCTAGCCTTATTTCTTACTATGATTCCACTTTCATCTAGCTTGTTACGAAAAACCCATTTTGTGCCAATAGGTTTATGAGTTGATGTTCCAGGGACTAATTCCCAAACTTCATTCCTTTTAAATTGGTTTAACTCATCATGCATGGCCATTAACCAATGTTCATCCAACAAAGCTTGATCAATACTTTTTGGTTCAATCTGTGAAACAAAAGCCATGGTACAACAAAGATTTCTTAAAGAGGATCTAGTAGAAACTCCCTTGGATACTTCCCCTATTATATTGTCAAGAGAAAGATCTCTAGTTCTCCTCCAATCCTTATGCTTTTGCAAAGGAGTTGACTGTTCCAGTACATCTTTTGGTTCAGCTTTTTCTTTCTCATTCAGATCATTAACTTGCAAAAATTATTCCTTTTGTCCTGCATCATCATCACACTCCAAATTCTCTTTGGAAGGGTTAGATTCATCACAAATGACATGGACAGATTCCTCAACACACAATGTTCTTTTATTAAAGATCCTATAAGCTTTACTTTGCAAAGAGTAACCAAGAAAAATTGCTTCATCAGCTTTAGAATCAAATTTGCCAAGAGAATCTTTACCATTGTTTAATACAAAACACTTGCAGCCAAATGCTCTTAAATGAGATATGTTGGCAAAAGAACCCAAATAATACAATTTTAATAAAAAATTACCAATTTGGGGCTGTTTTGAAACATATTACAAATCTGGGGCAGTTGAACACGTCCAGACTGGGCTGGACGTGTTCAGCTGCCTTAAATACCCATCCCAGCTTCAGTTTCCATCACTTGTGCTGATTCAGTTTCTTTGTAAAAGCTCCTGAAGTGTATCCGTGTTAGAATTTAAGGTTTTATCCCTGCAGCGAAGCTCTGCGCGTTTGTGAGTGGTTTTCAAAAAGTGTTGAAGCTCTGCTAACAAGTAAGTTAATTTATTTGAAGCATATTATTTAATATATTATATTATTGTAATATAAAACTGTTAGCGATTGTTAGGTATAACTAGGTTTGTATCAAAACAGTTAGGTATTAGGGTGTAGGGTTTAGTTTCGGTTAGGGTTTAGGGTTTAGAGCTTCGGGATGATGATTGAAAGTTAGGGTTTAGGGTTGATGGTTAGGGTGTAAGTTTGAAATGTAATTTATTTTACAAAACTTAGGGTTTTGGTTTAAGGGGTATGACTTAGGGTTTAGGGTTATGGTTTAGCATTAAAGGGTTTAGGGGTTTAGGGTTTAGCACGAAGGGTTTAGGGGTTTAGGGTTTAGCATGAAGGGTTTACGGTTTAGGGGTTAGTTTCGGCTAGGGTTTATGGCTTAGGGATGATGACTGACAGTTTAGGGATTATGATTGATGGTTAGGGTTTAGGTTTGAAATGTAATTTATTTTACAATTTAGGGTTTAGGTTTAGGGTGTATGACGTAGGGTTTAGGGGTACGGTTTAGCATGAATGGTATGAAGGGGTTAGTGGTTTAGGGTTTAGGGTTTAGGGTTTGTTAAATTAGGTGTATGAATATGTATTTATGTTGTTTTTATGAATTAATTTATTTATTAGTAATTATAAGAACATATTATAACACAATATTTTTTTAATTTATGTGAAAAAGGCAGGTCAACCGAAAAGTTTGGCTTTTGTTTACTGAAAGAGATGAGTTCAGGTGGTCAGGAGTTTGCTTGTTTTGTGTTGTTTTTTAATGGAAGGAAAGTTCAAGGGCCAGGCGGTGTTGTTTTTGAAGGGGATAAGAGGCGGACACGTATCAAGAGAAGGTCGACACTGATTGAATTGCATCAGAAGATACGACAAAAATTAGGTTTGGAGGACAACCAACATATCACTATGCTTACAGGAAGATCATGGCAACGTGAACAGTACATGGGTTTTCAGCTTGCGGATGATGAAGACATTGAATTTTTAATGGAAGAATATTTCAATCAGCCAAACCCAGATTTTATAGAGTTGTACGTGGAGTATACTGGAGCAGAGGATGTTATACCAGTGAGGAGAGTTCCTTCAAACCGTGCGCGTAATGCATCATCACATGGTGCTCCATTTTTACACATGTCTGAGGAAGACTCACATGACCCAACTTGGGTCATGGATGAAGAAGAAGAGGATGACGATGATGAGATTTTTGCAATGGAAGATCGTCTTCTTCAGGAGGATGGTAGTGCGTTAGATAATGATGACGATGCTGGTGTGCGTGCGACTGGATTCCAAGAAGACGCTGATGTGGGGTCGTCTCAAATCCATGATCATGCGGACGTTGGATGTACGCGATCAGAAGCACCTATTGAAGGTATGTTACATGATTGCAGTAAATGATGAAGTTCTATCATATATGTGTATAGTATTTTATTTTCCATCACATGGTTATTGAACTGATTTATATTTGAAGGTGGTGAGGTCATTCCTTTTTGGGATGGAATTCCTCATTACACATATACTGATTGGAGTCATCCAAGCGAAGAAGACCCTTTTCGCGATTCTGTTTCGGGTTCGGGTTCAGGTTCAGTGCAGGGTCCATGGCAATTAGGGGATCCATTGTTTGTTAAATAGGAGTTTCCCTCTAAAAAGAACGCACAAATTGCAATTAAGTGGAACTTGATGAAGGAGCATCAAGAGGCATATGTTGTTGAGAGCAAGCCTAACAAGTTTAGCTACAAGTGTATTGCTCATAACGAGGGTTGCCCATGGAGGGTTAGGGTAATTAAACCAACGTACGGTGAGAAGTGGGTTATTTCAAGGTGGGGTGGCAACCACAATTGCTTGAATGACCATATTACACAGGGTCATAGACAACTTGATGCTGATGTTATTGCTTCACATATAGTAGGTATGTTTTTATCACCATTTAATTTCGTGTATATGTCTTCAATAATGGTTCTTTAACGTTGATAATGTAAATGTGAGTCTTGCAATTTCATTGTTAGGAATGATTAAGGAGGACCTGTCTATGTCAATTGCATTGGTTCGGGAGAGGATCAGCCATTCATTTGGATTCCAAGTTTCATATCGGAAGGCCTGGTATGCAAAGCAGAAAGCAATGGCAATGATTTATGGGGATTGGGAAGAATCTTACGCATTTTTGCCCAGGTGGTGTAGCTACATGCTTCGTTTTTCCCAAGGTTCTTTTTATGATATCCAGGCCAATGATTATTTCGTGGCACATCGCCTGGTACGGACAAAGCGTGTGTTTCATTGCATGTTCTGGACTTTTAGACAGTGTTGTGAAGCATTCAACTTTTGCAAGCCCATGATTCAGATTGATGGAACACATTTGTATGGCAAGTATACAGGTAAATTGTTGATTGCCACGACTCAGGATGGCAATAATGAATGTTTGCCACTGGCATTTGCAATAGTTGAGGGGGAGACTTTGGAAGCCTGGGAATATTTCCTTGCTAACATTCGTCTCCACGTCACACAAAGACGAGACATATGTCTGATTTCAGATAGGCACCGGAGCATACTATCTGCTGTGGCGAATCATCCTGGTTGGCAACCACCTTTTGCTCATCACGTGTTTTGCCTTCGTCATATTGCCAGTAATTTTAATCAAAAGTTCAGAAATCAACAGTTGAAGAAGGCCCTTGTGAATTTAGGTATGGTTAACAAGTTTTTTCAATCTATTAAATACATAAATTATTCAATAGAAAAGTGTTAATAGTATGACTGTTTTGCAGGTTACAATCCCTGTTTGATTCATTTTGAGGCAGACTTTGCACGATTTTGTGATAGCAGTCCTGAGGTTGCCGAATGGATTGATGCCATCCCCAAGGAAAAGTGGACACGTGCATATGACGTTGAAGGGAGGAGATTTGGTCATATGACAACAAACTTGTCTGAATCAGTTAACCGAGTGCTGAAGGGAGCAAGAAACATGCCTATCACAGCTCTGGTGAAGCACACATACAGCAGATTAATAGAATATTTTGTGAAGAGGGGTACAACGGCTATTTCACAAGTTGATTCTTCAGTACGACATTGCAAAATTATGGTTGATGCTATGAGGCATAATCAGACAGTTGCTACAGGCCACCATGTACGCACATATACTGTTGATCAAACATCATTTGAGGTACAAGACGGCTGTGAAAGGTCTTATTCAGTAAACTTACGCGAGCGTTATTGTCAGTATGGTAAGTTTAAGGCCTTCAAATACCCATGTAGTCATGCCACAGCTGCTGCTTTACATGTTCGACAGAATCCTCTTCAGTTTGTGGATGATGTCTTCCTTCTAAGCAACTTGGTTCAGGCTTATTCATTCCCATGGCAACCAATTGGTAATGAACGTGCAATTCCACCAAGCGAAGGTCCAATTATCATACCTGATAGGCTAATGTTACGTGGAAAGGGTCATCTAAAGTCTACCAGAATACGTAACGAGATGGACGAAGTTGAAACTAGTCAAGGACGCCGAAGATGCTCCATTTGCAAGCTAGTCGGGCATAATCGGAGAGCTTGTCCTGATCACCATGCTATTTCCTGATTTTGTAATGATGTTTCATTCGTCTCCATGTTAATGTATTTGATTGCATGTATCAAAAATTTGTTTAAAATGTGTGTTGAGACTTTTCATGTTTTGTGAATTTTGAATAAACAACGTTGTTTAACAAATGAAAAATGCGAAATGTACAATTACCAGTACAACATGTTGTCGTGTTTACTAACGACCTATTTCGTAGTCATTCATTCACATTTTAGCCACACTACAAAATAAAGTCTATTACATGATATGAATATAAAATAGGTTACAATTACAAACACAAGTAATATATACACAAACAAAATAAAAAACTAAGACAGAGGTGGCCATGGCTGATGACGCGCGTGTCGATCTGGCATGATGCGTCTGCTACGGCGCAGAGGAGGCCTGACCTGAGATGGGCCTGACTCACTAGGGGCGGGCTGTGAAGGGCCAGCATCAAAAGAGGTAGCCTGAGGAGGGACAACATCGGCAGCTTGTGCGTATGGACCTCCCTCATATGGCGATGATGGCTGGGGATAAGAAGGAGGTGGGGTGCCACCGTCTGGCAGTGGAGGGTAGACCACACAACCGGCGGGAGTACAATCAAGCTGATCAGCCAGGCAAGCATAATCAGCATCAGTCCACTCCGAACCCTGAGTCCACGCCGGAACAGGGGCGAAAGTACTGGTCCCACAAGGTGCTGATGCCATGTCCACATCAGTAGCACAGAAGACATCCTGTGGCTGGGGGTCCACTGGTGGTGGAACGTAATCCTCGGTAGTGAACCCCTGATGGCCCATGTCTCCCTGGTGGGTGCCTTCATAATACAAAGGCTGGCTACCGTATGTAGATCCAATCACAGGAGGCCTAAAACAACCAGCAATGCGAGGCCTGGGAACTCCAATGGGTTCAGGAACATGGTGCATGACTTTTCGCCGATGCTCTAACCCATGCCCCTCCTGTCTCCCGCGGGGAACTCTCAAAGACACCTGTGGCTGACACTGAAGCTGCGATGCTGGTGCATGTGGGCCTGGCTCCTCCAATCGACAGCTCTCTCGGAACATGGAAATAATGCGACCCACCTCCTCGTGCAAGTATCCCATCATGAAGTCCGGCCACTCCCCGCCACTGGAACAGTATATCATCTCCAGCCCGTCAATCTGCAAATTACAAAACAAAATAATTAGTTCACAGTATAACACCTTGATCATTAAACCAAATTTACAATTTATTTTTCAACACTTACACCACGACCCAACTTTGCAGCCATCTTCGTCACGTATCGCTTCCCATTCTCCCTATACCAAACCATGTACTCATGGTTTGGTGACAGTAACCCAGTCAGTAGGGGGGGGCAACTCGATGTGCTGGGCCCTCTGCTCCCATCGCTGTATGAAGGGTCTGAGCTTACGCAACCAATTATCTTGTTGTTTGCCTCGGAGGGAGAGATCATGCACATCTTTCAACTTCTTGGGCCTTCGGGGGATTGGCTGATCTCTCCCAAACTGTCGCATACATCTATCAGGATGAGAATATTCCACTGTGTGGAAGCACATAATGGGACTAGTAGCCATCCACAATAGTCTCTCATCCTGAGATGCATCAAGAAAGTGGTAGCCTGCATATGGTTGCCAAACCACCTAAACCAAACAATGAAAACACAATTATTAAATGATCCAATCTAAGCAACCAAACTTATACAAAGAACATTATGTACCTCATCTCGAGTAAGGGAGTCTAATCTCTCTCGATGCCAATGAAGCTCATGTAGTTGGAACTTCGCTAAAGCGTTAAACCTATTTTCAAAATAAGTTACATTACATAACTGATAACACTTAATATCAAATATCATACTCAGTAAACAAAGGAAAATAACAACACATACCTGTGGCCGTAATGCCACACCGGCTGAGTAGGGTCAGGAATAGCTGGAGCAATGGGTGGGAATCTGATCCACACCTATATCTGCAGAAGAGTGTGACACCCACCAATGTCACTTCTGTCTACATCTGTACACTCACACATTTGTCTGAACAAATGTGCTAGAACCGCCGAACCCCAGCTATACCTACCTATATCCCCCATGTCCCCTGCAAGCAAAGGGATATAGCGACAGGCGACTGTGCTTCCCCCGGACCGGTCACATATTAGCCATGCTCCAATAATACGCGCAATGTGCGCCTTCGAAAACCGCATCACCTGGACAACATCATCATCATCCATGTTGGCCCAATGTTCATAAAGCCTATCAAAGTAACTAAGGCGTAACAATCCTCCTTTTAGCTCAGTATCTAGAGGAGGATGACCGAACACCTCCTCGATAATGGTGTCCCACTCGTCTGAGGTGGATCCAGTGACGACATGGCCGTGACTGCTTAAACCTAAGATGGCAGCGACGTCCTCCAACGTGATCGTCATCTCTCCTTGCGGCATATGGAATGTATGCGTCTCTGGTCTCCACCTCTCCACCAAAGCACTGATAAGTGCAGCATCGATCTGAACACAAGTTCAAAATTAATCAATTCGCATCTATACTTATAAATGAAAACATTGATATCAGTCAATTCATATGTACAATTCTTAATTTCATAATTGGATACCTGGATATGTTGCATGCGTGCAACATGCAGGAACCCAGCCTGTCCTAACATCCACGCAACCATGTCAGGTATATCATCACACTTTGGCCCCCCTCCAATTTTGCCACGTCGTATCTTTAGCACCCGACATCTGTCCTCGTTCCACACGGCCTGTGAAACGTGGGTCCGCTGGGTACGCCTCCGTAAAACCCCCCACTTATATGGGGTGGCCAATACATGCGTCGTCGGATCCATACCCTGGCCCTCGTGATCGGATCCGGACCGTGACGAATCAGGAGATGAATCAACCATCTATAACAATGTTAATATTAATGAAACAATATAATAATTGGTAAATTAATAGCTTAAAATTATTAACTTAACATAAACCCTAAAATCTGTGAACCCTAAACTCCCAATTTTGTAAAACCTCAACCCTAAAATTTGTGAACACTAAACCAACACTTATATCAACCCTAAACCCTAAATTTTATGAACCCAAAACCCCAATTTATGTCAACCCTAAATCCTAAACCCCCTAAACCCTAAACCCTAAACCCTAAACACTACATTTTGTGAACCCTAAACCTAAACCCTAATTTATGTCAACCCTAAACCCTACATTTTGTAAACCCTAAACCCCTACCTTTGTAAAACCTAAACCCTAAAATTGAACTAACAAAACATTGTCATATCATTTTAATTTAACAACTAATCCTTGGACCCCGAACCCTACATTTACCAAACACTAAACCCTAAACAATAAATTTTCTAAACCCTAAACCATACATTCAGTCAGGCCTAACCCCTAACATTTGTAAACCCTACACCATTACCCATAAACCCTAAACCTAGGTTGTGTCAACCCTACCCCTAACCTAAACCCTAAACCCTAGGTTTTGTAAACCCGAAACCATTACCCCTAAACCCTATTCCCTAAATCCTACCCCCTCAACCCTAAATCATGCACATCAATACCCTATGCCTAAATCATCAACAACACTAATTATACCTAACAGTTTTCTACAAATATAATAATACCTAACATTTGCTAACAATTTCGTATGGCCCTAACAATTCTATTATTTAATAATATAACATTTTAAATAATAAATTTACTTACTTGTTCGCAGAGCTTAAACACACGTATATCACCGCAAACTGACAGAGCTTCGCTGCAGAGGAAAATCTCTCACAAATCCTAGAGAGATGGACTAGAGAAAGCTTTAGAGAGAAGGTGAAATGTTACAAATGGTAAAAAGTAACTTCCGGGAGGCATTTATAGGCAGCTGAACACGTCCAGCCCAGTCACGCCTAATCTGAGCGTGACCACTCCAGCCCAGTCTGGACGTGTTCAACTGCCCCAGATTTGTAATATGTTTCAAAACAGCCCCAAATTGGTAATTTTTTATTAAAATTGTATTATTTGGGTTCTTTTGCCGAGATATGTTTGGTTTCCTTCCTTTGTATAGTTCATAAGGGGTTTTCTTCAAAATAGGCCTTATGAGAATTCTATTCAAAGTATACCAAACCGTACTTACAGCATCAACCCAAAAATGCTTAGGCAAGTTTGTTTCATTTAGAAGAGTTCTTGCACCTTCCTCAAGAGATCTATTTTTTCTCTCCACAACACCATTTTGTTGAGGTGTTCTTGGAGCTGAAAAATTGTGATTAATTCCAAACTCTTCACAAAACTTTTCAAAGTATTCATTTTGGAATTCTCCACCATGATCACTTCTAATTGAAACAATATTGCAAGCTTTTTCATTTTGAATTATCTTGGCTAACTTTCTAAAAGCTGTGAATGTCTCACTCTTGGCTCTTATGAATAAAGTCCATGTGTATCTTGAGTAATCATCTACAATAACAAGCCCATAGAAATTTCCTCCCAAGCTCATGGTTCTTGAAGGACCAAATAAATCCATATGAAGCAACTCAAGAGGTCTAGAAGTAGAAACAACATTTTTTCTTTGAAAAGAATTTTTTGTTTGTTTCCCTCTTTGACAAGCTTCACATATTTTATCATTCGCAAACTTAAGCTTAGGTAAACCTATGACCAAATCCTTTTTCACAAGCTTATTCATATGATGCATATTTATATGACTAACTTTTCCATGCCATAACCAAGTTTCTTCAGTTTTACTTACAAGGCAGCTAGTCTTATGAATGTATGCATGGTCAATGGACAAAACATAAATGTTACCCTTTCTCTTACCAACATGGATAACCTCACCACTTTGACTGTCACAAATCAAACAACAATTGTCATTGAATAACACTTTAAACCCTTTGTCACATAATTGACTTATGCTTAGGAGATTATGTTTCAAGCCTTCAAAATATAAAACATTTATGGTAATATTTTTTAGGCTGTCTCATATGCTTCCTCCTCCAATTATCTTCCCTTTGTTATTATCGTCGTAGGTGACAAATCCTCCATCTTTTAGTATAACATTTGTAAGCATGGAAATATCACCTGTCATGTGCCTAGAGCAGCCACTATCAAGATATCATAGTAATGATTTTGCTCTTAGATACACCTGCAAGATTCAAATCAAGTAACAAGGAAAGGTACCCAATTGAGGTTGGGTCCATAGGGGTTAGCTCTTTTCTTTTCCTTTTCACCCAAACACATCCTCCATTAGACACATAATATTTTCTTGCATAGCATTTAAAAGATGTATGTCCCTTTTTCACCCAATAGTTACAAGTTACAACTCTTGATGATCTTTCAAAGTAAGCATTTTGATTAATCTTTGATTTATAAAAGCTTCTTTGATTCTTCTGTTTTGGTGGTACAAATATGATTGTTCCACAAGATTTTGAACCATGTTTGTATCCCAAACCAGAAGTATCTCCAGCATATTTTTGCACACTTAACATTTCAGCCAAGTTGCATTTACCTCTATACAACCTTCTCAAAAGATCAACCAAATAGTTATTTTCTGAAAGAAGTAACATATACTTTTCTCCTTGGCTTCTTTTGAAAGCATCAAACTCATCTTGTAACAATTTTCATTTTTCTTCCTTAGAAGAGGAAGAAGGACATATACAACCATTGGCCTTGTAACTTTAAAAAAAAAATTCATTCTCCTCTTTCAACTTACAAAGTTCACTTTGCATTTCTGCAAGTTTGGTGATATGCCATCTTAGATCTCCTTTCAGCTTATTATTTGCCTTTGCTATCCTTTGAGCCTCATCATGCATTTCATGAAAAGCATCAACAATGTTATCATATTGAGAGCTTACCTCAAATTCAGCACTTGAGTAGTCATTATCACTCAAAGTTGAAGTGAAGCATACATTTGCTTCTTCTTCATTCTCACTGCTTGATTCAGAACTTATTGATTCATTATCTTTCCATGCAATGTAGGCTTTCTTTGGCTTTTCTTCCTTCTTAATCTTCCTTGCACCTTGTTGTTTCTTTAAGAAGATTGGACATTCAGATTTGATGTGTCCAGGCTTTCTACATTCAAAACATGTAAAGTTGGTGGAGGTGTTGCTGTCATTCTTTTTGTTGTTGTTATTGTTGAACTTTTTGAATTTTCTGTTTTTGTTCCTTCTCATGAATTTGCTGAACATTTTGACAATAAGAGTCATGTTGTCATCTTCATCTTCTTCACTTGAATCTTCTTCTATTTCAACCTTAGATGATGCAGCTTTTAAAGCTATGCTTTTATGTTTCTTTTTTGCATCTTCTGCATTGGTTAGTTGTGACATTTCAATTTCATATTCAAGTAGCTTACCAAACAATGCAGCCATGGATATCTTGGATAGATCTTTTGACTCCTTGATAGCTGTGACTTTTGGTTGCCATGGCCTTGTGAGACACTTCAAGATTTTGATGTTCAATTCTTCAGTATCAAAGGTCTTTCCAAGGCCAAGAAGATGATTGACAATATGTGTGAATCTTGTTTGCAGCTGAGAAATGGTTTCTGTATTGTTCATTTTGAACATTTCATACTCATGAATCAAGGCATGCTTCCTTGATCTTCTGACTTCATCTGTACCTTCATGAGTTACTTCTAGCATTTCCCACATTTCTTTTGCACTCATGCATCTCACAGTTCTAAAATATTCATCATAAGACAAAGCAGATGTTATCATATTTTTGGCTTTAAAATCATATTGCATAATCCTCTTTTCTGCATTTGTCATTTCATCCCATTCTTTGGGAACCAGTTTATTATCAATAGTTTTCATAGGAACCAAAGGACCCTTGTCAATTGCATTCCATGCACCGGGATCATTGGATTGAATAAAGATTTGCATTTGATTTTTCCAAAAACTAAAATGCTCACCCTCAAACATTTGTGGACGATTGAGAGAAGCTCCCTCTATAAAGGTTATTTGAGTAGTATTCATTTTCTTTTAAAAAGAAAGTGATCTTGAATGACTTTCAAGAACCAGCTCTTAATACCAATTGAAAATACAATGAATACACTGCAAATGAACCAAGAGGGGGGGTGAATTTGTTCAAACCTGAGATTTAAAAAACTTTCTGAAACAAAATGTGGAATTAAAACTTTGGATCGTATCACTAGTTCACCTTTTTCAAATTCAGAAATCTTTCTTCACCCAAGATCAACCTTTGATATGAAAACAATGACAGAAAAATATTTCTTTGATAATAATTCTTGATTTCACAAAGACATGTAATGAAACATACAGAATTCTAAACTAAAGACAAAGCAATTATACTGGTTCACTTCTCAACCTTGGAGGCTATATCCAATTGCTTCCAACCCACACTAGGTTAGAGTAATTACTATATCAAAGAATCTTTTACAAGCAATCCACAAGTGACTCTCTTTATCAACACTAGACAAAGATACTGATTCTAACACCCTATTAGAATACAAATCACCAAGATACTGAGAACTCTACTCAGAATCCCAAACCTAGAGAACCCACTCTAGTATGCTTGAAAAGAAACAAATTGATATATCACAATACAACAGAAAATGTTAAAACATCAAAAAAGATAGGTTCAAGATAAACACAACCTATGATCTTTCATGTATGAATGAATGAAATGAGATTACCACGCTCTCCAGGTTGAAAACATAATAGCTCAAAAGCTCTATCTTGAAAACCTTCTTTTCTTTAATACATCTTTAAAAAAAAATCAAAATTCTTGATTCTTACAAGAAATGTTTTTCCCTCAGAAATCAGTCTTTGAAACTCTTAGTAAGCTTTTTGTCTTTTGGGTAGATCACTTATATGTTTAGAACAATTCATTCAATATGTATTTATAGAGAATAAACTCACAAAGCTTTATAAAAACAGAATTAACTGACAATAATCGATTAATTTGCTAGTGTAATCGATTAAATTGCCATATGTAATCGATTAAGGAAACTAAATAATCGATTAATGTGTTCATCAGCTTTCTGGAAATGGTTTCATGAACATTATAATCGATTAATTCGTATTGTAATCGATTAAACCAGAACATCATCAAGAAAAATGAATTAAGATAATCGATTACATAATGAGATAATCGATTATTCGAGTGATGCATGGTTTTTCATAAAACACTATGTAATCGATTACAAGAAGCCTGTAATCGATTAAACTATTTTTCAAGGCTTTTCCAGAAACATATGAATTTCTTTAATCGATTAAAGCAGTAAGTTTTTCCTTTTTAAACAACTTAGCCATTGAGAACTTAATTTCTTATAAAACCATTTGATTTCTTTGAGACTGAAAACCATGTATGCATGATCATGAGAATGCACATGCTAATGAAAGATCCCAAGGCAATTTACTTGAACCACTTTAGACAAATTTACAAATGCCTTCAAATGATTAGGCATGTAAAAAGCTAAAACATCATCAAGCCTTCCACTTTGCTTTAATCTTCTTGCAGCTTCCCTTAAACTCAACAACTTGTCCCTAGATATGAGTTTAATTTCCCCTAACACTACTAAAATATTGCTTAGTGGACAACCCTCCTGAAGAAAATAACAAATCCCCCGTACCTAAGGATAAGTCTAGTAGATAAGATGAGATAAATGATGTGTTAGTATAACAGTTATATTCAATGTAACTTACTTTCATCCGAATGAGGCAACATACTTCCTTCCACGTTGACAATATAGGAAGAGGGAATATCCATTTGAAGCACTTCAAACAAGATTCAAACATCCCCAAAACTATTTATAGTTTAGGCATGTGCAGTAATTTTCTAATTTTTAGGTAATGCATTAATTCTCATTGGTACCATGTACAATATATAGTTACAATATTAATAACTATATTAACTGATTATATTTAAATTAATTTTTAGAAAAATATTATTTATAAATTTATTTAAAATTATTTTATACAATTTATAAGAAAAAATGTTTTTTTTAGGATTTCAAATTTACATAAAAATATTATTTAGTCTTTGGTATGCAATTGCATAAAAAAAAAGTTTTGTCGTCCATAATGATCTCGAGTATGATTGTTTTCCATAAATAATATATGTGGTCTCTGTCACAAAAAATAAAAATAAAACTACCTTAATTTATAATATTTTTGATTGACATGCACTTGTGTGAATACTCAAGAGTTTAGTCGTCCATAATAGTCAAGAGCAAAGTTGTCTCATGTGGATATGATGTTTGTGATTTCCACCATAAAATTAAAAGTAATTTAAATCATGATATTATTGATAAAGTAATTTAATTTTTTTAAGAACAATATACTTAATAAATTTATTCTAAACATATGTAATAATAATAATAGCTATTTTGGTCAATAGAATGGTAGATTTTGTCTTATAAGTATAAATATGAAATAGGAAAAAAATAAAAAGGGAGAGAAATGCTAGAACGAAAGAAAAGTTTTGGAGAGAACAAAATTATTTTATTTTAGTAAAAAAATTTCAACTTCATGTAGTCCTCCTCTTTAATTTAAAATTTTCCTAAAATACCAGTCTCATAGTAATATGGATTGTGAATGAATGAGGTTTGTGATGTTGATGATGATATTGAAATGAGATTATGTTGATGATTACATTAATATGAGATGATATTGATGTTTATGATGATGATGTTGATGTTGTTGATGATATTGAAATGAAATGATATTGATGTTGTTGATAATATTGAGATTGAGATGATATTGATGTTGATGATGGCATAGATGAGAGATGATGTTGATGTTGATGATGTCATCATGATGGATGTATGTTATACATGGGGGGTGCAGTGACCTGTTGGATATCCCTGTTGGATATAGGGGGAGCAGGAAGAAGATCAAGTCAAAGATGAAGCTTGTGCCTTAGAAGAAAGATTTTAGCTTTTTTTGCAAGCCAAGGCATTTGTAATTTGATTAAGTGTATGAAAGGCTAATCTTATGATCCTTGCATTGAATGAACATGATCATTAACATTCATACATAATTTTACTAAAGCATTAAAGTTCATGTTTTCAAAAGAAAATAATTGCTCATGGTTAAGTTTTTGGAAAAACAAAATATCACTTCTTTAATTGATTACCAACTTCTGTTAGATTCTAGAAAAACCATGTAGAACACTTTAATCGATTACTAGTTACTCGTAATCGATTAAATAGCACAAAATGTAAATCATGATTATCTGTCTTAATCGATTACCACAATTTATAATCGATTACATAGTTGTATTTCAAAAACATGCATGACTGCTTTAATCGATTACCACATTTTGTAATCAATTACCTAGGCTTATTCTGAAAATTGCACATGCTTGCCTTAGTCGATTACCACATGAAGCAAACTATCTCAGAATGGGCTGAAATTTTCCTAGAATGTGGAGAAAATTAATACATCAAGGTGACCTTGTGAAGGATGAACACAGTTAGGGGGGTCCAAATTGCCAAATTCGATGATCTAGGCCACTTTTGAATTTATTTTGTGTTTTCATGATTTTTAAAAATCACCAAAAAAATTAAAAAAATCAAGCATGATTTATAGATATTTACTGTGGTGTTTTTGAATTTTTCTAAAATTGTTTAGAACAATTTTCCATTTTTTATTTCATTTCAGCATATATTGTGAATAGTGTCCTAGTAGAGTAGCTGTCTGACATTTATGTGATTCCTGTGTTTTTGTCCCTTATGAGTTGAACTGTGCATGACTAGGTCCACTCCAAGTGACTTGCATTCATATGATCCTGGATAGATAGGACATTTCACAGATTAAGCAGAAATAATATTAGTCTAGATGAATTTGATAGTGTAGTTCTAGATTGTAGTGTAGTGTTTTCTGAGTCTATTTCCAATTATGCACATCTTGATTCTGAAATTTTTGTTGATACAATGACTGATAACAACCTAACTCTTAAGGAATTGGCTACACCTGATGTTGTTTACCAACCTTGGTGTATTCAATATCCTGAGACTGGGTTAGTTATGAGCTAAAATCTGGACTGATCCATTTGCTTCCAAAGTTTCATGGTCTCGCAAGTGAAGATCCACACAAGCATCTTAAGGAGTTTCATGTAGTGTGTTCCACCATGCAACCACATGACATTCATGAGGACTATGTGAAGATGAAGGCATTTCCATTCTCACTGGATAGTGTGGCTAAGGATTGGTTGTACCTTTAACCAGATCTTATCAACACTAGACAGATATGAAGATAAGATTCTTGGAGAAATTCTTCCCTGCATCTAGAACAACTTCCATCCGAAAAGAAATTTGTGGTATAAGGCAGCTAGCTGGAGAGACATTGTATGAGTATTGGGAGAGATTCAACAAGCTGTGTGCTACATGTCCTCACCATCAAATCAATGAGAAATTATTGATCCAGTATTTTTATGAAGGTTTGATGTTGATGGACTGGAGTATGATAGATGCAGCCAGTGGAGACGCTTTGATGGACAAGACTCCTGTTGCTGCAAGATAGTTGATCTCTAACATGGCAGCCAATTATCAGTAATTTGGTACTAGAGGTTGATGTAACAGCTGAACCCATAGCCATTAAGTTTTCCCAAATCTACCTTGCAATAGAACCCACTCTTGAAGCAAACTTCAAGAACACACAAGGTTCTAGCACTCCTTGAAATTAGGGTTGTTTTAGAAGCTTATAATTGCAGAAATGGAAGATGGAAGAAAGGTTAGGGATGAAGGTGAAGACACCATGGAGAAGCTCTCCAATAAGTCTAGGAAGAATCACCATAATAGCATTGGGAAGCCATTGATAAGACTCAAGAAGTTCTTGAACAAGAACAAGAGAGAAACTCTCACAACAATTTTCAGAATTGTATTAATGAACCAAAGTTAGTTACATTCAGTTTGGCACCTTATATAGGCCATGAAATTACAAGCTAAATGTCACTAAATGTAAATTGAAATGAAGCCTAAATGAAGCTTGAAGTGCAAACTTTCCCAAAGTGACTCTTGGCTTCCCAATCATGTGCAGTGCAGTTTCAGACTGAAATAATTGATTAATTCGCACTTGTAATCGATTAAAACAAAGCTATTTACACTTTTTAGGCTTATGTAATTGATTAAATGGTAAATTTATTGTTATAACCGACATTTTCTACAAAAATGGACCCATGACCACAAGCTAGTCCATAAATATATTCCCTTCCATTTAATCGATTAAAGTAGTAAGACCTTGTTTCTTGTTTGCAACTGAAATGCTGTAATCGATTACAAGGTCAATATAATCGACTAAAACAGTGAAAAACCTATTTACAAGTGTTTTTATTGAATTTCTTCTAACAAGTGATGGAATTTATTGAATTAAATTGGATTTGAGACATCAAAATCCAGCTCTTGTCATCCTTGAATTGGTGTGCATCTTTATGCTTGCCAAAGTTAGCTTGAATGTGGTCTTGAAGTGCTTGAGTCCTAGCTCTTGTCGTTGGTCCTTTGAAGCTCACCAAAGGAAGTGCTTCAAGCTCTCCTTCTAGACCTTTGGCTTGTCTTGGACCTCCATCATCCCCTCCTTCTTGAAAAGAACTTGTCCTCAAGTTTGCCCCCTCACTCGTACCTACATCATACAAAGAAAGATCACAAACATTGAAAGTATTACTCACACCATACTCACTAGGCAATTCAAGTTTGTAAGCATTGTTGTTGATCCTCTTTAGCATCTTGAAAGGTCCATCTCCTCTAGGTTGGAGCTTGGATTTCCTTTCATGAGGAAATGTATCATTTCTTAAATGAAGTGACACTAAATCTCCTTCATTAAAGATCATTTGCTTCTTGTGCTTATTGGCTTGCTTTGCATATTGTTCCATATTTCTCTCCACATTTGCCTTCACTTGTTCATGCAACTTTCTAATATAAGAAGCTTTAGACAAAGCATCATGATTAACCATAGAAGAAGTGTTAGGTAAAGGCAATAAATCAAGAGGAGTTAAAGGATTAAAACCATAAACAATTTCAAAAGGAGATAAAGAAGTAGTCTTGTGAACTACTCTATTGTAAGCAAACTCAATGTGAGGTAGACACTCCTCCCAAGTCCTCAAATTGCCCTTGATGTACCACTTAGCATGTCTCTTGTTGAGTTTGCCTTGACTTTTCAAATATTTAAGAGACTCATGATCACTATGGATAAAAAATTCCTTAGGTAAAAGATAATGTTGCTAAGTTTGCAAAACTCTAACTAGTGCATACAACTCTTTATCATAAGTGGAATAACTCAAACATGCACCCTTCAATTTCTCACTAAAATAAGCAATAGGATGTTTATCTTGAATCAAAACCCCCCCCAATGCCTACATTAGATGCATCACATTCCAATTCAAAAGAAGCATTAAAATTAGGCAATGCAAGAATAAGTGCATGATACAACTTATCCTTCCATGTTTGGAAAGCAACTTCATCCAAAAAAGGTTGCATAGCTTTGTGGCATTTTTCTCCTTCCTTTTCAAGATGTAAACAAAGAGAGTTAGGAATCATATAATAAAGAGGTTGTTGTGCCAATAACACTCTCTTGATTTGCTTTTCACTCAAGAGCAAGCTCTCTTTAATCTCATGATTTTTTTTGCTCTCATTTTCTTTCTCTTTGCTTTTCTTCTCACTTGTTTTTCTCTTTGTTAGTTCAGTATTCTCTTTTGTAGGTGCAGTATTTTTTTCCAGCTCTTGCATTCTCTTTACCATCAAGAGATCATCACCCTCTTTGGTCTCCACTAGTGTAAGTTCTTCTTCCTTTTCACTTGAAGAACTTGTTGAGTCATGATATGCTTCCAGCATATAGTAGTTTTTAGGATTAATTAATTAATAAGTTGTTTAAGATTTAGTAAATTAGATTAGGATTTGGTGAATTATTATTTAATTGCATATTAATTTAATTTCTTAGTTATTTTATCATTTAGGAACCAACAAGAGAGGAAAAGAAGCAAAAAGAGCAAGCTAGTGCTCTTGAACAAGCCACGCTAATCGCGTGGACTCCCGCGCAATTAGCGTCAGAGGGAAAAGATCAAATGTTCAGTTCGTAGCGTCCACGCGAGTAGCGCCAACCACCACACCAATCATGCCAGATGCTGAAAACCAAACTGCCAACTCGAATTAACCACGCGAGTAGCGTGGGACTACCAGAGGTTAACTTCTCAGCTCAAACAATCCACACTATTAGCATGGATATTCACACGAGTAGTGCCAGTATAGCAAACTCAGGCCTTCAGCTCGAATGACTCACGCGATCAGCGTGGTAGTTCACGCCATTAGCGCCAGAGCCCAAGAACAGCTTAATCAATTCGCATATCCCACGCGATCAGCGTGGGACTCCACGCTAGTCGCGCCACAAGCTCGATATTCCCTGAATTAAAAGATTTGACACTGAATTAGTTGGGGAATAGTTCCTCATTACTGGAAAAAAAACCCTAGAACGTATGGGGGATAAAAGGAGACCTCTGGGTCACAAAGAAACAGCTTTTTGCTAGACCTATTGAAGAATTCTACAGAAGAAGCCATTGAAGACCCTTGGGAGAAAATTGGAAGCATTGAGGAATTGCAGAAACACAACTCTGTGTAATATTTTCCTTTCCTATAGTAATTTCTCTCTAGGATTATGTTAGTTATGGAAGTAATACTAGTTCTAAGTATGCTTGGCTAAATTCTTGTATTGTGGTTGAGCCATGAACCTATGAAACCTCCTCTATGTCTTGATTAGTTTTAATAAGAATACCAAAATTGCTTTGTTTTATTCTGTCCTTCACTGCATTACTCTTAATTGGGACTGGCCATTCTATTAAGATGTTTAGGGTTAGGATTCACAATAGGGATATTGGAATTCTAGTTTCTGAAATGAGTAGAACAACAATTTATACATTGGCTAGGGATAGGGATGTGTGGTTGCAGCAATTTCAGGATGTGTTTGCTAAATGCTTGGTTTAAGAAGGAATTGCTAAGGGATTAGGGTTTTTAATTTCACCAAAGGGTTAAATTACTAAGGGATTAGGATTTAGCTACTTATATGAGAATACATCAGCTTAGTAATTAGAAGTAATTCAAGTTAATAATCAATCGAAGCATAGAAGGAAAGAATCATAGGGGATTGCGCTTAACTACAATTATCTCTCACTACTGCAGTAAAATCAAATTAACATTCGCTTACATTCTTGTTAAATTTCTATCATTTCAATTACGTTACTTAAATACAACTCAACAAATTCTCTCAACTTATTATTTGTCTTCCAACAATGGCTGACCGCGGAAATAATCAGCCACGACCAGAAGATGAATTAATGGAGGATATTCTGGCTCCATTGTTCACTAGACCAAATTCCAGTATTGTGAGACCACCAATAAAAGCAAATCACTTTGATATTCACCCTTCATTGATTACATTGGTGGAACGCAGTCAGTTTGGAGGGGAAGATAATGAAGATCCCCACGATTTCATTGACAGATTTTTGAGAATCTGTGATACCATTAGACACCAAGGAGTATCAGATGATGCTATAAGATTGAGGTTATTTCCTTTTGCTGTTAAAGGGAAAGCACTTAGATGGTTAGATAGACAGACCTCAAATAGTATAACCACTTGGGAAGAACTAGTTGCAAAGTTTTTCGCTCAATATTTTTCAATGGATAAATATAATAGGTTGGTGAATGAGATCACCAATTTCACTCAACATGAGAGGGAAACTTTGTATGCAGCATGGAATAGACTTCAAGAGCTGATTCGGAGGTGTCCACAGTATGACATGTCTGTGGGTAAAAAGGTACGTATTTTCTTTAATGGTATGATACCTGAATCATGCCTTATTGTTAATGTTGCAGTTGGGGTTCGATAAGATCAAAAACTGCAGTTCAGACATATGAATTGATTGACTCTCTAGCCCGTGATGAAAATGAACGCACCCCAATTCAGCCCAAAAGAGAAGTTATCCAGCTAGGAAGTAATGATGCAATGCTGGCTGAACAAAAAATATTGTCTCAGCAACTAGCCAATTTAAATGCAAAAATTGACAAACTCCAAGTCTCGGCAGCTCAAGTCTCATCTAACAGAATGCCACCTACCACATGTGAGTATTGCCAAGGTGAGCATGAGTCTAATGAATGTCCTATATTAGTAGAAGCTGAGCCTGTGCAGGTGAATGGTCTTTGGTACGATCAGAGGCCTCAACAAAATTTCAAGAGAAATCAAAACAATGCCATGGGGAATAATTTCCAAAGGAGAATCCAAGGTGGTGGATTAGATTATAAATCAAACAATTATTTGCAGCCTTCACCTATTCCACCCAATGAACCATCAGAGCTAGAAAAAGCTATGTTGCAACTGTCTAAAACAACTAATGAGCACATCCAGGCCACCAATGCCTTCATTAATGAGACTAGAGCTCATCATAAAAACCAAGATGCCTCAATTAGAAGTCTTGAGAGTCAAATTGGGCAATTGGCAAAACAATTAGCTAAAAGGTCTCAAGGACAGTTTCCAAGTGACACCATTGTGAATCCTAGGGAGCATGCGAAAGCAATAACCACTAGGAGTGGAAAGGTAATTACACCTCCAGAGAATCCAACGATGAGTCAAAAGGGAGCTGAAGAAGAAAACACCATACGGGATGCAACACAAGATATAGAAGCATCTCCAAGTAAGCAAGAGAAAAATCCTGCACCTCCTAAGAAACCAATGGATTTCTCCCACTTTGAGAAGCCCCCTTATCCAGTGAAAAGCAAGCAACAAGCACAAAAGCAACAGTTTGCCAAGTTCTTAGAAATGTTTAAAAAACTGCATATTAACATTCCATTTGATGAAGCTTTAGCTAATATGCCTAACTATGCAAAATTTATGAAAGAACTGTTGTCTAGGAAACATAAATTGCAGGAATGTGAAACTATTGCATTACTGAAGAGTGCAGTGCCATAATACAAAGAAAGCTGCCACCAAAGCTTAAAGACCCAAGCAGTTTTAATATTCCAATTGCATTAGAGAACATCAATGTAGGAAAAGCCTTATGTGACCTGGGAGCAAGTATAAACTTAATGCCATTGTCAGTTTGCAGGTCCTTGGGAATCACCGAACTAAAGCCTACAAGAGTCTCTCTACAACTTGCAGACTGCTCCTTAAGGAAGCCTACATGAGTTATTGAAGATGTTCTAGTAAAAGTAGATAAGTTTATTTTTCCTGCAGACTTTATAGTTTTAGACATGGATGGTGAAAGTGAAATACCACTTCTCTTAGGTAGATCATTTTTAGCCACTGCTAGGGCTTTAATAGATGTAGAGAAAGGTAAACTAGAACTTAGGATGGATGATGAGTCCATTACTTTTAATGTTTTTGATGCTATGAAAAATCCATCTGATGAACATGATTGTTTTAGGCTAGATGTTTTGGATAATATGATTAGTGCAGGTTAGTTGGAAGAAGAAGAAGAAGTTAAAGAAGTGCTGGAAATTAGAAGCCAAGAAACCATACAAGAAGAATTGGAAATAGCCATGGAGGTGCTGGAGAAGAAAGAAGATGACATTCCAGTTGGAGCACCAAAAGTGGAGCTGAAAGAATAGTCGGAGACCTTGAAGTATGTGTTTCTAGGTGATGGAGAAACCTATCCAGTCATTATCAACAAAGGGTTGGAATTTTGTGAGGAAGAACAATTGCTAAAAGTACTCAAAGAACACAAAACCGTTATAGGCTGGTCCATCTCCGATTTGAAAAGTATTAATCCCTCCTTTTGTACTCATAAAATTCTTATGGAAGATGATATGAAACCAGTAAGACAACCACAGAGGAGACTTAACCCCACTATGAAAGAAGTGGTAAGAAAAGAAGTGGTTAAGTTGCTAGATCCAGGTATTGTTAGATTCAAGTGTCAGAAGAATCAGAAGACAAGAAGTGTTTTGATATTTGATTCATGTCCACTCATGTGAAGATGGCATTTGTAATTTTTTCTTTTTTGTTAAGCTTGGTTCATTAAGGTTAAAATCTAATAATCCATTGCAGTCATTAAAGAAATCAGACATACATGCATTCATTCATAGGATAAGAATCATATAAGTATATGCATTTGATTAGAAATACGTTGATGAGTTTAAAACTTGCATAAAATATTTTCTTATTGATGTAATCGATTACATAAGGAATATAATCGATTACATAAGGCATCTGCATAATTCTGTTTAGTCTGTGAATTGGTTTAATCGATTACCAAATAATCGTAATCGATTAAATGTGCTATAGAGTAATATGTATACTTCTGGCGTAATCGATTAAAACACATTATAATCGATTATCTATGCTTGTGACTAAAACTTGTATTTTTGGCGTAATCGATTACATGGTCAAATAATCGATTACTTTGTTCGTTCAAGATTTCCAGAAATATCATGAACAATTTAATCGATTAAATACACGTAATAATCGATTACACGTGTTAAAATAATCGATTACATATACGAAATAATCGATTACAGTCTGTTAAATCTGTTTTTTTATATATAGACATACATTAACTCAGAAAACAAGAGATTGATTTCGAGAGCTTTCATTCATACAAGT
>CM023949.1:12647238-12699893 GCA_013407115.1 Glycine latifolia | reverse complement strand
TCCCAGGGCAAGAGGCCCGAGCAGGGATAGGGTCTGTGAGAACCTTACGCATAGGGTTGAGAGCATGTTAGCTCTACATTTTGTTTTATGCCTATTGTTTTGTACCCTGAGAGGGATTTTGTATAGTTTTGAGATATACATTGTATAGTATGAGAATTCACCATATATGATGTACATTTGATGTTGTTAATGACGTTTGATGACGTCATTTTGTTTATCGCTTCCGAATTGATTATTTGTGAAAATTGTTGCGCTTAACGACCATAAATCAATGTTAATGAACCGGATGCATACGGGGCGTTACATTTTATGGTATCAGAGCAGTTTCATTGGGAAGCATTATGTATGGTGAATTGTGTGTTGTTCACTAATGTTCTAGGTGTTCATTATGACTATTGCATGTGTGGTCATTGAGTGTGGGCTTGATCAACTCACCCTTTTATGTGACATGTGCAGTGCCATAGTGAGGACCCGGAACAATAGTGGGATGACGGGTGCAAATGGGAAACCCGACCCAGTGATAGCCGCCTTGGCAGCTATGCAGCATGAGATGGCTGCTAATAGGCAGACGAATGAGGCCTTGTTGAAGGCTAATGAGGAGTTGATGGCAGAGTTGAGATCTCTGCGGAGAAAGGACAGAGTACCTTCTCCATCACCTGCTTATGAGGGCGAGGGTAGTCGCCACCAGGGTGGAGGTAGCCGTCGTTCTGATGGACCTAGCCACCATAGAGGGGATCAGTTGTCCCAATTAGATGTTGATGAGGATACAGCTGCTAGAAGGAAGATGTTCATTGCTTTTCGTAAGCATGACTCTCCAGCCTTTCATGGGGAGTATGATCCCATTGCTGCTGTTAGATGGCTGCAGGCCTTAGAGAAGATCTTCACTGTGATGGAGTGTTCAGACCCTCAGAGACTTCTCTATGCTACATACATGCTTCAGGGAGATGCTTATGAGTGGTGGGTTACCACTTCAAAGTTGATCAGAGGCCAGAGTGAGGCTGTTACCTGGAAGGCTTTTGAGGCCCAGTTCCTGGACAGATACTTCCCCAGAGATGCTAGAGAGCAGAAGCAGGCCGAGTTTGAGGGCCTTGTCCAGGGACAAATGACAGTAGATGAGTATTTGGCCAAGTTTAATGAGTTGGCTAAATATGCTCATTTCAGGAGGGCTCTACCTGATGCAAAGGTTCTTGCAGCTAAGTTCCAGAGGGGACTTAGAAAGAGTATTGAGGAGAAGATAGCTGGTAGTGGGTCCATAGATTTAGGCAGTCTAGTGAGACAGTGCCGACAGGTGGAGGATATGATCAGGAGGCGCAGTGGCAGCCAGCCTATTTCCTCCGTGAGACAGGAGATAAGGAGACCTAGTGGTTCAGGCCCATTCATGAAGGGCAAGGGAAAAGATTTGAGAGTATCTTCTCCAATAGACAGATTCAAGAAGGGCCCCAGTCAGAGAAGAGTACCACAGAGACCAGATTCACGTCCCAAGTGTGCTAGCTGTGGGCAGAATCATTGGGAAGTGTGTTCCACTGGTCAGCTGGTATGTTACAGATGTGGCAAGCATGGCCACTATGCGAGAGAGTGTCCGCAGCCGGGTGGCCGAGCGGTAGCTGCTCCAGTGATATTAGTAGCACGCCCCACAGGACGAGTCTACACAGTGGATGTTAGAGAGGCAACCAAAGCTCCTGACTTGATCAGAGGTATTATTCTGATAGATGTGTATGATGTGAGGGTCTTGTTTCACTTTGGAGCTACTCATTCTTTCATTAGTGATCGCACTGCTTTAGGACTGAACTTGCCAATGTTCAGACTTTCTTCTCCTATGGAGGTTACTACCGCCTCTAGAGAGCAGTGTAGAGTGGATATGTGCTGCAGAGATGTGCATTTTCAGTTTGAGGGCAGAGAGTACAGTGTTGATCTGTATTGTCTTGCGATGCCTACCCTTGAGATTATTTTGGGTATGAATTGGTTGGCCAAGTATGGCATTATGCTAAATTGTTGCTATAAAAAGGTCGTAGTGCCTTCAGATGGAGTCAGCTCGAGTTCCACTTCGTTTCTCTCAGTCTTGCAGGTTCGCAAAGAACTGAAGAGAGGAGCTCAGGGCTATCTTTTGTTGAGTACAGCAGATGAGAGACAAGGGGTGGATATGTCAGAGATTCCGGTGGTAAGTGAGTTTGTTGATGTGTTTCCAGATGAGATTACACAGCTTCCGCTGGATAGGGGGATTGAATTCTCCATTGATTTGGTTCCAAGTGTGGGACCCATATCCATAGCTCCTTACCGTATATCTCCTTTAGAGTTAAAGAAGCTGAAAGTGCAGATTGAGGACTTGTTGTCCAAAGAGTTTATTAGACCGAGTGTGTCACCATGGGGAGCACTGATTCTTTTTGTGAAGAAGAAGGATGGGAGCATGCATTTGTGTGTGGATTACAGGTAGGTGAATAAGGTTACTATAAAGAATAAGTATTCTTTGCCTCAGATTGATGATTTGCTTGATCAGTTGAGGGGAGCCTGTGTGTTCTCCAAGATAGACCTACGATCCGGATATCACCAGATTCGGATTAAGCCTGAGGACATACCGAAGACAGCTTTCAGATCTCGGTATGGTCACTATGAGTATCAGGTCATTCCCTTTGGTTTGACAAATGCCCCGGTAGTGTTCGTGGATTATATGAACAGGGTGTTCAGACCTTACTTGGATCAGTTTGTGGTGGTGTTTATTGATGATATACTGATCTACTCCAGGACAGAGACAGAGCATGCCGAGCACCTCAGGATTGTTCTTCAGACATTGAGGAATGATCAGTTGTATGCTAAATTGTCGAAGTGTGAGTTTTGGCTATCAGAGGTGAAATTTCTTGGTCATGTGATTTCCGCAGCTGGGGTAGCAATTGATCCCAGTAAGATAGAGGCTGTGATGTCTTGGGAGAGGTCCAAGAATGTTTCAGAGATCCGTAGTTTCCTTGGTCTAGCAGGTTACTACTGGAGGTTCATTCAGGGGTCCTCACAGATGGTGTTACCTTTGACCCGCCTTACCAGGAAAGGTAGCCCATTTGTTTGGACTCATGAATGTGAGGAGTGTTTCCTGAGATTGAAGGAAAAGTTGACCACAGCTCCAGTGTTGACTCTTCCTGATCCTGAGGGATGTTTTGAGGTTTATTGTGATGCTTCCAAGAAGGGACTTGGATGTGTGTTGATGCAGGAGAAGAGGGTAGTTGCCTATACATCCAGGCAGCTGAAGCCACATGAGGAGAATTATGCTACACATGATTTAGAGCTTGCAGCTATTGTCTTTGCTCTAAAAGTTTGGAGGCATTACTTGTGTGGTGCCAAGTTGGTGGTGTTCAGTGACCACAAGAGTCTCAAGTATCTCTTTGATCAGAAGTAGTTGAATATGAGACAGAGACGGTGGATGAAGTTCCTCAAAGATTATGACTTTGAGTTGAGATACCATCCAGGCAAGGCGAATGTTGTTGCTGATGCCTTAAGCAGGAAGCATGTGAGTGTTGCCTGCATGATGATCTCAGACTGTGAGTTGATAGAGTAGTTTAGAGATATGCACCTGACTGTGACAGAAGGTGCTAGTGGTCTCGAGTTGAGAGAGATCAAAGTTGATAATGATTTGATACGGAGGATCCGAGAGGCTCAGAAGCAGGATGATGCTGTGAGGGCCATGATTGGTCAGCAGGATGTTTCTTGGGAGACTCATGACTTGGTGTTGTACCAAGATCAGATCGTTGTGTCTAAAGGCGAGTTGGTGGATGCAATTCTGTCTGAGGCTCATAAGGGCCAGTTTAGTATTCATCCAGGTGCTACCAAGATGTATTAGGACCTTAGGAGGAGATTTTGGTGGCCAGGGATGAAGAGAGACATAGTTGAGTATGTGTCTAAATGTCTGGTATGTCAGAAGGTGAAGATTGAGCATCAGAGACCGTCAGGTTTGCTACAGCCTTTACAGATTCCTGAGTGGAAATGGGATGGCATTTCCATGGATTTTGTAGTTGGATTGCCGATGACTCAGACTGGATGTGATTCCATTTGGGTGATTGTAGATAGGCTGACCAAGTCTGCTCATTTCTTACCTGTTCAGACTGATTATACTGCAGAGAGGTTGGCTCAGCTATATGTCAGAGAGATTGTCAGATTACATGGTGTCCCAGAGAGTATTGTCAGTGATAGAGATCCGAAGTTCACTTCTAGATTTTGGAGTGCGCTTCAGGAGGCTTTTGGGACTCTACTGAGGCTTAGTACAACTTACCACCCACAGACGGATGGTCAGACAGAGAGGACTATCCAGACCCTGGAGGATATGTTGAGAGCTTGTGCTTTGGAGCAGGGTACTAGGTGGGATAGGTATCTACCTCTGGTGGAATTCTCGTACAATAATAGTTTTCATGCAAGTTTGGGCATGGCACCTTATGAGGCACTATATGGCCGGAGGTGCAGGACTCCTGTTTGTTGGACGGAGATAGGTGAGAGACAGCTTCTTGGACCTGAGATGGTTCAGGAGACTACTGAGCAGATTCGGTTGATCAGAGATAAGTTGTTAAAGGCTCAGAGTTGGCAGAAGAGTTATTATGATCATAAACACAGGCCGCTGCAGTTTGATGAGGGCGACCATGTGTTTCTGAGGCTGTCTCCAGTTACAGGTGTTGGACGGGCATTGGGTGTGAGGAAGATTAGTCCTAGGTTCATTGGTCCTTACCAGATTCTCCAGAGGGTAGGACCAGTGGCCTATAGGCTAGCTTTGCCTCCCTAATTGTCAGGGCTGCATGATGTATTCCACGTGTCACAGCTGAGGAGATATATATCAAACCCTTCGCACGTGGTGGAACCTGACACCGTTCAGATTAGGGAGAATCTGACTTGTCCTACCCGACCAGTGCGGATTCTTGACAGGATAGAGAAGCAGATTCGAAGTAAGACTATTCCCATAGTCAAGGTACAATGGGAAGGGAGGACACCTGAGGAGGTGACTTGGGAGCGAGAGCAGGAGCTTTTTCAGCTGTACCCTGAGTTGCTTGACAAGTATGAATTTGAATTTTGCGGTCAAAATTCTTAAAAGGTGGGGTGAATATAATAACCAAGGTTAAATAAATAAAAGAAAAAGAAAGAAAAGTTTAAATTTACTATATTTCTGTCGCAAAAGCATTAGTGACGGAATTAGTGATGGAATTAGCAACGGATTTAGCGACGACTGGAGACTGGCGCTGACAGCATGAGATTGGCGCTGATAGTGTGAGATTTTAGCAGAAAGCCATTTTTCCAATGGTATGTGGTGCTGGTAGCGCCAGTAGCGCCAGAGTGGCGCCAGTAGCGCCAGATTGGCGCCGGTAGTGCCATTTGCGGCACTGGTAGCGCGGGGGGCATGTTAGAGGCCAATTTTTCACTGGAACTTGGCGCTGATAGTGCTAGAATGGCGCCAGTAGCGTGGGAACACGTACTGGGGGCCTATAAAAAGGCCATTTTTGCGTTTTGGCCAGCAAAAACTGCTTCTTTCTTCTTCCTAAAGCCATTTCCTCCATTAATGAAGTAAAAAGCTTCATATCTTCTCCATTATTCATCTAAACAGTTCCTACCCAACTAGAAAGTTGATTAGAACTCCTCCATGAGCTAGATTCCAGCTTCAATTTCTCGAGAGAACCATCAATCGGAGAAATCCCGTTCTCTAGGGAACTTTGAGAAAACTGAGTTTGGAAGGGAAAGAAGGCGAGTCAAGGACGCCAAAGCTTGGAGAAGTGATCCTCCAACCTTCCTCGACTGTTTAGAGGTAAGAAACTCGAGATTTACCGATTGATTTGTGAAATGGTTCTTGGGATAAATAGTGACCCATTTGTGATAGGGCTGAAATGGTTCTTGCAGAAGTTATCATATTCTTAGCTTTGAAATCATATTGAGTTAATTTCTTTTCTATTTCAGACATTTCATCCCATTCTTTTGGTATTGTATTGCCATCAACAATTTTGGTACAAATGTATGGACCTTTCTCAATACAATTCCAAGCACCCGGGTCATTTGATTGGATAAAGATTTGCATTCTGTTTTTCCAAAAACTGAAATGTTCTCCTTCAAATAAAGGTGGTCTATTCAAAGAAGCACCCTCCTTGAATGTTATTTGATTAGCATTCATTGTCAGATTTTTGAAAAAGATCTTGAGCAAATTACAAGAACCAGCTCTTGATACCAATTGTAAATACAATGAATATCTAATCTAATAAACCAAGAGGGGAGGGGTGAATTGGTTTATAAAACTTTTTGACTTTTCTTGCAAATTCAAACTCAGCGGAAGATTAACAATGGATCGTATCTTTAAACCAAACACTTTTAATAATCAGAATTCTCTTTTCCAATCACTTAACTCTTATGCTGAAACAAAATCAGAATTGATTCACAATCCAATACCACAAGCAATTGAATGTAATGTAAATCAAAACACAATTACACACAAATTTATACTGGTTCACCTCTAACCACTTGAGGCTACATCCAGTTGTCTTCTAATCTAAACCAGATTAGAGTTCCACTAACAAGATTCAGTTCTTTACAAGCAATCAACCAAGTCTCTTTCACCCACCCTAGGCAAAATTCTAAATCTAACACTAAGATTTATCTAAAGACTTTAGAACCTGAGCACACCACTCAGTTCTACCCACTAGAAACACTATCTAGTAATGCTTTAAAGAATTCTAACTTGTTACATGGATAGTTTCAACACAAACTAAACAATACAAATAAAATCTCCCAAATAACAAAACTAAAGATTCAAGAAGGACATCACCTTAATCCTTTTGCAGCAGAAAAGGAATTATACGAAATTTAAAACCTGTGATGTTGAATGAACATGCAGTCTTGAATGATCTTGCAACAGATTAATGCATGAATGTTCACTTGAAAACTCCTTCTTTTACTCTAGCTTCATGATTCTCTATTTGAAGAACAACCCAATTGAAAAAGATTCTTTCTTCACATTAAAGCACTCAGAGAATGTTAATACACTTTTGTAATGAAAGCTCTCGAATTATGTCACTCTCAGATTGTGAGTCAATGCATGCTATTTATAAAAAAACAGATTTAACAGACTGTAATCGATTATTTCGTCAATGTAATCGATTATTTTAACTAATGTAATCGATTAATTCGACAACTTAATCGATTAAAGTGTTCGTAGCAGTTCTGGAAAATAAGCATGATCAATGTAATCGATTATTTCATGATTTAATCGATTATTCCAGTGAGCTTCCCTTTTTGCTTCTGGCCTATTTAATCGATTACGATTACTTTGTAATCGATTAAATTACCTTCTGTATTACACAGGATTATGCAGAATGCTTATGTAATCGATTATTAACCTATGTAATCGATTATTCCAGTCTTAAAACATTTTATGCATATTTGAAACACATCAATGCATTTCTAACTTAATGCAAATGGTTATTACTTTATACCTAAGTATGAATGCATGTTGATTTAGTTTTATTAATAGCTGCAAAGGGATTTTTGGGTTATTCCTTTGAATGAACCATACTAAACAAACAAAATAAAAATTACAAAGCATGAATCAAATATCAAAATTCTTCTTCTTGAGATTCTTCAATCACTTGAATCTAACAGTTATCTCACCCCTGTTGGGGGTTATGTTTTGCAGGTGATACTCAGGGAGCTGCCGAGAGATCCCAGGGCAAGAGGCCCGAGCAGGGATAGGTTCTGTGAGAACCTTACGCATAGGGTTGAGAGCATGTTAGCTCTACATTTTGTTTTATGCCTATTGTTTTGTACCCTGAGAGGGATTTTGTATAGTTTTGAGATATACATTGTATAGTATGAGAATTCACCATATATGATGTATAGTTGATGTTGTTAATGACGTTTGATGACGTCATTTTGTTTATCGCTTCCGAATTGATTATCTGTGAAAATTGCTGCGCTTAATGACCATAAATCAATGTTAATGAACCGGATGCATACGAGACGTTATAATATGCTAATTCCCAATTTACACACGATCCTCTCTTTGGTCTCATTTTATGTCCATTCATTCTAGTATCTCTAACCCATGGATGCTTGTAGGGAACTATAAAAAGATAGTGGAGCTATCTGAAGTTTGAGGGGGGAAATTCTGAGCATCGAGAGTCGACCTTATGTTGGATATGATGGATAAGTGTGAGCTCTTCTTGGATATGGAAGCTACGGATTTGAAATTTACCTAGTACCAAAAACAGGTGGGGAAAGTGATGGCCAAAAGGCTTGATAGGGTGTTAGTATATCAACCTTGGCCTATTGCTTTCCTAGAGGCCTTTGTGGAAAACTTATGTCGGGTTTATTCCAATCATAGTCCCATGCTTCTTCAGTCTGGAGGTATGAAGGATCCTTGTGGGGAGTGCCTTTTCAATTTCATGCGGCTTGGGTCACCCATAATCAATATGATTAGGTACTTCGTTTTGCATGGGCAAAGGGTCTCCAAGTGTTACTAGATGGCTAAAGCAAGTACAAGACAACTCCTAGATTTTAATCAAAACATTTTGGGAATATTTTTCATGCAAGTTCAATCTAGGCTTAAAGAGGTGTAGCTTTCCTTAGATAGTGGAGAAATCGAGAGTCTTTTGAGGCTTGTGGAAGAGCTTCACCAAGAGCTGAATGACATTTTTCTTTAGGAGGAATTTCTCTAGTTCCAAAAATCTCGTGAGAAATAGGTAAAGTTTGGGGATAGGAACTCGACTTTCTTCCATACCCAAACCATTGTTCGAAGAAAGCGAAAGAAATTTCACAGGTTATTTCTTGATGATGGTACTTGAAACTCTGAGCCGAAAACCCTCAAGTAGGAGGCTACCAGGTATTTTAAAAATTTGTTTTCGGATGATATTGCAAGTACCTCCCCTAAGATTCCTGATGAGGCAAGGGGAGTGATTGAGTATTTTTAGTTTAATATTTTTCTATTCTTCTTAGCTCATTTGACTTCTCTTGGACTTTTATTTTTCCATTCTAATTCAGTTTTTGCCTTAGGCAAACAAGTGGGCTTAATTGATAATTGTTACTTATTTTTGGAGTTTTTGCTTTCTTGACTTGTCTTTGTTGTGTAGGACCTAGAGATATCTATAGAACTCCAAATGGTGCATATGAGCAGTCCCTGGAAAGATAAAGAAAAGATCTACAATTTTGTTAGAGATAAGTCGAGGCCAATTCTGTCATTTTGATGGTCCTTTTAGGCTTGGAAGTCAGAACCATTGCACCTGAATTTTAGACTGCGAAATTGGTGTAATTAGTAATTAGTTAGATTAGTTAGGCTTAATTGTGGCCCATCCTTTCCTGCTGACTCAGTCACTATATTTTAGTGATTTTAGTTATTTGGATGGACATACTTCATTTTAGCAAAAACATATTTTGTAGTGACTTTTAGAAGTTTTTAGAATTAAAACTCATTCTCTTATTTTTTTTCTCAACTGTTCTTCATTGTTCTTTACTGTTCTTCATTTTCATTTCTGTTCTTTCATTTTCTTGCACTAATTTCATGGGGCTTCCATTGATGATGATCATGGAAGGCTAAACAATCAATCAATCCAAGGATCCAGCCCAAACAAGGAGAATTTGAGTTCTGGTTTAGTATTTCAATTTTTGTATAAATGTTCTTCAATCTTCTATTCGATTTTCATGATTATGAATGTATTTAGGATTGAAAATGAATTAGGTTATGGATTCATTTCCTAATTTTAACTTTTAATCACAGATTATTTGGATGATATTTCAATTAGGTTTGTGGTTTCAATTAATTTAAGGGTTAATTCGATTGAACTGCTTCTAATGAAATTAAATGAACTTTCATAACAAGATCATTATCTGAGAACTATGATAATTCAAATTGCTTGGTTTGGTGAATTGGATTGATGATTTTTAATCTGTTTTAGAATTCCTATTATCAATTCTGTTAGTTTCTATTTTGCTACGTTTTTCTGCAATTTTCATTTATCACATACAAACTATTTGATAAAAATTCCCCTATTATTTACTAGTGAATTGAAGTTGGAACCATATTGATTGTGTTTATGAGTCGACCTAAGTTAATCCTATGCTACAGAATTAGCGTAGTTTAATTGTTTTGAAGCGATACGACATCGGTTATCAGGAAACACTTATTAAGCTAGTCTTGAAAGATGAGGTTCGTCATGCAGTGATGCATATGAAATCTTTTAAGGTCTCGAACCCTAATGGAAGTCTTTCTTCTTCAAACACTATTGGGATGTGGTTGGGGAAGACCTTTGGTTAATGGTGGAGAGGATTTCAAGTCTAGATCTACTGAGGATAGTCTTTTCCATATACTCTTTGTTTTGATCCCCAAAGTTGATCAACCGCCTTGCATCCAGAAGTTATGGCCTATTAGCTTGCGTAATGTCATTTACAAGGTCATCACAAAGGTTCTGTTATCCCAGCTTTTCCCTTATCTAAATGACCTAATTAGGTCTTTCCAGGGTAGCTTTATACTTGGACAAGGAACTACAGAAAATGCTATCTTAGCTCAAGAAGTTATCCATTCGATCTGCAAATCCAGAACTAAGAAGGGTTATATTGCTCTTAAAATTGACCTAGAAAAGGCATATGATAGGTCCATTTGGAATTTTCTAAGGATAACGTTCATTGACTTTGGCTTCCCACCCTCCATTGTCAAGATAATTATGTGGGGTGTCCAAGGTTCTTCCCTTTTATTTCTTTGGAATGGTACGAAGCTGGAGAGTTTTAGCCCCGATAGAGGCCTAAGGCAAGGTGATCCCCTCTTACCTTAACTTTTTGTATTATGCATGGAAAAATTAATAGTGAGTATTCAAGATCTTGTATCTAGAGGTGTGTGGGAACCCATTCATATGTCTAGGGGAGGTCTATCGATGTCCCATATTCTATTCGCAGATGACATGTTGTTGTTTTTCAAAGCTTCTCATGAACAAACCAAAGTGGTGGTTAATGCCCTAGATAATTTTTGTGCTATCTCGGGCTTTAAAGTAAACCTTCGTAAATTAAATTTTATCTGCTCGAAAGGAGTTTCCCAACCATGAAAGATGAGATTAAGGGAATTATGGGCATTAAATGTACCCCTCGTATAGGAAAATACTTGGGATTTAATCTTATAATAGAGCGAGTCACAACTGGGTATTTTAACAATGTAGTGGAAAAAATTTAGTCCAAGCTTGCCTCTTGGAAAGGGAAGTTATTGAATAAAGCAAGATGTCTTTGCCTTACCAATTCAGTGCTTGTGTCGATGTCGATCTATTCAATGCAGACCATGTGGTTTCTGAATGTCACTTGTCAAAGAATTAACCAGAGTTGTAGATCTATGATTTGGTCCCCAAAAGGTGCCATGAGATGCTGGAATATGGCTTCATGTGCAACAATAACTCACCCTAAACCCTAAACTCGATGGGAGAGGATACTATTTGCTGGGTAGGGAGCCACTTTGGGTCTACTCGTCACAATCTTCCTACAGATGGTTAAACACTTTGAATCGATGGAAGCTAATTCACTATAGTGGAAGATCTGGCATGGCCCCTTACCTGAGAAGCTTTGTTTCTTTCTCTGGAAGACTTGCCAAAATGCCCTTCCAACCAATGGCAAGTGTTTTGCATGTTATTTGATATATAACCCATCATGCCCTAGCTGTTCAATTCTTGAAGAGTTCACCCTACATGTGCTTAGAGATTGCCCCCATTCTAGGGAATTATGACCCCAATTAGGAGTGTCATGCAACAACATTATGAGTGGTATAGATGTCCACACCTGCGTTGCTTAAATCTTGAAGCATAAGGAGGTTATCTTAATGATCACAGTGTGTTGGTGGGCTTAGATATGGAGATTGAATTTCATTTTCAAATCCCAACACTGGCATATTTCCCACGTATGTAGTATGATCAGGTCCATGTAGTTGATTACACCAGTTTTATTGTTGAATCCCTTGTTACTAAGAACGAGTTTCACTAGAAATATCCCATAGAGTCACAAGTGAAAATCAACGTTGATGGAAGCTTCCACAATAGTTGCATGGGGGTTAGGGGTGTTCTTCGTGATCATGCTGGGATCTGGGTGGAAGGATTTGTGAATTCAATTCCCAATGGAGACTCTATTGAAGCTGAATTGCTAGCTATTAAGGAAGGGCTTAGTGTAGCTTAGAATTATGGGTTTAAGGATGTGGCTTGTGAAACAGACTGTAGAGAAGCTTATGATGATATTCTCCGTCATGAAGCAAGCAGAGGTAGAGTGCACTTGCATGCGAATGTTGTTAATAATATTTGTGCTCTATTATGAAGAAATTGGCAAACTGTTCTTTTTATTGCTCCTAGGGACGCAAACAATGTGGCAAACACACTTGTAAGTTAGGGTTCCTCTACATCCCAACTGATTCAATCTTGATCTTCTCCACCCGTTGGCATTTTAGCTTCTCTAGCTTTCAACTCGTATACCCTGGTGTAATAGTTTCGCCTTTTTTACTTTCCCTTATTACCAAAAACAAATATATAGCCTTGACATGATCAACATCAACATCAACAACACCTTTAACCCAAGTTAATTGGGATCGGTGGTAGATGAACCCAATGATAAATCGAAAAAAGACAAATGACAGAAAAAAAATAAGCTAAAAACAGAATGGTGAGAGGAAGAAGGGAGAAAAGAGGAGGAGAAGGACTAAAACAAGAGAACGAATGGAACATAGAGTTACTAATGGGTTTAACAATCCACCAAGCTTATTGCTTTTCTCCACTCTGTCTTAAGACATACTGTCTACCAATCTATATCCCACTCCATTTGGTCTTGTTTAACTACCTTTTCCCAGGTAAGTTATGGTCGACCTCTACCTCTCTTTGTGTCTAGTTCTTGGTAACAAACTCTTGTTCTTACAGGAGCATCCAGTGGCCATCTCATAACGTGCCCAAACCATCTCAATCTATGCTTCCTCATCTTTTCACATACTGGTACCACTGATACCTTTCGTCGAATATCCTCATTTCTTATCTTATCCATCTTCATATATCCACACATCCACCTTAACATCCTCATTTCCGCTACCCCTATTTTATGCTCATGTTGCCTATGTGCTGGCCAATATTCCGCTCCATATAGCATTGCCGGTCTAATATCTGTTCTATAGAATTTTCCTTTAGCTTAAGGGGAATCTTGCGGTCACACAAAAATCCCGATGCACTCCGCCATTTCCTCCACCCTGCTCTAATCCTATGACTTACATCCTCATCGATCTCACCACCTTTTTGTAACATTGATCCCAAGTATCTAAAAACATCTTTCCTGGGTACCTCTTGACCAAGTAGATGCACTGTGTCTTGATCACCATCCTTATCCCGCGAAAACTCACACTTCATATACTCCGTCTTGCTCTTACTTATCTTGAATCCTTTAGACTCCAAAGTGCTTCTCCACAATTCCAATTTCCTATTCATGCCATCTTTGGTCTCATTAATAAGTACCATATCATCTGCAAAAAGCATACACCACAGCACTTCCTCTTGAATATCTCTCGTCAGTTCATCCATCATTAAGGCAAAAAGATAAGGACTAAGAGCTGAACCTTGGTGGACACCTACCGTGATAGGGAAATACCTTGATGTTCCATTACAGGATTTCACACATGTGGTAGCCTCATCATACATATCCTTGATTGCATTAACGTACTTTAATGCTACCTTTTTCTTCTCAAGAGTCCACCATAAGACTTCTCTTGGGACTCTATCATATGCTTTCTCAAGATCTATGAACACCATATGTAAGTCTTTCTTCCTTTCTCTATACCTTTCTATTAATTGTCTCATCAAGAAAATAGCTTCCATGGTACATCTTTCTAGCATAAATCCAAATTGATTTACTGAAACCTTGGTCTCCCTCCTTATGTGATGTTTGATAACTCTCTCCCACAACTTCATAATATGGCTCATGAGCTTGATGCCTCTATAGTTTGAACAATTCTGGATATCTCCCTTGTTTTTGTAAATAGACACAAGCATACTTTTCCTCCAAGCATCAGGCATCTTGTTTGTTTGAAGAATCCTATTAAAAAGATTGGTCAACCATTTTATTGCCACATCTCCCAAGCCCCTCCACACTTCAATAGGGACGTCATCAGGTCCCAATGCTTTATTATTCTTCATCCTCTTTAAAGCCTCCTTAATGTCATGTGTATTAATTCTGCGCACAAATCTTCTATTCAAATCATCAAAAACGTCCTCCAAAACCACCTCACTCTTGTCACTATTCCCATGAAAAAGATTGTTAAAGTAGTTTAACCATCTTTCACTTACATCTTCATCCCTCACCAAAAGTTTTTGATTTTCATCCTTGATACATCTAACTTGGGTGAGGTCTTTACTCTTCTTATCCCTCACTTTTTCAAGTTTGTAAATACCTTTCTCCCCATTCTTGCTCCCAAGATTTTTATGCAAATCGTCAAAAACTTTGCCTCTAACTTCCTGCATTGCTTTCTTTGCATCTTTTCTCACTACTCTAAACTTTTGCAAATTCTCATCATTGGAACATTTATGCAAAGATCTAAAACATTCCTTCTTCTGTTTAATCGCCTCTTGCACCTCTCTATTCCACCACCATGTTTCCTTTGTAAGAACTTTGTTTCCTTTGCTTTCACCTAACACCCTCCTTCCCACATTTTGGACACACACAACCATCTTATTCCATATTTCATTAGCTTCTCCAATAAACTCCCACGGTCCTTCACGCAATATATTTTCTTTAAACTCTATTTGTTTCTCCTCCTTTAGCTTCCACCATCTTATCCTTGGGTTTTGATCCTTCTTCCTCAAATTAAGAACTTTGTTGAACCTAACCTCTAGAACAACCAACTTATGTTGTGTCGCCACACATTCCCCAGGGTAGACCTTGCAATCAATATACGAATTTCTATCTTCCCGTCTAGTCATAAAGAAATCAATTTGACTACGAATTTGGCCACTATGATACATGATAAGATGAGACTCCCTTTTCCCAAAAAAAGTGTTCGCTAGCATCAAATCATAGGCTAGTGCAAAGTTCAAGACATCTTCTCCAGTCTCATTTCTCGTTTCATAGCCAAAACCACCATGAATTCTATCAAAACCTCCACTGTTTTTACCAACATGCCCATTTAGATCGCCTCCTAGGAAAATCTTCTCCTCTCTTGGTATCCCTCTCAGACCCTCCTCCAAGTCTTCCCAAAATTGGTTCTTTTCATCTGATAGTAACCCCACTTGGGGTGCATATACGCTAAGGATATTTAAAATAAGATCCCCCGCTACAAGCTTAATCATCCTCTCGCCTTTCCTTTTTACATCAACGACTTTATCTCTGAAACTTCTATCAATCATAATTCCAACTCCATTGCGACTCTTGATAGTACCTGTATACCACAACTTGAAACCGGTGCCCTCCACTTCCTTGGCCTTTTCTCCAACCCACTTAGTTTCTTGCAAGCAAACAATATTCACTTTCCTTCTGGCAAAGACATCTGCTAACTCCCTCAATTTACCCATTAATGTTCCTATGTTCCAACTTCCCAATTTCATCCTAAACCCCTAGGCTATGTTTGCCCACCACGCTCGCCCATATGCGTGTTGGAACCCTTCCTTTTTGTCACCAAATTCGGGTGAAGACCTGGCACTTTGCCTTTCAGCATGGACCCTAGCACACTTTTCACTACATCCCGGGATCGATGTAGCGCCTTGCCTTGTGGCGAGGACCCTAGCACATTTTTTGATACACCCTGAGCCCGATGTAACGCGTCACTATGAAGGGAACGCCCAAACGAAATATCATAAAGGTTCATCACATAAGAATAACTAATTTTTTATGGCCGGTTCGTAACTACTGACGCCAACCCTCCTCCTTTATCCTAGCTTAGGACAGACCATGCATGCAAACACACATGGGCGGAGTTATAGCCTTGACATGATGTGCTGCAAAAATAATAAAAAAGTATTAATTATTACATAAAAATATAAAAGTCTGATACTTTCACTGATATTACAATATAATAATATAATATTTACTAAATTATACCCTTGTATCACTACAAAAAAAACTAGAATTTCCAACGGCCAAAATCCTTCGCTAACATAAAAAATTCATTGGTAACTTCAAATTTTTGATGGATTTCAAACAAACAAAAATCCATCTATAAAACAGTTATAGGAAATTTAACCGACGTATTCTTTTTGTCCATCAGAAATTTTCGATGGAAATATCCGACAAAAGTTATCGACGGATACTTTAGTCGGTAATTTCTAACAAAAGTTACTAACGGATACTTCTGTCGGTAATTTTCGACAGAATGATCTGTGGGTAATTTTCGGCAAATATTTTCGTCGATAATTTTCCACAGATACTTACAAATGAATACTTCTGTCGGTAATTTTTGATAAAACTTACAAATGGATACCTTTGTCAGTAATTTCTGACGAAATGATTCGTGGGTAATTTTTGGTGAATATTTCTGTCGAAAATTACTCACGGATAATTGTGTTGGAAATTACCGACACAAATAGCTGCTGAAGATACATTTGTGGGATATTACTGATGGATTTTTTCAGCGGCAACTTATGTTCAAAAATTTTGCGTTGAATTTTTTTATTAATAAATTTTTGTTTATATTATTTAATGTCATTATAGAACAAATTAATAAAATGCTCCAATTCATAATTCCAAAAAAGATGTTAAAAGAAATTGAGTTAAATTCAAAATAAGTCTAAAATAAGAGCACAATGTCTGATATGTCAATAGTAATTTTGTGTTGCTAAGTCAATAATCAAAATAGTCATTGCGAGAGTGCATCTGTTCGCCATCGTGTTGTTGTTGATGGTTATCTGCTTGTTGGTCATTGTTTTGTTATTGTTGGTCATGTGGTTGGTCGTTGTCTTGCTGGTTGGGTTGCTGCTGCTGAATAATGTTACGTGCTTCAAGAAGTAGAAACTAAAGTACCACTGACTGAATAACACGCATCTTTTTCTTTGATTGACGAAGCTTCTCCTTTATTCGATTAATCTCCGCTGAATCAAGCACGTGACTTGAGGATGTTTGCAATTGTTGTCTCCACATTTATAAGTATGAGCAATATCTCCACATTTATGCATAATCTAACCAATATAATAGTAGACGTAAAAAAAGTTGCATTATTTGATGGGATTTGTTTTAATAGGTCTTGAGGATTAAAACTTTTCTTAACTTTCGCATGACTTACCAAACTAAATACAAAATTATCATTTTGTTCAAGACTTAGTCACACTCCTTTTTTAACTTGCTTAATTACATTTAAATTTTCATTTTAGGGATGCCTAAAAAAATCTTCATTTTAAAGTAAAAGATGATAGTAAAATATTAATCATACTTAAGGGCAATGATTAATATTTTTCTTTCAAAAAAAAACATTTTCCTTTAATATTAAAAACTACAAAATACTTAAGGTATGTTATTTTTTAAAAGGAAAATCATTACTCTCAAGATATTTGTTAAAGAATTAAAATAATATTTATGGGAATACGTAAAATTGTGTTACATATAACTTTTTTTTACATTTTTATAATTTTCACAATAAATATTTTCTCGTTTTAGTTTCTTAATTATTATCCTACGGACACTAGTTAGCAACATTTCTTTTTCTTTTATAAAAGATAAATATAATGAAAAACTTTAATATTAAAAACTAAAAATTATTAATGAATAATTAAGTCAAACCTACAAATATAATTTAAAAATTCAAGTATACAAATTCATTAACATATAATTTTTTTTTATTTTATACAAAATTGAAATTAAGTTACAAAATCAAAAGTCGATAATAATTTGGAGGCGCAGCCAAGTACCTCAATTCTATTGCACTATCTACTTATCATAGTTAAAACCCAAACGTTAAAATAATTTGACTAAGAAGACGTAGTACTCTTATACAACACTGGCATTCTAAAAAAAAAAAAAATCAACATCTTTAGTCCACAAAAGTGATTGTGACAGACAAGAATATTATTTCTAAAAATAAATGCATATTGGCTCACAAAAGTGGCTTTGACAAATCAATAATCAGTAATATACAAATTTCCTCTTTCTTTTGCTGAAAATTCAACATATTGAACCACAAAAGTGGCTATAACAGACCAATATATAACTTGTGCGACTTAACACAATTGGCAAAATGGTCCAAAACAACGCAAAATTAAGTGGCTATAAAAGTCCACAAAAGTAGCTATAATAACAGGCCAATAGAGAAATGTTATTTCCTCCGTTTACACACGTTTGTATCTGTCCATGTCCCCGTCCGTTTACACACAGTGTTCTAGAGAACACCTAAGAGTATTTTTAATTTAGAGTTTTTATATGGGTTTCTTAGAACATCTTAATTATTTTTGTAGTCCTCACAATATTCTTTTGTCTCCACGGGGTCATGTCATAAGAAACTCTTACAAAATTTTGTTGTAATTCAAGAAACAATAAGAAATTCCAAAAAATTCACTTATTTATATTTTTTATTAAAACTTAATTATTATTCCAATAAAATAATAAATTCATTCTTTCAGTTTTTATGAATACAAATAATAAATATGAATAATTGAAGAAAATATTAAATATAAATTAAAAATAATAAAAATTATATAACATTGAAAGAAAATGCATAACAATAAAAAATATTTTTTTACATAATAATAGATAATTAAACATAATGACATTGAAGATATTTTATAATGACTAGTTTTCCAACTACTACTTTTATAATGGCTAGTTCCAACGACTAATTTTACAATATTAAATTTTGAATTTAAGATATAACAATGACCTACACTACTAAAATTAAATATCAAACACAATATTAACATAACATTCGTACATAAGAACTAAACATTTAATATCCTAGTTTTTTTCTTAATATGTTCACAATATTTATTGTGGTCTTGGTGTTGTTGTTCGGACATGTTAGGTGTATCCTTTATGAGAATTTCATACTTCATACGCCTTTCTTATTCTTGCAAAAGCCTTTCATGTGCCTCCTTTAACTGAATAAGTTTTGATGTGTTCAGATTTTTGTCATTCATTACACTTTATGTCCTAGATAAATAGAGAGTGTTAGAAGGTTATTTTCCTTTGCTATTCCTTTTTGTTGCTTTTTGTCCAATTGGCGATGACGTATCATACTCTCCGACTTTAGTGAGTGTCTTCAGGTTAGAAGATGAAGAGTAATTTTCACCAGCAGAAACCTTTGTTCTTTTTGAACAATCTGACATAAATTATGCATTGAATTTTGGTTGATCTTTCAACAACAACCAAGCATGCTCAACTTCAATTTTTTTACCAATATCTTGTTAGTAAATCATATGATCATTAGTCATAACATCCTTCTTTGAACTTTCACCTCTTCTATGTTTATCTGCTTTTTTGTAGCACCCATTAAAATTTTGAACTGCAGGGTGGATCCTGTTTCACCGAGATTTCAATTGAGTCCAACTTATTTCACAAAATTGTCTGGGTTGACTAACATTATTATTGTTGTATGCATTTTTTATCCTTGCCCAATATTTCTTTGATGTTTGGTCGATACCTATAATTGAATCCTTTGACACATTGAACCACGATCGGACGAGAATCACATCTTCTGTCACTGAGAATGTTGTACGAGTTTTTTCCCACTAGAATTTGTTCTCCCTCATCTAGTTGAATATTGTCTACACTGATTGGTTATTGAACTTCATTGCTTGGGGCTCAATATTGGATAAAGAAGGCCTATAACACGTGTTTGGGTTAGTGGGGGGGTGATGGTTGACTACAAAATTGTGGATTTTGAGAACTACCACTGGTAGATGGCTCTACATTAGATGAAGGATGCATATACCACATGTGTAGGAGTGGTGGATACATAACATACTATGGTGGATTTTGAGAATTTTCACTGGTAGGGGGTGGTGGTGGATATATAACTTATTGCAATGGATTTTGAGAATTTTCACTTGTATTGGGTGGTCGATACATAACATATTGAGGTGAATTTTGAGAATTTTCACTAGTAGGAAGTGCTTGATTTTGCAAATAACTATAGTAATATTGCAAACTATACTGATTGAGATCCGTTTTAGAAAAAAAAATATTGAGGCTTGAGAGGAACAAGAAAAAAATAAGGAGTAGAAATATTATGTGCAAAATTTCATCCCATTAAGCCAAATTTATAGTATAAACTTTGTAACGGTAAAAAAAATTGTCTCAAAATGGTCATTGCAATAGTAACTCCACCAGCCATTTTGTTTTTTCTCTCAATTAACGTTCCAAATTCTTCTTAATTTTTCTTTTTTCAATTTTTTTCCACAAACTTCTTCCCATCAGCCCTTCTCTCTTTTCTCACAATTTTTAAATCTTTCTCCAAAAGCTTCTTCCTTTTCGAATGTTCATGCTTCCTTTTCTCCTCATTTCCAATGTTCATGCTTCCCCTTCTCTCTTCAACGTTCACACTTCCCTTTCTCTCATTTCTGAATGTCCACCAGCCCTTCTCTATTCAACCCCTCACACCACACCACACCACACTAGCACTGTTCATCACCGATAAACATCGAGTCAGGGACGTTCATCGGTGTGCGTCGAGCCAGGGACGTTCATTGATCCAAGGACGTTCATCAAGCCAACAACACCAACACTGTTCATCACTTCTCTGGAGCCAGTGACATTCATCGCCCTACCAGCATCGAACATCGCTCACGGAGGCAGCCACAATATGTGTTTATGGTATTTCTCCTTCTTCCCTTTTCCCTTTTGTGTTGCATGTGGTATTTCTTCTACTCTGAGTTGGGATTTGGGATTTTGCAATGATTTTATTGATTTTGATTTTGATTTTTCTCTTTTTCCTATTTTCCCTGATGCTCTAATTCAGTCTTCTTTATTTTGCTCGTTTCCCCCATTTTCCCCGATGTTCTGATTCATTCTTCTTCATTTTGCTTGTAGTTGCATTGTTGGTGCTGGTGTTTGGTTGCCTTCTGATTTCAATTGGTGATGTTTGAAAAATAAAAAATTATCCCGGTTTCTTATATTAGAAACCCGAATTTATGGTGAAGCAATTCACTTGCCATGTAGATTCTCTCCATTGGAGAGTTTCTTCTAAGAAATAGTTTCTTACTCTTAGAAACCCATAAAGAACTCTCCATTGGAGATGCTCTAAAGCAACTATGAAGAAGAAGAGTTATGAAGGCTCGTCAACTCGATGATGAGCAGCTATTAAACCTTTCTTGTATGTCATTAAGTCGATGAATAGTCACCACCCTTGTAGTAGGTGTCTGCCACCACAAAAAAAGTATCAGTTTTTTCATTTCATCTTTATAGAGAAATCGCTCTAAATCTTGTGTCTATACCGATAACTATCAAGACATACATGGTAATAGATAAGAGAACCAATGATATAAACACAGATAATCCCTTGAATTCAAGGACAAGGGACCTTTACAAAAGCTAAAAAACTAGATCTAAAATTATGTCGGCTTTATTCCATTACGAATTTTCAATTTATATCCATTCTAACAACTTTCAAAAGGCACCCGCAACATACACAACACTGTAACAAAAAAAGAGAATTAACACAAACTAACTATTAAATTTTAAGTAATAAGCAGACAATTAACTAATATTAACACTACGTCAATCCCTGTAATGAATTGGTATGAATTGGTTTGGACATGTTCCTCTTAGGCTCTTCATTGTTGGTGTCCAAACTAGTGGGCTCCTCAAAGTTATGAGATTCGTTATCAATACCACCCCTTGAGAAATTCATCTTGACCTCAAGGTGAAAAGTTGTAGTAATATTATCCCACTTCTCCCAACTCCAATCCTCTGGAGACAACCCCAACCATTGAACTAGAACCAAACAGTGAGGAGGCAAAGTGGAAGAATCCCACTTGGATTGTAGGATGGCTAGAGGCTAAACTAAGGGACCATTTTCATGAGTAGAAGAAGGAAAAGCCTCAAGAAGATGCTAGAGGTCCATGATGAGGCTTTAGCATAGAGCAATGGAACACAAGGTGGATTTTGGAAGATTCGAGCAATGCAAGGCGATAAGCCACATGTCTAATCCTCTAAGTAATTTGATAAGGGCCATAAAAATGCTTCACAAGCTTTTGATAAGGAGCACTAGAAATAGAGAGTTAACGATAAGGCCTTAGGCGAACATAAACCCAATCATTGACATCTTAGAAAACATCCCTGCACCTCTTATCAGTAGAGAGTTTCATTTGGATTTAAGCCTTGTCAAGCTTGTGTTTGAGGTTTGTAATAATTTCTTAATGATTTGATAGGAGTTTATCTACTACTTCTACGAAAGAAGAACCCATCAAAAAGTGGGGAATAAAAGAAGGTGCCTTACCATAGATGATGTGGAAAGGAGAGTGTCCAGTAACTATTTGTACCAAAGTGTTATAAAACTATTCCACTAATGATAATAATTTACCCCAACGAGATGTTGAGTATGAACAAAGGAATGAAGATATTATTCCAACATGCGACTAAGCACCTCGGTTTGGCCATCAGACTTTGGATGGTTCAAAGTACTAATGCAAAGCTTAGTCTCAAATAGTTTGAAAAGCTCATGCCACAACTTACTAACAAAAATAAGTCAGATACCAAATTGTGAGGTAAACAATAGTGTTTGCAAAACATGTCAAGGAACATTTGAGCCACCTTAAACGCAATGATGAGTTGCCAAAATACCAAAATGGGCTCTCTTCGAAAATATATCCATCGCAACTAAAATCATTGTATTATCAATGAATGGTGGTAAACCTATAATAAAATCAAGGGAGAAATCCTCCTAAATAACCACTAGAGTGGGTAAGGGCTAAAGTAACCGCACATGACGCTTGGTTTCATACTTAGTTTGTTGATATGACTAGATATCGTAAGATCCTCTTAACAACTGAATCTCAAGGATTATACTAAAATCTAGCACACAGACAAACACTGTACATAATTTCAGGCCTACTAGCAGCAAACAAAGAAGTGAACCAATCATACCTCTATAGATAGTTTGATTTATTGGTTTACCTTATTCGTCTTTACTTAGAGGATTGGAAGCATGCATGGGGGTTTTCATTATTTTAGTACCTTCCATCTTGATCTTCTTTAGAAGTTCCTTAGTGTATTTTTGTTAATATATATACCTATGCAATCCTGTTTGGTCTGAAGCCCCAAAAAGAACTTGAGTTCTCCCATCATGCTCATTTCAAACTCATTCTTCATCAGAACAGAGAAATCCTTGCACAGAGATTCATTATTATCTCCAAAGATAATATCGTTTACATATATTTTAACTATAATGAATCCTTGCCAGCTTCTCTTCTGAAAAAAGTTGTGTCTACTTTGCCTCTCATAAAACTATTTTCTAAAATAAAAGAGCTTAGTCTATCACACCAAGCACGAGGTGCCTGTTTCAGACTATACAAAGATTTTTAAGTTTGAAAACATTGTCTGGAAGAGTATGGTCCTCAAATCTTGGAGGTTGTTTGACATACACTTCCTCTTCAATAAACCCATTTAGAAAATCACTTTTAACATCTATTTGAAAAAAAATTATGTTTTTATGAGCAGCAAAAGCAAGCATAATCCTTATAGCTTCAAGTTCAGCAAGAAGAGCAAAGGTTTCAGAGAAGTTTATTCCTTCTTGTTGGTTATAGCCTTGAGCTACTAACCTAAATTTGTTTCTTACCACTTTACTTTGTTCAGCCAGTTTATTTTTGAAAACCCATATTATTCCAATGATGCTCTTGTTTTCAGGCTTATGAACAAGTGTTTAGACATCATTTTTTTAAATTAGTGAAGTTCTTCTTCCATTGCAATGATCCAATCATTGTTTATTAGTGCTTTGTCTATCGTTTTAGGCTTTATTTCGAGCACAAAGACACAAGATCTTTGAAAGATGATTTGGTTTTGACTTCTTTAGTATGATCTTTGATGATGAGATCTTGTGCATGATAATGAACAAATTTTCAATATTTTGTTTGAAGTTGCTAATCAGAAGATCCTTCAATCTAATGAAGGATTTCATCAGACTATTTGACTTTATCTTTTTTAGGTGCGACAGACAAATCAATCTGCATATATGCAAAATCATCCTCAAGATCTGATAGCTTCCTATCAAATGTTAGTCCATCATTGTATTTAACATGGATGGATTCTTCTACAACTAAAGTGAAAATAAGATGAACACACACAATTAACCAAGAAGGGGGTGAATTGGTTAAAACAGGGACTTTAAAATTTTCTTTGAAAACTATCGTATCACAAGTTTATCCTTATTAAAACTGAAACTTTCAATCAATCAAGATTCACCATTCACTTTAAACAACTGTAGAAAATATATCAGTTGATCTTGAAAGAGATTAACCACAAGATAAGCAAGATTAAGATAGCAAGATGAGAATCAAGAGACATCAAATCTATATTGGTTCACCCCTCAAAAGAGAAGCTACATCCAGTGTCTTCTAACCAAAACCTTATTAGAGTTCCACTAAATCAAAATTTGTTCTTTACAAGCCTTTACAATTGATCACCTTTATCAAACCTAGATAAAGAAACTGAAATCTAACACCCTATTAGACTTCTAATGACCAAGAACCAGAGAACACTACTCTTTTCTTTACTCCAAAGAAAACTACTCTAGAAAAAGCTCTAAAAAAACTCTTTGATCTTAGAAATTACAAGAATTAAAAGTAACCAATCAATTCATAATAAGAGTTCAAGAAAGATACAACCTTATGATCCATTAAGGATGAGTGAATGAATTTTAGCAAACAAACTCAGGTTGAATGAATGCTTTTGTTGAAAACAGCTCTCTTGAAAACTCTTATTGATCCTTTAAGCATGATCATTGATGCAGGGATTCTGAGTTTTGAAGCAAGATGTAGAAAACCTTTTTCTCAGACTTTGAAAGCTTTGGGAGTGAATGAAAATTTGCAAAAAACAAGTTCTCAGATTTTTTGATATGTATTGAGATATATTTTGAAAGCTCAGACCCAATAGCTTTATATAAGAAATAGAAATAACTGCATGTAATCAATTAAATCGTCAATGTAATTGATTATTTTAACTAATGTAATCGATTAATATCCAAAATAATCGATTAAAATGTTCTTGGCACAATCTGGAAAATATTTATGAACAATGTAATCGAAAACTATGTAATTGATTAAAGCAGTCAGACATGTTTTGAGCTTTGTATTGTGTAATCGATTACGAGTGAATGGTAATCGATTAAAGTAGTCAAACATGTTTTGGGATTTTGTACTATGTAATCGATTACCATTTGCCTGTAATCGATTAATATGTTCTTCATAGCTTAAGTAATAGATTACCAATGCTGGCAATCGATTAAATCAGTGCAATATGGGTTTTTCCAAAAACTTAACCATGAGAAATTTCTTTCTATATGCAAACATGAAACCTTTTATGCTTTTATCAAATCATGAATGCATGTTTATGATTATGTTTATGCAATGCAAGGATCACAAGATAAGCCTCTTGAACAATTTAACAAATTACAAATGTCTTCAATTGAATGACATGTAAAAAGCTATAATATTTTAAGCAATGGGCTTCATCCTTGTCTTGATCTTCTTTCCAGCTCCCTCTGTATCCAACATAAAGTCCTTGTGTTGAAAACTCTATAGGCTTTAGATGTATTAAAATACCCTAAGAAGATTCCTTTATCCACTTTTGAGTCAAACTTAGCAAGTTGATCTTTGGTGTTAAGGATGAAGCACTCACATATGAATGGATGAAAATATGGTATACTGGGTCTTCTTCCTCTCCATAATTCGTAAGGAGTATTTTTTTTATCAAAGGTATGATCAAATATTTTGGTTTGAACATAGCAAGTTGTGTTCACTGTTTTTTCCCAGAAGTGTTTATGAAGTGAGTTCTCATAAAGCATGGTTCTAGTCATTTCTAGTAGAGTTCTATTTTGGCTTTAAACTTCCCCATTTTGTTGAGAAGTTCTCGGTAAAAAGATGTCAAAAATATCATTCTTTTCACAGATTGATCTAAACTCAAAATTTTCAAACTTAGTCTCATGATCACTTCTGATAAAAGAGATGCAATTTTTTTTCCATTTTTAACTCTTTTACAAAATATTTCAAAGACCTTAAAAGACACATGTTTATGTCCAAGGGTGTATACCCAAGTATATCTAGAATAGTCATCAACTATGGCAAAGCCATAGTTCTTTCCTCCAAGACTTAAAATTCTAGTTGGTCTAAACAAATCCAAGTGTAATAGTTGTAACGGTCTGGAAATGGAAACATCATCTTTAGATTTAAAAGATTTTTGATATGTTTCTCTTGCTGACATGCTTGTAAAAAAGATTGATTTTCCAACAAATCTTACGTAATCCTTTTACCAAATTCTTTTTTTGGATAATGTTGGAATATGTTTTAAATTGACATGCCTTAGCTTTTTGTGCCAAATCCATCTCTCATCTTCTCTGGATAGCAAACATGTTACATTTTTTTTTGTTAATATCTATCAGATCAATTTCATACAGATTGTTGTGTCGTTTGACAATGAAGAATGACTTGTCATCTTCTGTCTTAACAATGCATTTGCCTTTGTTGAAGGACACAATATAACCATTGTCACAAAATTCACTTATGCTAAGTAGGTTATACTTTGGACCTTCAACATATAAGACATTGGCTATGAAGGCTAGAAAAGGAATATCAATTTTACCTATACTAGTAATCTTTCTTTTGCCCATACCTCCAAAGGAAACTATTTCTCCCTCCATAAGCATGGAAATTTCCGCATCCTTATCCATATGCTCATAATTCTAAAAAGTTCCATTAATGGAATATGAAGTAACGATGAGACATCATCTAGTGTTATCTCTCCCACATGCAAATGGAAGGTGTTAGCCTCCCTAGGCCTCCTCTGCAAAAGTAGACAACAGTCAATTGTCTACAATTCCACAGTTGCATGTAATCAACGAAAATAACCCAAAATTATTTACCATATCCTATATCTGCTTATGTAGGACAATTTCATTCATGATTTTTCTTCTGTGTGAGACAAGTTTAGTCTCACCTCAATTCTATAAGTAGAAAATAAAAAACCAAATAAGTTACAATAAAAAATTAAGCTTTCAATATTTAAATAAATAATCAATGATAGCTAGCAGTTAACCAATCTGTCCCATATGTTCTGAGCCACATGACCATCATATAAGGCTAGCAATGATGTGCCTCAGGCTCACTAGGAAAGACATCTTTAGATGCTTCTAGCTCCTGTTGCTCCACATGGTCAACATGCTCCATATGCTCCAAAAGCTCCCCATGCTCTATATGCTCCACAGGCTCCTCACCACCATGTTCTCTTTGAAGTGGTGCACATCACCTGCGATTAGATGCAGTAAGTATGACACGATCGTCAAGATCACCACAAACATTTTTTGTCCGTGCCATCGAAACATATAAAATCACATACAAAATGAATAAAATGTAAAAAAAAACAATTCCTAATAACCTTATATTTATAAAAACCATCACACCTATTTACATTCTAACTTACTAAAGGCTACATGTACAAACACAAAAAAATGACTAAAAGTTAAATAATTCATCACTAACCTCACAAAGTTTGTAACCTCAAAACTAACAATTAAATTAGGGATGGGTATACAAACCCAAATTCGCGGATCGAATAGATAAAGAGCCTTTTTTTTTAATTTCATATAATTATATTGAGTTTTCTAGTCAATCATGTTAAGCTTGCAAACCTAATGGGCTTTATCCACGGACTCGCTGACTGTCCATTTAACCCGCCTACGTCTAATGTATAAGTATTGTTAATTTGTTATGTTAAGATTTTGATATTTAATGTAGGCTATTATTGTTAATTTGTCATGATTAAAATGTTGATATATTTTAGTGCAATAGATTTTAGTTAAAAAATGAAGTCAATCTTTTTTCTTTTTTACTTATTTTAAAATATTATAAATTTTTTTTTTTAAATTAATATTTAGGTCCACGAGCCGATCCATTTATCCACAGACTTTTACAGACCTAATAGGACCTTAAAAAAAGTCCATTTATTTCGCGAACAGGACTTATTCGACCATTTAAAATGTGGGCTTTATGAGTCGGACCTTAAACGGACTATACCGTTTTGTCTACCCACCCATAAATTAAACCCCCTCAACCACTTATTAAAATTAATTTTGTTACATACAAAAATATCAATTCAAACTTAAACAACAACAACAATTATCGGGAATGCATGTTCCAGAAGCACAAATATGTCTTCTGGAATTAATTCTCCAAAATTCAATCTATAATCCATAAATAAATTATAAAATAGGCAATCCAGATGACCATGACAATTCCAAAAATGGTACTTCGAAACTATTAAAGACATGTTTTGGAATACCTATTCCGAAAATGTTATGTACTTCTCGATTTCCTATTCTGAAATTTATTTATGGTGACCCAACGATGGCACAATCACCATCTCCAAGATAGCCAAATGCGACAACCACCACCACAAAAATGAAAAGCCAAATACAACAATACGACATCACAAAACATAAAGAAAAAGGCTAAACTTACCTTCGTCGACGTTGTTGTGTACCTTCGACCCGCCTACAATGGGAGCTTTGGAGAAACCTCACGGGTTGGGTGATCATTGTTGGACCCAATAGGATGGGGATGATTCGTTTTGACACACTTGGTCAGGGAAGTGGTACTTCATCTTGACGCTGATCAGTGAAAGGGGACTGCTGGGATTGGGGCGAACAAATATTGAGGGTGCAAGGGTTACCAGCTCATCATAATCATAACAACATGAAGGACAATTTTGTCCAATCACAAAATATCAGGGTGTGTAGGAAGCGACGCGGGTGCAAGGGTTACCAGCTCATCAGACATGTTCCGATGTGGGGCACCATCTGCTTTTGCTTCCCTGTTTTTTTTTGTTTTTTTATGACAGAGGTTTTGTGAAGTTTTGATGTGTCATTTTGCTATATATGTTGTTTATAAGGTGAAGGTGAAGTGTGTTGATAGTAATAGCATTACTTCATACCTAAGTTAGGCAGCTGAATCCTGAGCATAGAAAACTGAATTGTTAACCTAGCCCTGATTTGTTTTTGGAATGTGTAAAATTTGATGATGCATTTATTTTGATGTCCAGTGTCCTAGGTTGCTTGGAAAGTAATTCGTAATTCATGGGACGGGGCTTGGTGTTAAATGATATGTCTATTAATTCTTAAATTATGGTGTGAGACCGTGAGGTGAAATATTAATTAATATATTTTGTTTTTGAAAAGTTGGAGTTTTAATGTTTTTATATTGCATGGATGCTGGAACAAACTTGTTGAGGAGAGGTGAGATTGATGTGAAGACCAAAGTTTATAACGTGATTGATGTTATGAGAACTAAAAATTGTCTATAGATATGAACATACTCAGTTGTGATGTGTCGTTTAAGTGTCTATATGGTGATTGATGTTTTGTTGCTCATGTAATAAACTTGTAACCTTCACCTTCACTATTCCATTTGGGCTACATTTTCTTCTGTCTATTTGGTGACTTCTGTTTCTAAATCATGGCCCTGTTTTTTTCTTTTTTTTCCATACAGGAACCTACATTGACACAAGAAGTGCCCCTTCACTGGCAATGTTTCCATTCGGGGTCGTATCCTAGCGGGTACTTGTCACAGTGCTAAGAAGACCAGGACCATTATTGTGAGGAGGAATTATCATCATTTTATTAAGAAATACCAGAGGTATTCCCCTTCCATACCTTTGGTGAGTAATTATTGTTGTATTACATGGACAAAAGTAACTAATGTTTCTTCTTTGCTCGTTCTATTTAGATATGAAAAGCGGCATTCAAATATTCCTGCACACATATCACCTTGTTTCCGTGTTAAGGAAGGAGATCATGTTATTATTGGCCAATGCAGGTTAGATCTTCATAGGAAAAACCTTTTCTGGGATTACTAATGTGAGAGTTTATTGTTGTCTACTCTATTGTATAGATTTAACCATCTGATTGCCTTTATTTGTGCCATATGTATAGGCCAATCTCGAAGACAGTGAGGTTCAATGTGTTGAAAGTGATCCCCGCTGGATCCTCTAGCGATGCAAAGAAGGCTTTTACTGGAATGTGAGATTTGAATTTTCAGTTCTCATTGAAGGGCAGTGTTACCTTACAAAGTTGGTAGAAGCCTCTGTTCAAATACATCAAGATTGAGTTAAAGATTGAATCAATTTTTGATATCTTGTGATGCTTTTCCTTCCTTTGGTGGTTATATGTTACGGACTTTAATTGTTGAATAGTAGTTGCAGTTATTTCTGTTTTCAGGTCATGCTTACTCTTATCTTCTTGTCTCCATTCTCTTTATTTTTTTCTCCTTCATCGTCGGGTTTTTCGCTACGATAAAATGCTCAATGGGATTATTTCAAGTTTGTTGGGGCTAGTACACTTAACTCTTCGATTGAGGAGGATTTTATGATAAGTTTCTCCTTAACAAACCTCCCTTATGTTGTGAATGGGAAGGCTTCTGAGTGAAAGGTTCCTGGGTCGAGTGAAATTTTGTCCAAGAATTTGTTTCTAGACTTTGGCACCGTACACAACTTATTTGGACTGTTATTCGATATTGAACTTTAAGTAGGGATGAAGTGGCAATTGTGGAGACAAAGGGATGTGAAGCAGAAGCAATCATAGAAATCGTTTGAATAAACTATACATCTATAGAGAAACGAAACGTGTTCTATTTAAGTAGGGTTGAAAAGTTTTTTTTTTATAATTAATATAATATGTCAAATTATTATTAAATAACATACTGATATCATCTTGATAACAATATATAATAACTAATTGTCATACTATCTTGAAAAATAAGAATTTTCTAAGTAATTTAATAATAATACTCAACAAAATAATTTATAATAATAAATGATTATATAATATTTATAGTTTGATTATGATAATGAATTTAATTTTAAAATATAAAAATATGAATTGATTGCATTTTGTTAAGTGATTAACCATTTTGACCTTTGACCTAGTAATTCAGTGTCTTAATCAAATCAATGATTGAATTCGATTGTCTAATGATAAAATTAAAATAAAATATTTAACTCAAATATATGATCCTAATTCGACTAAGTCACATCCAGATCATATGGATGTTTGGAATTCATATTATGCAAGAAGATATTGCTTTTACTAATTTGAATTGAAAGATGATATAAAATCAGTTTATTTCAAATATCATATCCATAATTAGTATATTCATCATAATTAGAAACTCTCTATATCAAGGTCACAGTCTATATAATCGCTATTATAATGATATTGTCACTCATTTTCATACAACTTGTTTCAATAGTTATTATTCACAATATCGGTGAAGGTGAATGTATATTACTTGCGCTTTGCATACTATTGTCTTTTGTAATTCACGTTTAGCAAATACATCAAAGCAATCAAATTGAAGTGAAAAATAATTCTCTAATATAGTAGATTAATAACTTTTCTCCACACCTTCAGCTATAACTGATCAGAAGTTATATGCGGCATTTTTGTAATAACTATTAAATTAAATTATCTTATTTTACATTAAAAATAACAATAAAAAAGAAACCCATAAAAGAAGTTTGAGACAACGCCAAAACATTAGACATTCTGGCATCAGACACAACAAATAGCCTGTTCTGTTTCCATACCTCCGCCTCCTTTTTGATGTGTGAATTTAATGCGTTTTTGCCTAGATAATGATTTTTTTTTGTTTGAATTTCGACTGCTTTTGTCTATAGGATGATCAAACTTTGAACAGCACAAGAGGAAGATATGGTGTTTATGACAACAATAAGTAGAGGCTTTTTGATAGAATAGGGATAACTTTTAAAATTAATTATCATTTGGGTTACTGTTTAAAAAAATTACTAAAAAGTAGTAAGTCGTAATAGGTGGCATGTTTCTAATTCAAAAATCATATCACTTATCATAACTTCAGTGTTTTTATTTTTCATTCAAGACTTTAAAGTCATAATGTAGTTTAGTTTTTTTTGTATTTATACATAAATTATAAATATATTTACGACTTATAAGTTTTATGTTTTTTTTAATATAAGGGTTACAACTTTAAAGTTGTATACCTTTTTTTTTTGTTTTTTTAGTCCTACGGCTTCTAAGTCATCTTATCTTTTTTTTTCAATTTCATTTCTTTTTGTTTTTTAATAAAAAAATTATTTGAAAATTTCTTCAATTATTTTTAAAACTTCGTGTATGTTTTTTTAAAAATTATATAATTTAATTATTTAAAAATGAAAGTAATTTTAATTTTTGAAAATTGGTTTAATATTTTGTATGTAATTTTTATATCATTTTATTTAAAATTTTAGTAATTTTTGTTATAATTAATTTCTATTATATTTTAAAAGACTTATTCTTAGATAAAATACTTTGTTATTAATAAAAACTTATAATATATGAAATAATATATATTTGTTTTTATTTTGTTAATTAATTTTTATAATTATGATTATTTTAATTAATCATTTGCCATAGTAATGTTAATTAATTTTTTTTAACAATAATTGTAATATAAAGGCTTATATTTAACAAATAAAATTGAAATACATTAGACATTCGTTTAAGAAAAAAATTAATAGTGGGATGATGTCCCATAACGAGTTCTTCTAGATACGCGTCGAAGTTTTTCATCTTGTTGCACTGAATTTGTTAATGGATTTGTTCATTTTGTTCTACCACCTCTTCCTCCTCTTGTTCTAGGATGATTACGTGTTTGTGTTTGTTGTTGTTGAGGAACATGATCATCGATGTCGCCATCATCATCATCATCATTATTGGTGGTATTATTATTATCATCATCTTCCTCGTCATCCTCATTACCCATGTCATGCATTTGAGTAGGTAATTATGGACGATAAAAAGAGGTCGATGGTGGTGGGTTATATGCTGATGGTGGAGTTTTGAAAATGGTTCCAAATCTCTGTGAAGGTCCTTCAAAAATATTTGAGATAGAAGAAACTTGAAATGAGTGTTAAGGCACATACGATGAGAACCCAAATGGTTGTGAACTTTGTTCACATCCTTGAGGCATTATCCAGAGAAACCCACTGATTGATAAAAAGGTTGTGCATGTGGTTGATGATAGTGGGACATAAATCCAAAAATATGCACTGGAGGTACATTGGGTTCAGCATGTGATTGATGGTTGTGATGACCAAGATGAGACTGTAAAGTAAGATTTATGACTTTAGAAATATATAATGAATAATAATAACAATAAATAATTTATCAAAATCGTAAGAATAAAGTTATAGCCTCAGTAGCTTGTGTCCCCTCATGTGATATATATTGTCTAGTTCGACATATATACCATTGCATGTACTATGAATTTTCATGCAAAATACCGTGGTCCATTACACCTTAAACAATAAAATCATTCCAATGATTTCATGAGTTAATCCAGTAGCGATGATGGTAAGACCAAAAAATATTTGTTCTCCCTCTCATATCTATGTGGTGGAGTTGGTCTAGATTTGGTGGGTCATTTGGGATATTTTGTCACATTCCAAATTGTCTAATTACCCTGTCTACTGGATGTCATTCCATAATTGCAAAACATATGAGAGGTATTTTTGCACGAACAATTATAGATATGTCAACATTATTAATTAATGGTCTTATTTAGGGTGTGTTATAAGATGTCCACAATAACGACAAGACATATATTATTATTGTCACATATTTACTAACAAATAAGAAACACAAAAAAATACATAACATGAAGATTAAGAAATGAGCCTCATTTATATGTAGTTTATCAAATATTCCGCGTATCAATTTGACTGCGTTGATGGGTATGTTTGTTTGTGTCATAAGACGAGACCACCTTCGTGCAAGCGGAAATCCAAGTTCTTGTTGTACTTCTTCGTTCGACAGGTAATGTATATGTGGGGCAATGCATCTAATGCGGTCTCACGTTCATGATTGTAGCAGCAACAAACATCCATCTATTTCAGTTTGTGAAGGCTTAACAGCCCGATCTAGTGATCAAAATAGGGAAGCTAATATTGCTACATCGTAACTATAGTCAGTTGTCTTAGTCAAGTTGGATAACAAAAGAAAATACATAAAATGAACACGTGCTCCAGATGTATCCAACATCAAACAACCGTCTATGAGCATCATTATATGAGCTCTAGCATGTTGTACAATGACAAAATCATCAGCATCAACAAGAAGATTTTGAAAATTTTGGCGCAACCATGTTAAATAAATCATTTTGCCCTTAATATACTTATCAGGAGGAGTGTCCCCTAATAAGGTCTGACAAGCTTCACGTACATCACCAGTAATGGCACCGGTTACTGGAAGCCCGTCTATCTTCAGGCCTAATTGTAGGGCAAAATCTTGTAAAGTGATGGTTGCCTCTCCATATGGAAAATGGAATGTGTGTGTTTCGATTCTCCACCGTTCAACCAACGCACTAATCAAATGGTGGTTAATTTCCACTTGTCCGACAGCCATGATACAACCAAAGCCAGCTTCATTTATGGTGTTCTTTACACGGTTGTCTATATGATCGAAGTGTGTCATAGCCCAGACAGAATGAAACCTTGGACGAAGCATTCGCTCTTGGCCTTCCCATATTAAGTTTGAAATATGATTGTCTTGTAAGTGCAACAATTACCCGTCAATAGGTCCTGGTTGTGTTTTTCCATTGTATGAATTTAAGGAAATAAGAGAAAACAAGAAGGATGAAGAAGGTGGGTTGTGAGAAAATAAGAAATAAGCTTTGTGAGGAAAGTGGTGTTGCACGATGAAAATAACAATGAACAAGAATGAAAAGAGCTACTATGAAGGCGTATTGTACGACATCCATTTAATATAAAATATATTGTAAACTATTGTTCAATTTCACAATTTACGTGCCATGCATCATACCAAAGGCCAACAATAAGTGAAATTATTGAACATTTGTCTTTATCCATACTTGAAAATGTCATCACTGTGTACTTGATTGGACTTATCTTGTATCATTTAAGTTCACATGAAATTAAAGCTTTTGGAGTAACATTGGACTTTATTCAAGGTGTAGGTTTTGATGATAAAACTTATCACTGAAAATCTTCATTTATTGAATTTGCATCATGATTCACGAGCCAACATTGTTCATAGGCACGAGCATGATAAATCACTTGTTGTGTGGTCATTTCCATTCTTTATTGTGTTGTAACCTACCCTCCTAAATATTCACTTTCTTCTATTATCGTTCATGTGCCAAATTAGTTTTTTCTTCAATGAATTGATGTAGCAGCAAAAGTTGTGCTTTCCATGTGCACTAGCCTGCATTCTTTTATTTTCCATGTGCACATAGTTGTGCACTTATGCGTTCACTAGCCAAGATGTGCATTTCTTCTTATTTTCCCTGCGTTCAAAGCTGCCCGAGCTGCAATATTTTTTAAATTACAAAATGCAGTTATGAAGCATGAAAAAGTCGAACCAATGACCACAACTTAGAAATCGTACCAAAGGCCACAACCTCAACCAATTTTTTCCAAAAAAATCACCCAAAGCTGCTTTAAAAGAAGGAGTCATGAGGTATTACACGACTTTAAAGTCATGCTAGGTGGCACGAAATATATTAGTTTTATATATTAAAAATGGTTTTAATTAATTACAAAATTTACGGTTTAAATTAATTTAAATTTTGATGTTTTAAGTAATATATTATTAGGATTTTAGTTAATTAAAAAAGGATGTTATAAGTAATATATTATTAGAATTTTAGTTAATAAAAAAAATGATGTTATAAGTAATATATTGTTAGGGTTTGAGTTAATAAAAAAACATGTTATAAATGATATATTATTAGGGTTTGAGTTAATAAAAAAAGGATGTTATAAATACTATATTATTAGGGTTTGAGTTAATAAAAAAACATGTTATAAGTAATATATTATTAGGGTTTGAGTTAATAAAAAAACATGTTATAAGTAATAATAACTCAAACCACTATTTACTGAGTTATTACAAATGAAGATTGCACATGATTAAACATTTACCACTATTCACAACTTTGAAATAAAGTTGTACAGTATAAAACATTTATTATTATTCGTAACATTGAATTAAAGTTGTACAGTATAAAGCAATTACCATTGTTCATGAAAAACAAAAGATTCATCTTCATTTAACTTTGTTATATAAGTGGTGATAGGGGTCAGTGAAGATCACAAACACTGCATAGAAAATATTGTACAAAATTCTTATTTTAACATTTCTGTTACAATCTTCATGTACATTTTTATTTCATGTTTCATTTTTATAATGTTCAAAAAACATTTGCGGTATTACAGGTATGTTTTTACTTAATGTCATAATCTTCATTTTAATCATTAATTTGACTAATAAATTAATATTTTTTTCTTTTAGATATGAACATAACAGTGATCAAGATAGCGGACAATCAAACAGTCAAACACAAAGTGAGTCATCTCATATTTTGAAACTATTAATAACCAACTTTCAGAAGATTTACCGTACTCAAATCCATATAACAACGAGGGACTGAGGGTACAAATGACCTTTATGAAGATATGATGTTTGAATAAAAACAAGCAACTGTCAATGCCATTAAAGAATTTCATTTTGTACATTCATTTAATTTTGATGTTGAAGAGAACAAGAGTGACAGGTATGTTGTTAGGTATAATCATTATAGTAAGGCATGTCATTGGAGGAAGAGAGCATCCTTCAACAAAATACGCATGAGGTGGAAGATGAAAAAAAATGGTATTCACACTTGAACAACTTTACGAATATCACAAGATCATGTTAGGTTAGACTCTTCTGTGATTGCTCATAAAATTGTGCAGTTAATGAAAACAAATCTTGATATCCAAATCAAAACCTTGATTGCAAACATACTACAACGATTTGGATATACTATGTCATACAAAAAAGCTTGAACAGCTAAACAAAAAGCTATTGAAATGACTTTTGAAAATTGGGAACAATCATATAGTTATCTACCTGAATAGATGACAACTATTACACACTTTGTACCAGATACAATTGTTAGATACAAAACATCTACTTCAATGGAGGATGATGAGGATGACTATTCTAAGGTGATTCTTAATCGTGTATTTTGGGCTTTTAAGCCATGAATTGAAGGCTTTAAATATTGCAAGCCAATTGTGCAAGTAGATGAAACATTTTTAACTGGAAAATATCATGATACTTTGTTGAGTGTCATTGCACAAGATGGTAGTAGAAACCTTTTTCCAATTGCATTTTCAATTGTTGAGAGTGAGAGCAAAAATGCTTGGATGTGGTTCTTTTATTATTTAATGAGATATGTTACACCTTAACCAAATTTGTGTACTAAATCAGACAAGGGAACCGGTTTGATAGCAGCTTTGCGATCAGAACGAATTGGGTGGAATGGACCGGATGTATCTTCTGTTTACTGCATTCGCCACATTGCATTATTACTTGTTCACCATATTTGATATTCTATTTTGTCTTTTTCCATAAGATGAGTTGATGAAACCGCAATTTGAAGCAAAGTTGCTCCCAATGCAATCAGAGTTTTCACAAGCAGTAGATTGGCTGGACTAAATCTCCAAGAGTAAATAAACTCAGGCATATGATGAAGGTAACCAGTATGGGTATATGATTACCAACCTTGCCGAATGTATGAATTCTGTTTCGAAAGGAACTCAAGCATTGCCTATTACTGCCTTAGTCAATGAAACATTTAATAAAATAAATGACTCATTTGTTACTAATAGCATGAAAATCATGAATATGATAAAGGCAGGACATAGGTACTCTAAGAGGTGTATGTCATGATGCAAGAAAATCAATGTATTGCTACCTCACACTATGTTCACATGTACGTTCGGGAAACATAGGAGTTTGAGATTCAGGAAATTGCAAATACACAACATAGGCAATGAGCAATGACATGCACTATCAAGTTGAACGAATAGTCATGTGATTGTAGACATTTTCATGCATTTTGAATTCTGTGCTCGCATTCAATTGCAGCGTATGCTTCTTACAATTTAAATTATGATGACTGTATTGACCTTGTATACAAGTTGGAAAACATTTGCAAAGTTTATCAGAATCACTTTCATTCCCATGGAAGCAAAGATAATTGGCCTCAATATTTGGATCCATATTTTATGTCTGATCTTTCAAAACGACGACAGACATTGGGAATGTCAGTCTCTACTCGTATAAATAATGAGATGGATGAACCAATTTCAAATAGGCTAAAAAAATGCTCATTGTATAGAACTGAAGAATAAAATTGTAACTATTCATACAAGAAAGTTGACAATTATTATTATTTCTGCTTTTTTACTTTTATTTACTTTGCAATGTTCATTTCATATTCATTACACTTTTCATAAAAGACATGTTATTATTAATATTACAATTATTGTTAAAACAATTAATTAACATTATTGTGCCAAATGATTAATTAAGACAATAATAATTGTAAAAATCAATTAAAAAATAAAAACAAATATATATTATTTCATATATTTATAAGTTTTTATTAATAACATATTTTCATCCAAGAATAAGTCTTTTAAAATATAATAAAAATTAATTATAACATAAATTACTAAAATTTTAAATAAAATGATATAAATATTACAAACAAAATATTAACCCAATTTTCAAAAATTAAAAATACTTTCATTTTAAAATAATTAAATTAAACTAATTTTTATAATTTAAAAAAAATACCCAAAATTTAAAAAAATTGAAGAAATTTTCAAATAATAAAATTTATTAAAAAACAAAAAGAAATGAAATTGAAATAAAAAAGTTAATATGACTTAGAAGTTGTAGGACCAAAAAAAAACAAAAAAAAAATGAAATTTGACTTTAAAGTCGTAACCTTTATTTTAAAAAAAACATAGATACGACTTCTATATGAATACAAAAAAAAAAAAAATTAAACTACATTACGACTTTAAAGTCATAAAGGAAAAAAACACTAAAGTCATAAAATATTTTACAACTTCAATTAAAAAAAACATAAGTCATGGTAAGTGATACGACTTCTAAATTATAAGTTGTCCCACTTGTTACGATTTACCATCATTAGGTAATTTCTTAAAAAAACTACCTCCATATGGTAATTAATTTTAAAATTTACCTTGATTCTGTCAAAAAGCCATGAGTAGATTTCTACGTGAGCACTTCTTAGCTTGAATGAAAAATGCTTCAATAAATAGTCATTTTTGCCCCAAATATGTAGAGCACTGACAAAAAGATAAAAATTCAAATTTTTGTCTCCGAAAATAAATAAAAATGCGACAAATTCATCTATCAATTAACTTCTGTCTGTTACTATTAATAAAAGAACCTACGTGACACATTCAAAGACGAATTTGTCATCACTCTACACATTCAAGGACGAATTTGTAAAATTACCTAACAGTAACAATAAAAATCTAACTTAAATGATAAAATTTACAGAACAATAAAAACTGAATGGTAAAATCTACCATTAAGCCAATGAAAAACTGAGTATATCACATCTCAAATTATGGGAACATTCAGCATATCACAACCAGCATTAGGGGCAAAGAATTAATGAAAACAATTAATTTTCACTTATTTGATTTTCTTCAACGTATTGACCAACCAATGTGAAAAACAAAATGGATGTTGACAAGTAATGGATGTTAAATAATAATCCTTGTGCGAATAGTCAAGAGTGTAATTTCATCCAACACAAAGAAGACCAAACAAGAATATGGTACTTTTATAAGGCCAAAATGCTTATTAGATTGGTTTGGGGAGAGAATGTGTGTTTGGGATTGGATTGGAATGGACAAATCAAAGCGATAAGGACTAAATCGAATGGACAAATCAAAGCGACAAGGACTAAATGTTAGTAAATCGTGACAGCAAGGCCACTCTATCAGCATACTTATATTGCCTGAAAAGAATTTTAGCCACCACTAAACATGAGCTGATACATATCAAGGCAGTGAACTGTATATTTCTTCCATAATAACAATCCCACATCTATATTTGGACTTAGATTTGAAAGTGGGTAAATTTGGGAAGGAAGTATGTTCTTCCTTCCACTAGTTATAAACCAACTGCAGAGATAATAAACTCCATAACAATCCCCTTTCCGACCTTAAGGATCCTCGAGTTTGGCAACAATTATTTGGACAAACAATATACCAATTAAAAGTTTAAGGAGTCCATTCGGAATTTTTAATCTACAAATAATTCACATATTTAAAACCTATGCATAATATGTAATCTATATAGAGAAAAAATAAAGTGAGAATAAAGAAATGGAGACAAGATAAGAGTAAGCATAGCCTGAATAACAAAAATAAATGTAACTACTATTTAAGAACCATAATGTATATTAAAATCCGTAACACATAACCACTCAAATCAAGGCAAAGCCTTGAAAGATATCAAAAATTAATTTGATCATTAACTAACAACCTTGGGACATTTGAACAGAAGCTTCTACTAACTCGTAAAGTAACCCTACCTTTCAATGAGAACTGACACAATTCAAATTTCACATTCCAGTAAATGCCTTCTTTGCACCGCTAGAGGATCCAGCTGGAATCACTTTTAACACATTGAACCTCACTGTCTTTGAGATTGGCCTAAACATATTGGACAAATAAAGGCAATCAGATGGTTAAATCTATACAATAGACAGTAATAACTTCTCACATTAGTAATCCCAGAAATCTCCTATACAGATCTAACCTGCATTGGCCAATAATAACATGATCTCCTTCCTTTACACGAAAACAAGGTGATATATGTGCAGGAATATTGGAATGTCGCTTTTCATATCTAAATAGGACGAGCAAAGAAGAAACATTAGTTACATTTGTCTGCATAATACAACGAAAACTGCTCACCAAGGTATGGAAGGGGAATACCTCTGGTATTTCTTAATAAAATGAAGATAATTCCTCCTCACAATAATGGTCCTTGTCATCTTAGCACTGTGACAAGTACCGGCTAGGATACGACCCCGAATGGAAACATTGCCAGTGAAGGGGCACTTCTTGTCAATATAAGTTCCTGTATGGGGAAAAAAAAACAGGGCCATGATTTAGAAACAGAAGTCACCATATAGACAGAAGAAAATGTATCCCAAATGGAATAGTGAAGGTGAAGGTTACAAGTTTATGATATGAGCAACAAAACATCAATCACCATATAGACACTTAACGACACATCACAACTGAGTATGTTCATATCCATAGACAATTTTTAGTTCTCATAACACAATATCAATCACATTATAAACTTTGGTCTTCACATCAGTCTCACCTCTCCTCAACATGTTTGTTCCAGCATCCATGCAATATAAAACATTATAAAATCCAACTCATCTAAAACAAAATATATTAATGAATATTTCACCTCACAGTCTCACACCACAATCTAAGAATCAATAGACGTATCATTTTCACACCAAGCCCCGTCCAATGAATTACTTTCCAAGCAACCTACGACACTAGACATCAAAATAAATGTATCAACAAGTTTTGCACATTCCAAAAACAAATCAGGCTTAAGTTTCCAATTCAGCTCTCTATGCTCAGTATTCAGCCGCCTAACATAGGTATGAAGTAATGCTATTACTATCAACACACTTCCCCTAATAAACAACAAATATTCCAAAATGACACACCAAAACTTCACAAAACCACTGCCATTAAAAAAACACAACATGGAAGCAAAAGCAGATGGTGCCCCACATCGGAACATGTCTGATGTCTCTAGAATGGAATTTATCAGCACCCCATATTCTCAAATTTTAATAGTTACTATATAATCTGATGATACCTATATTCATAAGCCATAACAATAACATGAATCCTACAAGAGCAAAGTAAAAATTCTTATCTGAAACATAAAATAAAAGTGAATATTATTATATTTACCTTCAATGGCATCTCTGGGAGTCTTGAATCCAAGCCCAATTGACTTCCAAAAGCGATTCCCACCTTTCCCAGGCCTCTTTCCCTTCCCACCTTTCTTAGAGCTTCAAAAACACATCAATACAGACACCAACATAATTAAAAACATTAATAAACAAAATCAAAGCAGAGAGTAAATGATGCACTGTTTTGTGTATCAGTATACCATAGAAACACTTTTGGTTGCTTCAGAAAAGCCTTCTCTGTCTGTAAGCCAAAATTTAAAAAAGTAAATTATGAATAGTGAGTTAATGCAAGGCCACGAAAGAACCATTGTTATGAAGGAAAATAACTAACTTGTTCTGCCATGGTTGAGACACTGTTTCAAACGGCGAAGCTTGCGGTTATGGTGGAGAATAGCTTTCAGACAGAAACTAGCAGCATCCAGAAACCCTAATGAGTAGTGATGAGAGTAGTTTTTATCACACCCTTACTGTTCCATCTTTATACTTCTAGACTTTATTAGATGGGCTAGCCCAAATTTGAATGCTGTCTTTGAGGCCCCATAATAATAATATAGAAAATACCTCATTTTTTTTTCTTCCTGCACTTCCAAAAGACCCAAACAGACCAAAGTACCCCTCACTAGGCATTCCTTCCCAAGGAAACCCTTGCCATCATCACCAGAAACACTGCGTCACCCCCACCTTCCTCCAGATCCGTGTGCAACACCACCACTGTGTTGTCCACAGTCGCACGTCACCACCCCATAGGTCCCTCCAACATGAATTCTTATTTTCTAGAATAATTATTCCTTAATAGGATAAGTAATTCAGAAACCTGTTCCAAAATACATATTCTGGATTAAGAAAAAGTCATATTTTGGAATAGGATACTCTTCCAAAATTACCATTCTTGAATAGAGGTGTCTGGTGAGTAGGCATGGCAAATAACCTATACCTGTAGATATCGCCTTGAACTCGCCTCTAGTTTGACAAGGAATACCGCTTTGACCGGGTGCGGGACAAACATACACACACACGCACACACTCACTCACTCACACTTAAAGATTTGATTATACACACACATAAAATATATTAAAGATTTAATTATTATAATTTTTTAAAATATAAATCAATTAGCTTAATATTTAAATAATTAAATAACAAACTTAAAAATACACATTTAACTAAAAATATAATTGAATTCTTAATTTTTTATCTTTAATTCCTTTATTATTCATTATATTTATATATTGTTTGAATTAAAATATAATTAAAATCTTAATATATGTAATTTATTTTAAAATATACAATAAATTAAAATTATAACAAAAAGAATGTAATGGATTACCTACGGGTATACCCGAACCTGATAAAATCAAACGAGGATGAGTATTAAATTGTGAGTTTGCCTCTTTTATACCCGTAATTGTATCTGCTCTGTCTTTCCCAGAGATAGGGAGAGCCAAAGCCATCCCTATTGGTGAGAGGGGAATTTTTGTCCATTGGAGTGTTTAGGAGGTGCAGGAAGCAAAATGAGTGGTGCAGGAAGTGAAAAGAAGGATTCTAATGTAATTTTCATTTTTATGCCTTGAAATCAATTCATTAAAAAATAATTCAATAAACTAATTACCTAGTGATTTTTTCATTTTTTATATAAAAAAGGGATTTATAATCAGACTAACACAATTTTTTTAAGAAAAAAAAGCAACTTACAACATCCCCTAAGGTTTTGTGTAATTACACATAACTCTTTCCATTTTTATTTTTCTACATTAACCCTCTTTTAAGTTTGAAAACATTACACTTCAAACACGTCCACATTGTCCTTAACTTCTTAGAGCCTAAGTTAAGGAATCTTTACTTCATATATCTTTTGAAACACTTCCACTCGATTCATATGCTTCATTTTTTCCCTACAAAGAACACAAAAAAGAAACAAAAGAATAGAATTCTACTTAACCAATTTAGCCATGTCATTCACAAATTCTCCATTTGCATGTTTTTGTGTTGCTATCCATATTTCTCCCCTACTAACTTTGCGACTACACTCCAATTCCTACAAAATTAAGAATTATATGTAAAAGAAAAGGAATAATTTCATTATTAAAAAGTAAGAAGTATAGGCTACCATCTTTTGCTTCTTGCGTGCGATGCTTTTGTCTATTGTCTTTATTTTTTTGGGCTTTTTCCTAATCATTAACGCATAAAAAATTGTAAATCTAAGTAGATGAGTAAAAACTTAATTTTACTTTAGTTTTTGGATCTAGACAATAGTCAACAAAAGATGTACATTGATCCTTATTTAATCCTCTTGGGGCCATCGCAGTTAATTGATCTCTATTACAGGTGCCACCATCCCTTTGTTCCCATAATTCTTTATGATGCCATCTCCATTTTGTGTTAAGTGATTTGAAGACACAAGTTATGTGAAGAGCATGTTCAACTTCAAAATTAGCCTTCAAATTATTCGACAATTAAAGTTAACAACAATTTGTAGTACAATTGAAATTATAGTGTAAGTAAAACACATACATTACTTGCTTGAATCATGTCTTTAAGTACTTTTTGCTTATAGTCTTTAGGAATCTTCTTCCACCAACTGGTATAACAGATAGGAAATATAGTCTCTTGCAAGGTGACCAAGAACCTATTGAACAATGCTCTACTATCTGCAATTGCTTGGTCATCATCATTCCATTCCATAACAGTTCTTTCAGTAGAAGATAAATACCAAACTGTCAAATATACTAGAAAAACAACAATATAATTATATACAAGTACTAAGACAAAAAATACAAGAGTGCAAAGTTCATACTTATAATGGAAGAGATTAAGAAATACCAATAAATGAATTTGTACAGGAAACTATATGACAGAAAATACAAATACTTTTCAATAATAAATCAAATTTGACAGCAAACCATAATTTGCATAAAGCCTGTAAAACCATACAATACTCTTGTAAAGTGTTTAACACCCATTTAATCCAAAAACATGCAATACTCTTGTAAAGTGCTTACCAGTCACATAAACAATCTAGGCTCTCTTACGAGCTGCAAGTTGCGATTATTTCATTTCAATTTCTTCATCTTCACTATCAAAAATAAACTCTTGTTCAACAACATATGTCAGTTGAGAATGAGTATGAGATGCAAGTATAGGTTGAGAATCTTGTACAAGCTAAAAATGAGGCTGATATGCATGTACATGTTGAGTATTAGATTGAGATGCACATGTAGGCTGAGAATCAAACTCAAATGCATGTGTAGGATAAGTATGAGATTGAGATGCATGTGTAGGTTGAAAATAAAACTAAGATTCAAGTAGAGATTGAAGATTTTTTTGAGGTGTAGAGCTAGTCTTGTTAGTGGAAGGTAGCCTCATCTTTAGGATTTCTAGAAAGCAATCAAAACAATATAAATTAAGAAATATATTCCACACAATTAATGCAATTGAATATTGAGTACCAAAGTAAAGTGTGACTTGAGATATCTTACTGGGTTGAGATACAGGTTAAAGTAATGTACTAAACTAATGTGGAGGTGGGGGCGCATCGTATTCTGATGAGTTGCACATGCATATCAAGGTTGAGAATTACTACTATTAAGAGTGGCTGGAACTTGGCTAAAAGAGCCATTCTTGGTCTTATGTGGTACTACATTAGTCTTCTTTGTGAAAAGTTTCTTCAACTTCAAAGATCCTAAGAAACAATAAAATTAGTGCAAGTCAAACACCAATTTAATAAACAACATAAATAATAATGATGATAAATGACAATTAGTAATTAAACTGACAAATTAATAAAGAAAATGACAATTAAAAACTAGACCTTGCTAAATGTATATTCTCTTTCCCATGTGGAAATAGTATTTCCAAATTTTGATGTTCAAATGGCTCACATCCATGGAAAATGACACCATCATCTTCACCCATGCTGTATAAATCTCGTGACTTTAGATGTATGGGTATGTTCCAATTTTTATCTAACTCGTCTTCTACATGATAAACTATCTGAGCTTTTGAAACTTGGATGTATGACTCATAATCGTCATTATGACTAGTGTGCATTAAGTGCACAAAAATTATTGATGTAAATCCTTGATAATTAGTCAAAATTTGTGTACAAGTAGTTGTATTGGCCCACATACATTTGAACAAAGTAATTGAGAATCGACCATGATAATTTAACTCAATTATGTAAAATACAAGTACACATTAGAAGGGGAATTGAATAGTATGTTAGATAAAGCTTAACATTTTTTTTCACAAGATGGAGATTTTCACAAAGCAAGTTTAACCAAGGGTTCAAAATGTTTGCTCTACACATGAGCGTCCAATTGCTTAAAACCAATTTTTCTCAAAAGATATTTTTCACACACTTGTGCGTCCAAAGCAAGAAATAAGTAACTTAAAGATAAAAACAAGTTAAAAACACAAGGTTTATAGTAGTTCACTCAAACTCTTGAGTTACATCTATTTCTCCTTCAAATCGTTGAAGGGTTCCACTAATCACAAACTAGTTTTTATCATGTCACTTATGGCTAAAACAAGTATTCTTTAGGCTACTTCTAGCTCACCCTTAATCTTCCCCTAAGATTAAGAAACACCCAAGTATTCTTTGATCACTAAGTCACTCCTGGCTTTCCAACAATAGTTTGAATAAATACAATATTCAAAACTCTCAAAGAGAGGATATACAATTAAGCTTGAATACAAATAACTTTGCCAAGCAAAAAATAAACTTTCTAAGTTCTGGTGTTCAATGATTTTGACAGAGTTTCAGCACTTGAGAAAATTGATTGCAATATGTATTTTGTGTTGAGCTTTGAGACTCTTTTAATAAACTTAAGTGAAATATCTGTTACAAGATTAGAGTTTTCTTTTGAAATGACCGTTATCTCACAACTGTCAATCTTGCTACGTGGCAGTGTAGGAGGAGAGAGAAAAAGGACAAAAGGTACAATAATTTTTTCCTCCAGCACATTCTCTACTTCCACTACTTTTACTATTGTGGCTCTTATAGTATTACTTTTCTTTTTTGTCTATAAGAACACATAACTTGAAATTCAAATATTAGTGAAATTTCAAATCAATCATCAAGAGGGAAAATCAAATAATGCAATATTTTAGTACAAGAATCAACCTCGAGATGCTTCCACATACAAGGTAATATGGATGTTAACTAATAGAATATGAGACATTATGTAAGTTAGTTATTGTCCTTTTGGATGCGTAAAACATACAATACTTTGGTATTGGTTTTCACAAATGGTTTGGATGCTTGTTTTATTACAACATATTGGACGATGAATATATCAATAACAAAAACATGTTCAAGTTATATGGACGCTTGGATAATATTAACACATAAGATCAAGATGTTGCCTAGTAAGTATTGGATGATTGATAACAACTATCGAATCGCTACAAATCAAATAAAACTAAGATTATTTTGTAGCACAAGATTAACCTAGGTCAACTAAGAAATAAGTCCAGTTTGATTCTTGACTTAATCCACTTATAAACAATAGGGAGATTTTATCAAATAATTTGTAGACAGTGAACAAAAATTGCAGAAACACAAATAAGAATTCAAGAAAAATGCAGAAACTAACATAATTGATAAAAGATGTAAAACAGAATCAAGAATATCAATCCAATTCACCAAACCAAGTAATGTGAATTATCATAATTCTCAGATAATTATCATATTATGAAGGTTCATTCAATATCATTAGAAGCAGTTCAATCGAATTAACTCCTAAATCAATTGAAATCACAAACCAGATTGAAATATAATCCAAAACATCTGTGATTAAAATTCAAAATTAAGAAACAAATCCATAACCTAATCTATTTTCAATCCTAAACATATTCATAATCATGAAAATTGAAAAGATGATTAAAGAAGAAGATAAGCATTCACACAGAAACTAAAAATACCAAACTAGAACTTAAATTCTTGTTGCTTGGACTGGTTCATTGGATTGATTGATTGTTTAGCCTTCCATGATCATCATCGGTGGAAGAGCTACGAATTTTGTGTAAGAAAATAGAAGAACAAAGATGAAAGGAAAAATAAAAATGAAGAACAATGAAGAATACTTGAGAGAAAAAGAGAGAAAAGATTTTAATTTTGAAAACTTGCACAAGAAGCTAGAAATTTTGTTTGTTCCTCTTGAAGTAACTCCTAGATACACTAGTATATAGTGACTGAAGAGAATGAAGGGATGGGCTCTGATTAGACCATCTAAACTAACTAACTATGCCAATTACACCAATCAAAACCCAAACTCGCAGCCTAAAACTCAAGTGCAAGGGTTTTGACTTCCAAGCCTAATTTGACCCTTAAATCGGAAGGATTGACCCAAGCTTATCTCTAACAAAATTCTATCTCTTTTTCTTAGCTTTCCAAGGACTATTCATATAGTCCATTTTGAGTTTTGTAGAAACCTCTAGGTCCTGCACAAGGAAGATAGGTCAAGTAAGCACAAAATTTGGAAATAAGCAACAATTATCAATTGAGCCTAATTATTTGTCTAAGACAAAAACTGAGTTAAAGTGAGAAAATAAGAATCCAAGAGAAGTCAAATAAGCTAAGAAGAATAAATAAATACTAAACTAAAATCGGTCAATCAAATTCTCCCACACTTTATCTTTTGCTCTCCTAGGCAAAATTAAAAGAAAGACTAAGAGAAAAACAATCAAACTAGAATAAACCACAAACTAAAAGAAAGGTATGAAGAAGGCACACACATTTTTCAATGGATCCTAATAATGCACAAAAGTGAGAAAGATGAAAAATGGAAGAATGGTATCAAGGTAACAAGCAATCCATGAACACATAATTACAAAGTGCAAAGTGAAAAAAATAGTCAAGTTAAAATTAAGAATGTACCAAGGTGATATAAATCTCTCAAAGAACAACACTCAACCCCATCACTTAAGCACCACATGTAACTAGCACATCCAAATTTTGACAAGACTCTAATTGATTCAACTTGAAATACACATGCATCAAAAGATCAAAAGGGCTTTTATTTGTTTGTAATGTATGGTTTAGGTAAGGCTGGATAAAAGAATGATATTTAGGCTAAAACTAAGAGAAAAGAGGGGCAATGGGGAGTAAGCCAACTAGTAAAAAGATGTGTAGAAACAAAGAAACAAGGTGGAGAACAACAAAATTAAAATAAAAAGAATTTACAAGGATGAAAATGAACAACAACACATTTTTTATTGTAATTTTTTTATTTTTCTTTTCTTGTACTTTTTTCTTTTTTCTTTTATTTATACATTTTTTCTTTGAACTTTTGATTTTTATACTCTTTCTTTTCTTTTTCTTTTCTTTCAAATCAAAACAAAATACAAATCCCCGATACTTGTTGGAAACCCACTCCCAAAACAATTCCAAGGCATTTTTTCTCCCTAAAGTTAGGATAACCTGATTTTCCACTTTTTGGGTTGTAATGAGATACACAAGAATGTAAAGGTTAAAGGCTAAAAAAGGGTAACAATGGATATCAATGCAATGTAGGTTTATTTGGCTAGTGGCTAAAAGAAAGAAGGCCTAAATCATCTCAATCAATGCATGTGTAACAAGGAATGATAAGAGAGACAAGGTAAAACCTAGAATAATTTAGCACAAGGGTGAAATCACATGAAAGAACATGAATGGAATAATATGGTTCATCCACAAATGCCCAAATACTCACAAGGCATAATTCTATCACGCATGATCCATCTTAAATTTTATTTTCTAAGTTTACTTATCACTTCAACAATTGCAACAATGATTCACATCAAGCATGAAACCTCTCAATCCAACAAAAAATGGTACATTTCTCACAATTTATACAAGTTAGAAATCCTATGCAAAATATGAAAAGTGCCTAAATTCAACAAAAATAGAAAACAACTACTACAAAATCTTTTATTTTTATTTTTATTTTCTTTATGTAAAAACAATAAAAACAGAAAAACAATAAAACAAAACAAATACAACAAAAGAGAGGTCTGCACATATAATAGAAAATAGATAAAGCAAATTATGTAAATCCTTCCCCACATACTTAAAGTGCACATTGCCTAGGGATAGGGATGTGCAGTTACAGCAATTTCAGGATGTGTTTGCTTAATGCTTGGTTTAAGAAGGAACCACTAAGGGATTAGGGTTTTTAATTTCACCAAAGGGTTAAATTACTAAGGGATTAGGATTTAGCTACTTATATGAGAATACATCAGCTGAGTAATTAGAAATAACTCAAATTATTAATCAATTGAAATATAGAAGGAAGGAATCATAGGGGATTGCGCTTAACTACAACTATCTCTTAACACTGCAGTAGAATCAAACTGATATTCGTTTACATTCTTGTCAAATTTTTGTTATTTCATTTACGCTACTTGAACACAGCTCAACAAATTCTCTCAACTTATTATTTGTTTTCCAATTTCTAAGATGGTAAGTTGACATAAGATTGCATTTAATCCCTGTGGAGACGATACTTTACTTACTCACTTTATTACTTGAAATGAACGGTACACTTGCCGAGTTCGCAACAAGTTTTTGGTGCCATTGCCGGGGATTGAAATAGCCAATTTTATATTAACTTTATACCTTGAAATTGGAATTTCTTTTGTTACTAAACTGATTTTCTTAGTTTATGCGAGGTATAGGTAATCCTGATCATCTACAGTACGACCCTTAAATAGGAAGAACTATTAGAAGAAATAGGAGACTAGCCAGAGAAAGGGAAAGAGAAGTAGAAGACTCTGAGTGTGATTCAATCTCTGAATTAGAATCACCAATGGTTGACCGAGGAAATACTTAGCCACGATCAGAAGATGAACTAATGGAGGATATTCTGGCTCCGTTGTTCACTAGACCAAACTCCAGTATAGTGAGACCACCAATAGAAGCAAATCACTTTGATATTCACCATTCATTGATTACATTGGTGGAACGCAGTCAATTTGGAGGGGAAGATAATGAAGATCCCCACGATTTCATTGACAGATTTTTGAGAATCTGTGATACCATTAGACACCAAGGAGTGTCAGATGATGCTATAAGACTGAGGTTGTTTCCTTTTGCTGTTAAAGGGAAAACACTTAGATGGTTAGATAGACAGACCTCAAATAGTATAACCACTTAGGAAGAACTAGTTGCAAAGTTTTTCGCTCAATACTTTTCAATGGATAAATATAATAGGTTGGTGAATGAGATCACCAATTTCACTCAACATGAGAGGAAAACTTTGTGTGCAGCATGTAATAGATTTCAAGAGCTGATTCGGAGGTGTCCACAGTATGACATGTCTGTGGGTAAAAAGATACGTATTTTCTTTAATGGTATGATACCTGAATCACGCCTTATTGTTAATGTTGCAGTTGGGGGTTCGATAAGATCAAAAACTGCAGTTCAGACATATGAATTAATTGACTCTCTAGCCTGTGATGAAAATGAACGCACCCCAATTCAGCCCAAAAGAGAAGTTATCCAGTTAGGAAGTAATGATGCAATGCTGGCTGAACAGAAAATATTGGCTCAACAACTAGCCAATTTAAATGCAAAAATTGACAAACTCCAAGTCTCAGCAGCCCAAGTTTCATCCAACAGAATGCCACCTGCTACATGTGAGTATTGCCAAGGTGAGCATGAATCTAATGAATGTCCTATATTAGTAGGAGCTGACCCTGTGCAGGTGAATGGTCTTTGGTACGATCAGAGGCCTCAACAAAATTTCCAGAGAAATCAAAACAATGCCATGGGGAATAATTTCCAAAGGAGAATCCAAGGTGGTGGATTAGATTATAAATCTAACAACTATTTGCAACCTCCACTTATTCCTCCCAAAGAACCATCAGAGCTGGAAAAAGCTATATTGCAACTGTCCAAAACAACTAATGAGCACATCCAGGCCCCCAATGCCTTCATTAATGAGACTAGAGCTCATCATAAAAACCAAGATGCCTCCATTAGAAACCTTGAGAGTCAAATTGGGCAATTTGCAAAACAATTAGCTGAAAGATCTCAAGGACAGTTTCTAAGTGACACCATTGTAAATCCTAGGGAGCATGCGAAAGCAATAACCACTAGAAGTGGAAAGGTAATTACACCTCCAGAGAATCCAACAATGATTCAAAAGGGAGCTGAAGAAGAAAATACCATAAGTGATGTAGAAAAAGATATAGAAGCATCTCCAAGTAAGCAAGAGAAAAATTCTGCACCTCCTAAGAAGCCAATGGATTTCTCCCGCTTTGAGAGGCCTCCTTATCCAGTGAAAAGCAGGCAACAAGCACAAAAGCAACAATTTGCCAGTTTCTTAGAAATGTTTAAAAAATTGCATATTAACATTCCATTTGCTGAAGCTTTAGCTAATATGCTTAACTATGCAAAATTTATGAAAGAACTGTTGTCTAGGAAACATAAATTGCAGGAATGTGAAACTCTTGCACTTACTGAAGAGTGCAGTGTTAGATTCAAGAATCAGAAGACAAGTGTTGTTTTGATATTTGTTACATGCCCACTCATATTTTGATGGCATTTGTAATTTTTCCTTTTTGATTAAGCTTGGTTCATTAAGGATAAAATCCTATAATCCTTTGCAGTCATTAAAGAAATCATACATGCATGCATTCACACTTAGGTTAAGAATCATATTAGTATATGTAACTAGTTAGAAATACATTTGTAA
>CM023949.1:12555272-12597238 GCA_013407115.1 Glycine latifolia | reverse complement strand
TATATATATATATATATATATATATATATATATATATATATATATATCATTATCATTTTCCAATTAGAATATGTATTCGTATTTTTCAAACGAAAAGTAATTACTCACAATTGATAACACTGATGGTACTTATTAAAATCTGGAGGTATCGCTCGTTAGGGTAGATGTGGTTAAGATAAACTCTAGATCTCGTACTTCAGACAATGGATTCTTTTTCTTAGGAGAACAGGAGGGGGACCTGCAAAACAAATGATTCTAACACTCAAATAAAACTTGGTACTTATAGAGTGGAGGGGAAGCCTTGGGTCCTTGTGTGTCAGGGTTGTTACAGTGGTGTAACAACCCTTGTAGATAATCATTAGTCTGTAGATAATGACTAATAGATAACTATAAGTTACAGATAATTATGTCTTATAGATAAATGTACCTTATAGATAATATGTTCTTTGTAGATAATTGAGTACCTGTCATCAGATAAGGAGGTTACAACATTGTCATTAATATTCGAATAATAAGGTGTTGGAGATAACTTGTTGCTAAGGGCGAGATGTCCGCACTCCTGTGCCAGGGCTGACATGGAGTGTTGACGTGCGTGCTAGGATACTAAGTCACTAGCCACGTGTATTTTGTCGACCATGGACAGTACACTGATTGAAGTTGATTTAGTTTATATGGTATATGATACTTCAGTCAGTTTAGTGCACAATTACAAAAATACCAACTAACTGTCTACTAAAGAGTCACAATTACTGTATACCATAGTTGTTATTTTCAACTGATTTGGATCTACGTTCAATGCATATAGCTTGAATCTAAGTGCATTTAAGGAAAGTAAATAATTTTATTTGGATAGTTGAAAAGAAACAAAATTTACATTAGATGATGGGGAGAGTTAAAGTTGCCTCTCGACCTACCGTCACTTTTGCATTTTTGACCCTCTTTCTTCTAGAACTTTTCTTGCTTCATAATTTCCCCTTCTCCCTTCAATCTTCTTTCTTCCTTCAAGGTATTTCCCTTTTTGATCATGTCTCTGTCTTTCATTTCCTATTCCGTCGTGGTCTGGGCGATAATGACCCTGGGGGTTTGATTCAACAACCCCAGGTAGATCGGGAGGTTATTTCCACTGGCGACTCCTTAGAAAAGGAGACATGCCATGGAACCTTTGACAGCAAGGCCTCTTCTTCGGAGAGGAGGGCAGACCCGCGCAATGCTAGAAAAGTCTCTTCCCGTCTTCACAAAAGGGCGCATCCTTCTGCTGGCTTTCGGGACGGGAAACCCGTTCTGGTCACCACGATCTTTCCCATTTCTGCTTCGGGGGGAGTGAGAAAGAGTGGTGGAGGTGATGTTAGGGCTTCCCCTCGTGTGTGACATAGCCATAGTTTTGGGTCGTTGTCATCCCCTCTTGTCTTCGTTGGGTATGACTGGGTGAGGATTGATGTCTTGAAATATTGTTCCTCAATTTGCTCAAAGCTAGTATCGCTGCTCTTCGGAGTCAACTTAGGTTGGCCAACCTTGAGGACTTCTGCAAAGTGGCCCTTGAGGCCTATGGGATTGACGATTTCCCTCTTTTGAGGGCAACACCAGGTCGTTCGCCTTTATTTTTCATGTATAGGTACATCCTTGAGCATTTTAATGTGGCCTTTTCTCAACTTTATTGGGCTATGGTGAGGGCATTTAAAATTTGATGCCATTTATTCAACATCTGACCTAGTGTGTTAGTGTTACTGTACTTCTTTCAAATGAAGTTGATAGGCAAGATATGATGGGTTTCTTTGAACAGTGTGTCCAAGAAACTATTTGAGATCAACTCGAATGTGTTTTGCCACTTTCAGGACCGTTTTTGCAAGGTTTTGGCTATTGACTCGTGGCTGATGGGTTGCCATTGATGTTCAACCAGGATGAAGAGTCTCGCTTCCCGTTTTACTGGTAGTTTGATTCTACCAGGTTCAAGTCTTTCGACGAGGATTTGTTGACCCTTGTAGAGAGGGTAGACAAGGCTATTTTGGAGCAACTCTTCGCTTCGCTGGATGTTTGAGCCATCTTGTCTTTGCCCTTACCGAACGGTCCTCTAGCTACCTTGGACGGTAAATTATTTTGCCCTATCTTCCTTTATGTTTGAGGTATTTAGCCTGAATTAACATTTTTTGTGTTTTGGTCATTTTGCAAGTATAATGGGCGACTTCCCCTGGAGGCCCTTAGTGAAGTATAACGGACCTGCTAGTGGGGTTGTGCCACCTTCGTCAATCAACCCTCCTATCGGAAGTGGGGGTTAACCTATTGCTAGGGTTGGCCTTATTGGTTCTGAGATTGTTGAGGCTTCCCCTAGCATCCATTCCTCTGTTTTGGCTAAGAGGAAGCAAGATGACGGTGCTACGACGTCATGACGCAAGAAGTCGAGGGTCCCTCTCAGCCTTCACGGATAAGGTAGGCTGCCGAGCTACTTCCTGGTTCGGCTACTATTGCTGGTCCTGCTCCTCCTTCCTCACCTGCCTAGGGGTTTCTACTTCCCCTACTGGCATGCCCTCTGTACTGATTCCATCGGGTAGCCCTGTTATGGCTCCTTCATTAGCCAAAGCGAATACGATGTCAGAGCTTTCCAATCTCTTTCTTACAAAGAAAGACATCCATACATAAGGTATGGAAATGTTGATGTAGCGGTCACTGGTGCTCCTAAAATGCCGCCTCCTTCCTTTTTAGCTCTTCCAATTCCTCATTTTTTAGCTCTGTCGGTTCCTCCTTCTATTGTGCTGGCGTCAACTCTGCCTTCCTCTTCTTCTCATCCGGTCAACTAGGGTTCACAATGCCACTGAGTTTGCGAAGGCTTTCCTCCAGAGAAATCTGGAAATTTTGGAGGAAAATAGGCAGAGGCACTGGGAGGCTCTGAGCAGAGTGGCGTCTTTAGAGGCCAAGGCTGCCAAGTGGAGGGCCACTGCTCAAACCATTTGGAAGGTGGAATGTCCCAAAGTAGCTAACGCCATTGTCGCCCTTGCTGATGTAGTTAAGTCCAACCATCAGTTGTCTACCAAGGTTGGCGATGCTTTGTGCACTAGGTTGGATGGTGATGAGTTGGCTAGTTGCTGCAGAGACCTATTGAAGGAGAAGAAGGGCTTAGCTGGCACGGTTGAGAGTGTCGCTACAGAGAGGGACAGGCTGTCCAAGGTGGTTGTCGACCTTAAGGCTCAGTTGAAAGGGTCAGAGTCTAGGTTGGACAAGTCTGAGCCCAGGAAATCGGAGGAAAGGGAGGTCCGCAAGGAGCTTGAAAAGGAGCTGCTTATTTACAAGAAGGAGGCTGTGGAGCAACATGAGAAAGGTTTTCACAAGGTCATCAGGTAGGTCGGGTTCTTCGCCAAGACCTTGACTTGGGTCTTTTTGACTCGTTCAAGGATGTGAAGGATGGTGTTCTACTTGACAAGGAAGAGATAGTTGCTGCGGAGAATGCCAGCGAGGTGCAGGACAATGGGGACAATGTTTAGGCTGCCCTTTTAGAATTTTGCTTTGTTGGTTTTGTTGGCCGTGAAAGCTATGTAACCTTGATAATTATTCTTCTTAATATACATGTTTTTCCTTTGTTGATGAATTTTGCTCTGTTTGTATGTCTTTATGTTGTTGTCGTTTTATGCGATGCTTTACAATAGTAAGGATAGGCCGCCTTAATGATAATGAGATCTTGTGGTGTAAGAAGTGAGACCTTGACGGAAATTGAGAGTTTAGATGACACAAAATCATCTTAGGTTTGATTTCAACCTGGTTGAATGTCTTGTCAATCATCTGGTGACACTTCCATTTGCTTTGCGAAGCTTCTCCTCTGCTGCTTATGAGGAGGTAGTTTGAATTACGCCTGATTAAAGGTCTTGCTAACCAATTTGATTCTCCACAAGCTTATCTCAATACTCATATAATGTCTCTCTAGGTGGCTGTCTTATACCACAGGTTTCTTTCTGGATGGATGATGTTCTGGATGCAGGGAAGAATTTCTCTAAAAAGTTTTCTTCATATATGTCCAAGTGTTGATAGGATTTGGTTGAAGGTACAACCAGTCCTTAGCCACACGATCCAAAGAGAATGGAAATGTCTTCATCTTCACATAGTCCTCATGAATGTCATGTGGTCGCATGGTGGAACACACTACGTGAAACTCTTTAAGATGTTTATGTGGATATTCACCTACAAGAGCATGAAACTTTGGAAGCAAATAGATTAATCCAGATTTTAGCTCATAATCAACCTCTGTCTCAGGATATTGAATACACCAAGGTTGATAAACAACATCAGGTGTAGCCAATTCCTTAAGAGTCGATTGTTATCAATTATTGTATCAACAACAATTTCAGAATCAGAATATTCAGAAATAAAAATAAAAGGTTCAGAAACAAGTTCATATTACACAAAGACATAAGTATCTTTGTAAGCACTCTTTGATTCTTACATTCTGTTATAGTCCTAGGGAACTCTTGAAATCTAACCACTTAAACTTTTTGTAACAAAAAAATTTTAAATTTTAAATTATATACATCTAATTTTAAATGATTTTAAATAAAAAAAATTCAATTAATCTATAAAGCAAAGTTAAGTTAACTATTTTATATAAACAATTTTATGTATGATTTCAAATTTCAAAACATTAATTGTAAAATTATATTAATAAACATATTATAAAATTATATATAGTAATTCAATGAAGCACTGATGTACAATAAAACACCGGTTGGGTTATTAATGATGATCAACGTGTTAAATTTTGGATGGATGCATGGTTTTTAACTCCTCTCTTGTTGATTTGCTTGATTTTCACAGGATATTAGGAAGCTTCTTATGTTAGATAATATTTTCCTTAATAGTTCTTTTGCTGGCAGACTTTGGACTTGGCTGCAAAATATTCTTCACTTGCGTATAGACAAAATGTCTTGTGTTGTTGTTTTGAACTCGGTGACTGGCAGGTCTTGTAGTAGTCAGATAAAGGAAGTGTTAATCTAAGTTGTTATTCATATTTTCTTGGTGATTTGGCATTGCCGTAATAGTATGAGATTTTGAGATAATGGTCTTTCATTTCGTCAGGCTCAATCTATGATAATTTCTGCAGTTTTTTTTTACAGTTTCTATTTCCAAAGGCAGTGCTTCCAATTCCATAACTGAGTTCACTATATTACAGTGTTTTATGGTAATGGCTAGGCCCTCTAAAAGTGTAACTGTTAAGCAAGTTGATTAACATTTACCCACTATTGGCTATATTAAATGTAACTCAGACGTGGCTCTCCAGGTTAAGCAGGAAGTGGTAGCATTTCTGGAGATGGATTTTGTTAGAGTGCAAAGTGAAGTCTCACATCGTGTAGAAATGAGAAGCTTGATCATCATATAAGTGAAGGCATGACCCACAAACCTGAGCCTTAAGATTTTGGGTTAAAGTGTGGTATCAATTTCACTTATGTGGTTGCTCATGACACATTAGTGTAAATCTTTTTGGTGTCTATCCCCCTCAGATGCACAACAATTGATATCAAAGATGATGGTTGAACTTGATGACTGGATCCTTGACCTGTGGATCTCTTGTATCCAAAGTCTTCATAATCGCTCCAGGGGTAGACTACTATGCATACGAGACTCACACTTGAGGAAGAGATTGGTCAAGTACAAGTGTAAGGTAAACCTTAAGATTTTGAATTAACGTGTGGTATCAAGTTCACTTATGTGGTTGCTCATAGTCCATTGGTGTAAATCTTTATAGTGTGATCCCCCTCAAACGCTAACCAAATTTGTTTAGTCTGTTGTCAATTTTTTCTCTTGCATGCAATTTCAAGTTTCTCATCATTTTCGAGAGGACAATAAATGTGTAGAGAAGTTAGCTAAGTATTACATTGATCATAGGTTAAGTGTTACTTGGTGGGATGATGTACTATCTTTTATTTGTTATGATTTTTCCATGACAAAATGCAATCTGCCTTCATTTTGGTTTTGTTAAGTTTTGTTACTACTAGAAAATAGGCTTTTAACATCGGTTATTTTTTACTTTTAATATCAATTTTTAACCGATGTTGAAATCACCGACGTTAAAAATATCAAGGTTAACATCGATTTTCAAAATCGATGTTAACATACACAAAACAACATCGATTTTCTTAAAAACCGATGTCGTATGATAAAAAATAAACCAAAAAAATTTAAAATATGCAACAATCAATATTGGGTTTTAGCAAAATCGATATTGTCGAACACCTGACAACATCGGCTTTTGGAAAAAATCGATATAGAAATGGCACCTTCTACATCGATTTTTCCAAAACTGATATTGTATAGTACTTACAACATCGGTTTTTGTTAATACCGATGTAGAATTGATTTTTCTACATTGATTTTTTTAATAACCGATGTTGTATAGTTACTTTCTACATCGTTTATTACATAATCAATGTAGAATATCATTTTTTAAAAAAATGTCATATTCACTTTATTTTCCTCCATGTAATATTAAAAAACACATTAAATGTTTAAAAAAAAATTTTAAGACACTTCTATTAACAATTAATATAAATATTCATACAATCATATATCCAAAAAAATATTAGTCAATTTCCTCATATATTATGCAATGGAAAAAAAAAAGATAACTTTAAATAAAGAGAACAAAAAATATATATATATAAGAACAAAAAAAAGGTAGATAACATAGGTGTGTCCACATTAGTACATATTTTTAGTGGCAACACTTACAAGCATTCAATTTTTTAGCTATCCAAAGTTAACCCATTATCATCCTCATCTGCTGGATCTTCAGATGATGTTTTCTTTGGAAAGAATTCTTCATTGGGGTACATCTGATTAAATAGTTCCGATAGTACCACCACCAAACTAGTAAGCATCTTACAGGGCTAATAATTAATTAATCAAGGATTGTAAATATTTTGTCCTTACTTTTCAGTTTTCATTAACAAAAATGACAATCCAAAAATAAGGTTTCTAGCTATTTCAGTAAAAAATGAAGTCAGACAAAAATACAGAGAAAATTTATATAAAGACAAACCTTGTCGGTCACATCTAAAAGGGCATTGTAGTTCAGATTTCCGTCCAGCGTATGAGTGAAGCTGATAAATTCAAATTTTCTCTGTAAAGGAGATCAATATATATTCATAGACAAAAAATGATGACTGTGTCGATGTTATACAATGCACTCTAGAGCACTATGGATTTTATATCTGCACTATCACTTTGATTACTTAAAGCTTTCGTGGCTGCTTTTAGTAGCTTCTTTCCTTCATCGGCATCATTGCACAAAGTGAAAAGGTATAAAATAAAGTTGAGAAAGAAGAGGCAAACAAGATCAGTTTAAGTTCACATAGGGGAAATATAAATATTATAACTAGGAGTTAAATATGAATATAGTAAAATATGAAGCAGAACTCGTAAGGTAAATCATGGGAATAATTGTCACTATACCAAAGCATGTAATCAATATACAGGACACAATAACAATAAAAGAATTCTGTGAATTAGCGGCAAAATCCCAAACAACACTTTCTGAACGGGAGCAATTAATTGCAAAAATATTTTTAGATACAATAGTATTTAACTATTGGCTAAATTACTTGATCGTTTTTTTTAATTTGTTCAACTAGTGCTCTTTCTATTATTGAAATATTCAATATGATTTTCTAATTGGCAAATAATTTCAATATATTTTGTACCATGTATATATATATATATATACATATATATATATATATGTATATATATATATCCTACTACAAATTATATGAATATGTTCATTGATTAATTGATTATGACATTTGCAGTGGGTGTATTTGATGGCCCAAATATGAAAGACTATGCCTATGTTTGGGAAATCGTTAGCCAAGATTCCGATGTACGTTGAATCCAAATGAGATCAAAGAGTTCTTTCTAAAAGTGATTGTTCAATCAAGGAGCAATAAATGAGAAACAAACATGCACTAAATCTTAATTAATAATTAAGAAAAACTAAAATTAAAGTGGGCATAAAGTAGTTCTGACACTAATTAAACAAATACAGTGTCTATCACCATCCATCTATTCATAATTCATATCCATAAAAAAAATCAATTCATTTCACAACTCACGGTTCAACTACGCTCCCAAAAATGAATTAACAAATGATTAGGGGTGTTCATGGGTACCGGTCACCCGTGAACCCGAACTGATCCGAATCGATCCGAACAGTTTGGGTTGAGTCATTTATGTATTTGGGTCAAAACCGAACCGAACCGATCAAAACCATTCATGTACGGGTTGGGTCACGGGTTTAGATTTACAGATCCATTGACCCGATGACCCGATCTGTTAATCCGTAATAATAATATAAATTTTATTATATATATATATATATATATATTAAAAATTAAAAAAAAATTGACAATAAAAAAAGTGTGGTATTGTAAATGTGTGGGCTCAATGAAACCCAATCCATAATCATATTATCTTATCCTATCTTTAGGATTTATGTTTCTTTTTATTCTCTCATCCTTCTCTGCACTTCTGCTACCCTTTCATCTCATCTCTTTCTTTGCACTTCTGTTACCCTTTCATCTCATCTCCTTCTCTGCAACTGCATTAGAATCATTTGTCTGGATTCTCATTAGAATCCCTTTGGGTTCGTACTTATCGTCTGCCTTTGGCTACCAATCACTCTACTTGAGGCATTTTTGTTCGCCATTGAAACTCCGTCGTGGGTAAGTGTGATTCTTTGTTGCTATATTGCTATATTACTATATTACCCAAACGCTTTGCCTTTAAAAAAGAATTTGTGAGGTAACTATTTGTTTGGATTTGATATATATGCTCGTGAGTCATGAATAATGGAGCTTGAATATTATATAGATGATAAATTCTAATTAGTAGCGTTTTAAACACATTCCTAATTATCATTAACAATCAAATTTGATATAATTTTTAGCTACTATTTGCTATAAATTAAAATATATTAAACTTGTTGCATGGATCAAAATTAATTTATTCATTTTAATTATTTTTCAAAAATTCCATCATTTAATTGTTTATAAGAGACTAGAAAAAAGAAAAAAAAAGTAGTTTCTTTATCTTCTTTCTACCTGTTAAGGCCTACCCTTTGACTTATTTCTGTTTCGAAAATCATTAATGTAGTTAGCATAACATGATGTTTTTAAAGCTCTGGTTCTCTAGGAAAGGCATATGTGGTTGTTTATGTAATGTAGTGTTTTATGTAGTAGTAATGAATAAATCTTTTGGATAAATGTTTTTTCTCGATTTATAGAAGGACGGATTATATTGTTTTGAACCTTGCTCGCATAAAGTCGGATTTCAATTTCTATCCAACAATCAGGATGGATAGAAAGACATATCATCTGCCCTTTGATTCTCTGGCCGAGTTGGAATTGCAAGGGGGAAGAAGTTTTTACAGAAGTAAGTGGGAATTGATAATAATATAATCTAATTTACTGATGCCTACCGGAAAGCTCAGTAGGGGCTGAGCTAGACAAGCAAGCAACTATCAGCCCTCCTAATAGGCAGGGGAGAGATCCTTACCAATACATTTGAGATCCGGCTTAAAAGACAAAGCAAAAAGCATCTCTTATATTTTGGTTATTACAAAACTTGGTTTGTAAGAAACAGTTGTGATTCAGACTATTATAGTAAATTTTGTTCAAAAATCTTTTGTTTTAATTTATATTATAAGTCTATTTTAGAATATTATGTTGATAGTATTAAATGAATCAATTTTACCATTTTTATACATTTGATAATATTGTGTTAATTGTATGAGATATTTGAAAGAATCGTGATATAAAAGAGTAGTTCTAAAAAAAATTAAATGGGTAACCCGGTGATCCGAACCGAATCGAACTGTTCATGAATGGGTTGGGTTGGATTGGGTTTCAATTTTTTTTTCCTGAAAATCGAACCGAACCGAACCAATCAAATTTGATTGGGTTGGGTCTTAAATTTGGCCAAAACCGATCCGAACCAACCCGCGAACACCCCTACAAATGATAACTATTTAAAAAAAAAAACTCATTTAGTTACGTGCTATTAAAGAATCAAGGTTTACAAACACTACTTGGTTACTATTTGGCTCTGCAACAATGAAAGCACGAAACTACAACCTGAAGTGAATTCCAGGTGCAGTCTGTCTTGTGTTAGCATACCCCATCATGTTAATATTAGCAGCAAGGCCAATAATATCATAGCTTTCAAGACCAACCAAGTAGTCAGAACCAGAACACGCAATATCACTCTTCAGTAGCAGCAAGAGTAAGAAAAGGATCTTAACTCGCACATTTGAACGTGCCCTCCAAACATTTAAATGATCAAAGGAAGGAAACTCCATCACACACTCAATTTCAAAGCAAAAAGGGCCAATTTTTCCAGGCTTAGCAAGTTATACTCATTCCCCTTCAGCAAAACACACTGACAAACAAAGTTTTCAGTCATCTTAACAATAAAACATGAATCAGAATTGAAATTCCAGAACTAAGTATGCTAGGTGCATGATCAGAACTCAATATTAGATTACAGCTTCACAATCAATCATAAAATAATAATATTTCAAAATTAACAATAAAAAAGGAAAAAAGATACATATTTTTTCACCATCCAGATAAAAAAGCAGCCAACTTTACATGATGATAAACATGGGGTAGTAGTATAAGAAATATTCAATCCACTGTTGAAACTATTGATTACGTAAAGAGTGAACCAGAAAGTGTGTGTGTAAAGAGAGAGAGAGAGAGTCTAATGGAGTAAAAGCAAAGAAAAGGAATGGAAAGGAACCTTGACTTGTAGGAAGCAACTGTAAGTGCCAACTGCCAACGACCTTGAGAAGACACGAATGGGTAATTTCCCTTCGTCCACACTTCTGCGAGCATGAGGATAAGTGATTGTGGTCTCACTCATCCCTCACACACCTTTCTCTCTCCACCACCGCTCCTCCCACTCCTTCCAAATCCACCATCTCCGCCAACCCCTTCCACGCCCCTCTGTCCCTCGGCTGCCACCGCCCCCACAACCCCTCCAACGACCTTTGCCTCCTCGACAACGAGTGCCTCACCGCCGTCGACAATGAGGCCCTCTCCGTCCTCCCCGTCCACTGCTTCGACCCTGCCGACTACGATAAGTCAGCCTCCGACTTCGAAAAGACCAGCCCCTTCCACGCCTCCTTCCTCATCGACTCCCTCTCTGACCTCTGTCGCAACCTCCAGGTGTGCGATTCCTACGTCGTGCGTGTCGGGAAGCTCGAGGCGGTGTTGTGGGAGCTCGCCAAGGCCTTCGAGGCCGACGCCGTGTACGCGCCCCGCGAGGTCTTGCTAGTGCGTATGCGCTTCTTAGCAGCAGCTGCGTGCTAATTCTCCATGAGAGAGAGAAAGAAAGAAATCAAAAAATTGACGCGAGGGAGAAATGAGAGGCGATGAGGCTTAGGGTCTTGAGAGTACCGAGAAATAAGTTTTTCCGAGGAATTTTTGTAACAAGATTAGCATCCGTCTTTTAAAAAACCAATGTTGTCTAAATATTCACCACATCGATTTTCTTTTAAGCAATGTTGAAATGAAAATCTTAACATCAATTTAAAAAAAAATTATGTTATGAATACTTAAACAACATCGATTTTTTTAAAATTAATGTTAACGTTAATATTTTATTTAAAAAATGTTAACTCATTTTTATTAATATCAATTTTTATAAAATTGATGTTAAATTGATGATATTAAAAGCATTTTTTTTAGTGTGTAAATGAATTTTGGTATAGTTTCCCATGTGTCTTTGATTTTTTGTTTTTAATAATCGAGTGGTATTAAGTCTAAGATTGTTAAGAGAATGGGTGTCAACATAATTGAAATCTCTATTTTGTAGTATGAGGCTTTTATACCACAATTTCTTAAAAACAATACATCAGTAAAGATAAAAGAAAGGTAATGAGTGGATTAAGAGAGAAAATTTGGCTCATTTTAATGCTTACATTCCTTTTTCATCTTACCACACTCACTTTTTGTTTTTTATATGAAATTCTTCTTTTGCCCCTTTCTTCACACCTACTCCCCTCTCCCCACTCTCCAAGCACCCCTGAATCTCACCTTCTCATGATCTCACTTTTTCTTCTACGAGCATTATTCTTCCTTATCTTCCATTGCCTTCTCCTGTTTTCCATGTGAGTTTTCACACCTCCACTATTCTTTTAGGACAACATATCTGAAAAAATCATATTAAAATACACAATAAAAATAAATTTTTATAGAGTATTTTGATAAGATTTTGTCAACATACACAACGAAAATTAATTTTCATTAATGATATTTTTGTAAAAAAATTACAAATAAAAGTTAGGTGGGAAAATGAAAAAAAAAGGAGTGTCAATATTACGGACCATGGCAGCAAGGCTTTAAAAAGATCATTTGCAAATCTGATTCACATGCAGTTAGCTATTGAACTCATTCTTGGGGATGTAAATTCGTTTCATCTTTTTTATCCCTTGATCTTGAAGATTCAGAATTTCAGAAACTTGCAGTGGGATCTAAGTTTTAATAATCTTTATAGGGAAGGAAACAATATGGCAGATTGGCTGGCTAAAGAGGGATCCTCCTCCCAGCAACATTTTGACTATCTTGCATCAATGTCCAACTTCTCTTTTCTCTGATTATTTTGCTGATTTTACTGGGACACTCTTATGTGAGGTCCTAGTCTTGGTTTTGTTGTTTATCCTTTGTACTTTCCCACTCATAAAAAATAAAAAAGATAAGATTTAATTTTAAAAATATTTAAGAATCTTTTTATCAAACATATATGAAATTTATTGTTTAAAATCTATTAAATATATCCTTAAAAAATTCTATTAAATATAACTATCTTCCATTGCATTATTTAAGGGTTGACTATATATTTTAGTTCCTAGATTTTATAACTTTCTAGAATTTTTTTTTTAGTTATTAAATTTTTTTTATTTATTAGTTTTTATCTCTTAACTTTATTTTTCCTTATTTTCAATCCATATTAAGAGACTGAAACTAAGGAAAGAAAAAAAAAAGTCATTGATTAAAATAAAGTTCAGAGTCTACGAACAAAAATCTTAAAATTTTAAGGACTCAAGATTTTTTTTAGCAAGTACTCAAAAGATAATAAACCCATTATTCAATTATTGTTGCATTGACAAGCCTTCAACAAAAGTTAAGTATCAAAAGTTTGAAATAAAACATGATTTTTTTTATCATCAGTATAAAGTATTAATTTGGTAGCTTTGTTAATAATTAACTTTTGATGGAAAACTTGATGGATAATTTTTAATTCCTTCTAATCATATTTTTTTTCGTGCACAAAGCTGCTTGAATTTATTAAAAGATTTTAGTCAAGGTCAACGTGAACCAACATAATGTTGAACCTAGAATGACTCTTGGTGCACCTCTAGTAAGGTCTCTCATTTTAATATTTTTACCTTCATTTGTTTAATTTTTTATATATAAAAAAAACCTGTTATTATGAAACTCTTTAAGTTTTTCTTTTTAAATTTTTTATCTTAAACATGTGAAAAACATTTAAATAATATTATAGGATTATATTTTTAAAAATCATTTTTATTACAAAATGAACTTGTTTTAAGATAACTCAAAAAACAAACTAGTAATGACTTCTTAAATTACCTTGTTGTCATTAATGAAAATAATTTTTGTTCAAACTTTAATTACCTCCCAACTGAATTTTGGATTAATCATGCAGGGTTTTCTTTTTATGCATATGAGGATTAAAAATAAAAAAATTACCTTGTTGCTTGTTAGGAATTGCAACTATCATATACCACCACCACCGACAGCTGCTTCCGTTGTGGATAATGCTGATCACGAGTTTGAATTTTTTATAGAAAGTTTATTGAAGTTTCTCCCCACCCACCTAATTTGTAGTTGTGTTTAGTACAGAAATAGTATAGAACAGGTGTTTGATTAAAATATATAATAAAATTTTAATGGTGAAACATTTTAATTATAAAATAATTTTATATAATTATTCAATCATAATTTATTATCAATAAAATTTCTAAAATAATTATCTTAAAAATCAATAAACTTATCATGATAAATTTATAATTAAATGGTGATATAAAACTTTTTATACTCTCAATTTATAAAAAAAAATTCATATAATAATGTTATTATGAAAGCCAAGTGTGAATGCCTGAAATTATTAAAGTTCTTTGCTGGCTTCCTTGGAGTTGGACCTCTGCAACGCGTGCCAGGTACACCTACTACAACTTAAAACTTGTTTACATATGAATAACTTAGTCAATGGGCTAATCTTATGGAGATTTCCGACATCACAAATTATAGGTGTCAATACATTATACAATTACCACATAATTGGCGATTGCTACCATAATTAAATTTTAATTTGTTAATTATATTCTTATTTATCACGTTGGAAACATTCTATTTCATGAATAAAGGATTACACTGTTTTCATATTTATTTTTAATCGTGGATTTACCTTTAACTTGTTTGTTATATTTTGAAAAGTTGATAATTGTATTGTAATCATTTCGAATGGGAATCATTGGCAGAAGCTATATGAAGTATCACTAATTGTAAGTAGAACTAAATATAATTGATAATTCTCTGAAAACAACAAACTTTAGGAAGATTCCATAAAATCATTAATAATTTAAATTCAGTGAAGACAAATGGAGGAACAAGATCATATAAACATCCAGAAAAAGAAATGAATAGATAACCATAGTATGTGTTGTTGACACATTCATTAGATTATGTTAATACTTAGTTAGTTATCCATGTAATTAGTATATTGAATTTAAATAAAAGATAGCCTAATATAATTATTGTTGAGAATTGAATGATTATAATTAAAAATCAGTAGAAGTTATTTTAAGAAATATAAAATAAAGCTAAGGCATAAATATAAATTTTGTCCCTTATTTTATTTAATCTGCAATTTTGTTGGTCTCTCCTTTTTAAAATAAAAACATTTGAATCCTAGTTAAGAAAATTCACAATTAATTTGAGTCAAATCCTCAATTTTATCCGTATTCTATTTCTTTTTATTTTGATTCAATTGAATCTTAAATCTAACATATTCATTTAAGATATCATAAAAATAATTTAATTAATTCAAATATAATAAATAAGATTAATAAATGTAGGGGGGAAAATCTCCATAAGACATATATGCATAATTATCAATTTTCCGCTACAGCAACTCTATATAAAGAACATGTCACAAAACAAAAGGCGACACATATTGTGAGAAAAATCATCACACTTAATCATTAAAGAAACAAAAATGGAAAAGACTACGAGAAAATAAAAATGACTTTTAAAAATCAAGGAAAAATGAGTAAACACAGAAAGAAAAAAAATACAATTTCTATATTCTGATCATTAGAATAGTGAATACTATAATATATATCCAAAATCCAAAATACTTACACAAAACATATCAAAACACTATTGTTTCCCTTAATTTCATGAAAAATCTCAACCACCGATGAATATTTTAAATTTTGAATATAACATTCACTCTAATACCAATAATCAAGAAGACAAAATAACATGATTTCCATATGTGATTAAAAAATATTAAAAGAAACAGTACTCCATGCTTTGAACTACTAGAATTAGCCTAGTGGTAAAGGATTGAAGTATTATGTATGAAGTCATAGATTCAAATCTGATTGACAAAAAAAGGTGGAAAAAGTCTATGTCTTTACTAGGTTCCTCCACTGCTAGGGGTCCACCCTAATAGGGTCGATGTCACACCCTGCCCCATCCTTATTAGTCCTCTCTCATGAAGGTTGTGGCCATCTGCCCTTGGTCCTTCCTCGGACCAGTTGAGGAGGGCCACATCAACCCCCCCCCCCCCAACTTTTATATCATAATCCAACAAATCATTTGTCCATGTTGTTAGCAACTCTTGTAGCATCTCCTTCAACCATCTTCATCAGCCATGTGTAAATGGGATTTGATTTCTATCAAGATCCTAGAAGAAGAATACCATATGGGCTTGCTTAGTTGCAAAAATAGGTTGCACAACCGTTTGATTCTATTAAAAGGAAAGGCTTCATACAAATTCGAAGATCTAAAGAAGAAGTTGACTTCCTCATGGAAGCCCTTATGCCAGTGGCGGTTGACACCATTAGGAAAGGGGTACTTCAAATTTAATTTTGCTTCGGTGAAGGACATGAGAAGGGTCTGTTTGGATACAAGTCATAGGTGCTTTTGAGAGCTTTTCTACTGAAATTATAGAGCTTTTTCTAGTAGAGAAGCTCTCAAAATCACTTATAGTCTTATATCCAAACAGGCTCGAAGTGTGTGAATCATGTATGTGCAACCTCAAAATCCAGACATCGACCTTATAGAGGTTGCCACTAACAATGGGGACAACTCTTTGGGTAATGAAGGTGACACTAATGACTATGTTGTAGAAACACATAACTCATTAGAGGCTAGTAAAGTGGACATAATCCAACATGATATGACGATTATCTCCTCTTCATGGGCTGACATAGATGAACAGGATCATAGTCTCCACCTGGATGAAATGCAAGAAGTGAACATTGAGTTGATTGATAAATTTCAAGAAGTTATATCCAAACCAAAGAAGAAAAAGCTCAAGAAGTAGAAGAAAGAAGCATCTCCTCAAGTGCCTCTTAGCACAAGAACCCAAAATTGGGGCAGGAAAAACATAAACCCTCATCATGAAAGTTTCTAGAATGTTAGAGGAATTTCAAACCTTGACACAATGTTGTTTTTAAAGAACATGTGCTCCACACATAAACTGAATAATATTCTTTTTATTTCTGAACCTATGACCGGCCTGAACAAAGTCCCACCCCTTTTATGGAAGCACCTCCATCTTAAGCCTTGCGCTACTAAATCCATATTTTCTCTTGCTCCTAACATTTGGTGTATGTGTGATGAAAGGTTATCGTTGACATCATCCATTGCTCCAAGAAATTTTTTGCTAGCTCTGATACAAATAATCAAGAAGTGTTGCACTTGGCTATAATATATGCCTCCACCTCCCAATCTGTTCGCAGAGAGTTGTGGGAAGAGATAGCTTCTTGGCATATGTTTTATTTTGGAGCATGGTGTTACATATGAGACTTCAACGTTGTTTTGGGGTCTCATAAAAGAGGGGTGGCCTCCTTCCTTCTTAAAGTTCTTGCAATGATTTTAGAGTGTGGATAGATTTGTGCTCCTTGTCGCATATTCCTACAAGTGGAGCTTTTTTCACTTTGTTGAACGAAAGAAAATTGCAATTTTTAATTGACCCACGACTGGATAGGGCCATATGTAATGAAAACTTTCTTTCTTTCTGGGACTCGATTAGTTGTTGCACCTTGCCTCGTTCCAGATAAGACCATCACCCTTTGTTCCTCTAGCTGCAACACTATCAATCTTCTTTTGCAAAAGCTGAAGAATCTGGAGACAAATCTCAAAATATGGAATAAAAATCAATTTGGTAACATTCATGTCAATGCGGACAAGGCTTTCGATAACCTAAAGCACATTCAAGATCAATTAGATAGACATGGGCCATCTAATGATCTTTCTAAATCTGAGAAACAAGCTCAATCAGAGTTGCAACAACCCTTGATCACTCAAGATTTCTTCTGGAAAGAAAAGTCCTGAATCCAATGACACACTGATGGGGACAAGAACACCAGTTCATTCCATAGAGTGGCAACCATCAAGTAAAAAATGCAGTACATCTCATTTCTTCATTTAGACAGGGGGGTGCTCACTGATCAACATGATATTGAGAATGTTTTTTTGAATTACTATTCTGACCTTTTTACTTCTAATAACAATTGCATTGATGTTAATCTTATTCAAGATATCATCCCCAAATTTTAGTCTCTCAGGAAGATAACGAGTCTCTCACTACTCTCCCTTCCTTGGTAGAAGTCAAGCACATTGTTTTTGGCATGAACAAAGGCAGTGCTTCTAGTCCTAACGACTTTGGAGTAACTTTTATCAGACTTATTGGGACACCATTACTTGTGATGTGTTTCTTCTCTAAGCTTGAATGTGGTCATATTGATTCCCAAATTTCTAGGGGCCGACTAGGTCTGTTTGGATACAAGTCAAAAGTGCTTTTGAGAGCTTTTCTACTGAAAATATAGAGTTTTTTTCGGTAGAGAAGCTCTCAAAAGCACTTCTAACCTTGTATCCAAACAAACTCAGAGTGGAGAACTTTAGACCCATAGCCTTAGCCAACTATCAATTTAAGATAATTACAAAGATCTTAGCTCATAGGCTGCCTAACATTGCCCCCAAGATCATCTTCGATAACCAGAGAGGCTTCATAAAAGAGAGAACCATCTTTGACTGTATTAATACGGCTTCGGAGGCTATAAATATTCTTTATAAAAAATCTGTTGGAGGGAACATTGCTATCAAAATTGATACTCGGAAGGCATTTGTACTCTTAATTGGGGGTTCCTCTTGAAAGTCCTTGAGGCTTTCGAGTTTCACCCAATCTTCTACTCTTGGATTCATATGCTTCTCAGGCTAGCTAAGCTATCTATTTCCGTAAATGGTCATCCTGTTGGTTACTTTGAGTGCAAGAGAGGAGTGAGGCAAGGGGATCCCCCTTGCTCTTCTATATTGTTGTAGAAGTCTTCATTAAAGACATCACTTCTATTATTAACAGAGGGTTGCTCACTCCTATGGCCAATCCCATCAACTAATTATAAATTATGATAGATATGACTTTTAACATAATTATTGAAAAAAATTAATGGTCATGTTCTGATAGTGTATAACAGTTTTACACGTCTTTCAATCATAAATCATCCTTGGTGTGGCTTATACAAATTTAAATTAATTAGTATAAAAGTTAATAAACTTATCATACTTGGTGGTGTGATGGCTTGTGATTGAGTGATTGTGAAATTACTTCACACTGTTAAGTACACAACCTATTTTTTTTATTGGAAATATTTTAATAATCATATATTGATAGTATAAAATAATTTTATGAGGTCAGTCAATCATAAATCATTGTTGGTATGACTTAACATAAGTAGTTATCATAAAAGTCAGCATAATTACCATACATTTGTAATTTGTGATTGAATGATTAAGTAAAATTAACATAACATATTTTTTTTCTATTGGAAAAATCAACAAACTTATCATCCATGATAATTTGTCATTGAGTGATAATGTATTTTAAGGGTGAATGTATAATTTATTTTCTAATAATAATTACAACAATCTTTTATATAACAGTGGGGGAATATAAAATATTTTCTTAATGTTTTATTTTGTTCCTTGTATCAAAAGGGAATGATGCTACTAGTGCCTAGCTAGGTAGGCAAAGAGAAGGACCATTTCCCATTTTCTATAAAATTCCATTCCAACCATGTGAGTAATATTTATTTTGATACGAAGATGCGTAATAAAAGCCGCAGCAACCATGTAACCCGATTTTAAGCCACGCTTTCCACAGAAAATTCTGGAATTTATTAGCCTCAACGTTCTCTTTCGTCGTCTCCCTCTTACTGACATCAAACAATAAAAACAACTCTATAAGCATATATCACTTTGTTCTCAACTTTTCACAACATATCCTAAGAATATCTTCCTTCTCTCTTTCTCTCTATAGCACAAGCCACAAACACACAGTTGCATCAAGATCAAGATCACTCTTATTATTATTACTATCTATTACTATTACTATTACTTTCCGCATCAACAAAGAACCGCTCCTACCCCACGATTGTTTTTGCCACCATGTGCGTGAAGGACCAAGAGAAAGATATGATCGATAACACCACAACCAATTCATGGCCTTTGCAACATTGCCACCTTTTGCTCAAGACCCACATGGACAAAAAAGGATATTTTCTCAGAACTTCAAGTGATGATGACACCACCAACAACATCAGTGTTCAAAATTCCTTTCCTGTAAGTATTGCTTTTCTCTGAGATCTTCTAACCCAATTTTCTCCCTTATGTTCTTCTTTTTGTGGTGTGTGTAGTAGTTTTGTGGAAACTCTTTTAGTCAAGCTCAATTGTGTTTTAGATGTCTTCAAAAGTGTTTTTCATCTCTTTCTTTCTTTCTTTTTTTGTCCTTTTTGTAAAGACATGGATTTTCTGAATTTGACATTGGTTTGTATCTAATGCTTTTCATAGATGATTTTAATGTTTCCTTGGTGGAAAAGAATTTCCTAGGAAATGAAACATGACTATGATATATGGTGTGTGTCTAATCTAGTAATATTTGTTTGAATGGTAGAAAAATATTGGACAGTAAATGCATGAACTTTTTTCCTAACAACCAATTTTCTTAAGTGATGAAATCTTGGAGCAATGATTTTTTTTTATCCGTTAAAATCGAAGATAGAGTCATGGGGTGTATAACAACTCACACACCCTTTTTCAACCAACTGAATTAGACCCCTGACGAGCAATGATCTGATCTCGGGGTTTTGTAATTATGGATTTTCTCTTCACATGATCTTTTGAATTTGAAGGCTAGATGGTGTTAGTTAGTAGTGGTTGTGACAGAAATTAGTTAGTTTAGTCGGTATTGATACACTGTAGCTTACTTTGTGAAATAATTGATTGTGTTGCCGACTGAATCAGCTTGCATAGCTGGCAATTAAATTGTCTTCCTTTGTTGTTGCATTCATTTTGTACTTGTTGTCCACAGAATTTGTTGCTGTTCTCCGTGAGTTTACCTTTTTTGAGATGAATGGAAATAAAAACTTAAGGAATAAGCTTTAAAAACAACCCCAATTTTGGCTCTATGTTATACTATTGTGTTTTGTGTATGATCTCATAGTAATTTCTTTTACCTTTTTTGTTCATGTGCATTGCCCTTTTCATTCTTTTGTACAGGTCCTTACTTGTAGCCAATGCTGGAGATTGCCGAGCTGTCTTGTCTCACCTTGGAAGGGCCATAGAAATGTCCAAAGATCATAGGCCAAGCTGCATCAGTGAAAGGACGCGAGTTGAGTCCCTAGGCGGCTTCGTTGATGATGGTTACTTGAACGGTCAGTTAGGTGTCACTCGTGCTCTTGGAGACTGGCACCTTGAAGGAATGAAGGAAATGAGTGATAGAGGAGGACCACTGAGCGCTGAACCTGAACTTAAATTGATGACATTGACCAAAGAAGTTGAATTCTTGATAATTGCTAGTGATGGAATATGGGATGTTTTTAGTAGCCAAAATGCTGTGGATTTTGCTAGATGGAGGCTTCAAGAGCACAATGATGAGAAACAATGCTGCAAGGAAATAGTACAGGAAGCAAGCAAGAGAGGATCAACAGATAACTTAACAGTTGTGATGGTGTGTTTTAACTTTGATCCTCCACCACCCGTGGTTGTGGAAAGAGCACGAGTAAGAAGAAGCATTTCTGAAGAGGGACTTCAGAATCTTAAATGCCTGTTAAAAGAATAAAGCATTTTGTATGCAAATAAACAGTATAGCTGACTTTTTGGAGCTGTAATTATTTACAGATATCCATATCCATCACACATAAAAAAATAATCAAGTGGATATTGACCTAGTCCTTGACTTCAGAGGATGGAGAAAGAACAAGCAAATTCTAAAAAATATCATATCGTTATAATTATTTTTTTCCCAATGTAATTACGAAAGTGAGAATACAACTGATTGGAGAAGAAAAATGATGTAATTTGGGATGATATGATTTGTACATATTGTAACATTCTACTTTTATTTTCCAGGGTTTTAATGTAAATAATTGATTACAGGGGTCAAGCTTCACATTTCAGATGTCCCTTCACACGGCTGTAACAAGACTAAAAAAAGCCTCACATGCCTTAAATGTTTTGCTATATATTGGTGTTCTTGATTATTATTGATCAAACATTTAACAAGAAACGTGTTTGTTACTGAGACATAAGGTAGTGGTAATTGATATTTTGTAGAGACAAAGAAATGTTAATACCTCGTACCCCAAATGATGTATGTTTCATGGGTAAAGAGAAGCTATCAAACAATGGTGAGGAGCTGAATGTTATCAAACTCATTGTGGCTTAACTTCTCTTACGGAGGCTGAGGCTGAGTTAAGAGTTTAAAGACCAATATGCAACTGGCTTATTCTTCTATTCAAGCAAAGTTTCCAAGTTCTTTCGCTTGCTTATTTTGGCTTAAAACTACATCGAGTAAACCATTTATCAAGTGCTCCATTGTGAGAAAACATGATAGACTAGAAGACAGTAAGAAACTATTTTTCATTACATCAACCAGTTCCTAACATCTGATGAAGAGAATGTACACACAGAAAGTGTACCCTTGTAAATAACGCCAACATATATCAACAAAAAGCGCAACTAAAGACTATAAACAGTAAAATACCAAAAAGAAGTTGAATTATCCCACCCTCAACATTCGTATACATTTGTTTTTTTTTCTACAATCAGTGAATAAAGAATGAGCATATGATACAAATATTAAATGAAGCCTTTCAACAATTTCTCCAACAATATCTAATTTCTGTGTAGTAAAAGGTGCCATCAATAAAGGGCCTAACTAAATAATCAAAAGTGTGTCTCTAAAATATTTAAAATCACTTTCCTGAAAGCTTCTCTCTTATCTCAGTTCTTGCAATACGAATCAAGAATAAACCAGCAAAGAAAATAGACAGAATGAGCATAAAAAAGACACTGTTCCATCCCCTAGTTGAAATATATCCTGCCAAAAGGGGACCAAGGGCAGCTCCAACAGAACCAGTGCCGTCTATGATTGCAGTAACAGTAGCCAGCGCCCGAGAATTCCGATCATTCATGCTTTGTGTACCAAGATCAGCAGCCACAGCAGTTGTGATAAGTGAGTATGGACCATTCACCAAAAATCCCGACAGAAACATTAAAATGATGTTGGTCAACATGGAGAGGCTCCCAAAAATGCGATACAAAGCAAGAGCTGGAATTGATAGAAACAAGAACAGAATTGAAGTAATAGCCCGTGCTTCTATTAGGTCAGAAATGAAACCAGCTGTGATTCCACCTAGGACTCCCCCAATGTCAAATATGGTTGAAAGTAACCCAGCAGTTTTGTGAGACATATGCACACCTGCAACAGCTGCAATGAAAACCAAATTTGCAGTTAAGTAAAGATCATGCAAAGAGATATATGGTCAATGTTGGACAAGTTTGCACAAAAAAACTGAATATTTTTATTGAAAGAAATTCTGGATTAAACCAGAATTGTAGAACAGCAAGCATAATACACAGGCCTAAGCCTGAACACAGCCTCTCTCTTAAACACAACAAAAATTACACACTATAGAATTAGAAACTGCCATAACATAAAGATTACGTGACTGGTTCAGTTTATTAAGGAGAAATAATCACTTATTTTTTGTCAGCTTGCTGAGAGAGCTTTTGAAAAATAAACAATTATTTCTCCAATTTTAAATTGTACCATACATGCTGGTAAAACTCCATGCAATACCTGTCACACAAATTCATATCTGCCTAAAGACACATCACATAACAGTCTTATCAAACAAGCACTCCAATTTTCTAGTAGCGAAACCTTGAGATAATTTATCCGGAAGATGGAGACCCTAGTAATAAATTCTTTGGATATGAATAACATGCTGATGCTAGGTAAAAGGCAATGCAATACTATCTATATCATAATTTTGCATATAATAACGGTTACCTGTGTGCCTTATGTAGAAGGGCAACCAATACAGAAAAGTGTAAGCCACGAGCTTCGAGAAAAAGAGACAGAAAGCAAATGGAGCCACTCCTGGCAACTTCCATGCTTCCAAAAACCCAATTGCAGATGAAGAATCTGAAATTTCAGACTCAATAAGCTTTGCTTCCTCCGATTCAACTTTCTGCTGATTCTCTGCACTATCCGTTTCAACACTCATTTGGATGTTCATCCCAGGATGCACAAATCCCATATCCTCAGGGTTCACAACAAGAAACAAAAGTACCAAAATCGCTACCAAAATGATCAGGATTCCAGGCACCACAAATGACCAACCCCAGCCAAACTCCAAAACCCCTGAAGCCACAACCGAACCAATGATATTGCCCACCGAGGTATGTGAGTTCCACACCCCCATTATCAATCCCCTCTTTGATTCCCCTAGCCAATTCCCCACAATTGCAACCACACAAGGCCACCCAATTGATTGAAACACTCCACAAACAATCTGAACACCAACATAAAACCCCAACACGTGAACATCCAACCAATACCCTAACCCAAAAAGTACGGTAAAAAGGCCACTTCCCGTCATCCCAAATACAAGGAACAACCTCAAATCAATCCTATCTCCAACATGGCCAGCCAAATACATGCCAATGGAGTAGGAAGTAAGGAATGCAAGATCGAGCTCGCCAAGCCGGCGTGTGCCCCGTGTTCCATTGAAAGGGGGCCACCCTGCATCAATGGAACTCAAGTTGGAAACTCGAGTTCCATTGGATGGCACTGTGGGCCCCAGAACACTCTTGACAATGCTGGGGGGCTTCCTAGAGGCATGGAAAGAAGCATATGCAAGGAAGGTGATAACAAGAACACAGATTTGGTGGAATAGTAGGGTTTTGTGAGGGGCTTTCAGGCCTGGGAAGAGTGTGAGAGCTGGAGCCAGGCTCAAACTCTTGGATTGCATTCTAATTCATTAGGGTTCTAGTCTACACAATGAATCTAATAAAATCTAATCTATAGCACAATCACACAAAGATCAAAATTTTCTCCTTTTTTTTCCTTCTTTCAAAACTGCATACAATATTAGATCCTATGATCTGAAGAATGTAAAAGATGAATCCGAGGTTGGAGATTGGATTTTCATACCGAATGATCAAAAGGGTACGCTATATCCGTTACGAAGACACGGTTGGTGGCGTGAAATCTGTTAAATGTGTTGGTTTTTTTTCTGCGGGGGGGAAGGAAAAGGACAAGTTTTAGCGTGGCTAAAAGATAGGGGGAAGGTGATTTTGGTGGGAATAGAAGAGTCACAAGTGGCGTGAAAAGGCAGTGAGATATTATGGTAACGGATTTAGGGAACGTGTGAAGCTTAGAATTGCAGAAGAACGACGCAAGAAGGGAGAAGCTGGTACGACGTAAGAGTAAGACTTTGAATCTGAGGATTGCGAGTCAAACACGTGTGCCTCTAACATCAAATTTGTGTCCTGAACATACACCGCAACCTCCCCCAAAAAGTCCACCCAAAAATAAAAATAAAATTGAGTAAATTATATTTGTATCTCATGTATTTTTATTTTTTAATTATATCTGATATTAAGGTTGTCAAAATTGAGAATATATGTTAAAATTGAGAATTTACGTAAATAATCTATGTAGATTCGTGGAAACTTTGTTCATAAGAGTATATCTAAACAAAAATAATAATAAATTATCTATAAAACCAATCCACTTACATTCATTATAATAAACTAATAGCAAATAACAAAGAGAAAAGAATGATACAAAATAATAAAACATATATGAATAATGTTCAATTATCTATATTGGTGTGATACAAAATATAAAACTCTGGCTTCCAATCCCTCCATTCATATTGCATTTTGGACAAAAAGACAAGACAACATTGAAAACCAATGAGGCAATGACAATTCCAAAAAGGCAGAAAAAGTAAAAATTTAGCAAGAACCTAAAAATGATGGACTAACGTACATGGATACACAACAACATTGATCAAGGCAATTCAAAATCTAAAACATAGGGAAAGGCAGTTCAAAATCTAAACCAAGGGAAGGGCACCTTCACAGTGTGAAAGACAGAAAGAGAACTTCCGCTTCGTAGTTCACATCATCATGGCATTGCCAGCTCGTCGTTGCAACCACGCAAACGCAAGTGCACCTTGCCTAAGGGCTACGGCCTTTGCTTTCACAGTAAACGACTCGCACCAAGTGAGGAAGAAACAGTCGAACACAAAGCAAGGAGAGCAAGGAGGAACGACTTGCACCGAGTGAGGAAGAACCAAGGAAGAAACAACAAAACGTGAAGCAAGGAGAGCGAGGAACGCAAAGCGAGGAGAGTGAGGAACATGAAGCGAGGAGAGCAAGGAACGGAAGCGGTGCAGAACAGACACAGGGTGAGCAAGAAGAATGAAAAATGAGTGATACTAAACGATGTCATTTTTCCTTTTAACAAACTTGTGAAATCGGATTAGACTAGCGATTCTACTCTGAATCGCATGAGTCTATGCAAACTCGAACGAGTCCACTCTGATTTCGAGTCTACCTACGATTTCTCTCGCGGAGGCTCAGTAGAATCATAAAAATAGTAAGATTCTACGAGTAAAAACGAGATTTTGATAACCATGCCCAATACCCCTCCTTGTTGCACCCTATAAAAAATCTCTTAATTGTTTAGCTCACATAGCACTTAGACTCACTCCTTCCTAAACATTGTTTAATAATTTAACAAAAAGTATGTCTAAAATACCTTATCTTCTTCCTCCAAATCATATCTTGAGTTTTATAAATTCTTGTCTTCTTCAACAACCCCTCTTCACTTACCATCACCACCTCCTCCCTCTCCCATGACAACATCATCTCTTCCTTCTCATCGTCGTCATCGCCCACCAACACAACGTCTAGGCACATCCACTCTCGCCGGAGCAACCACCACCACAGTAGCCACCACCTCCACCATAGTCACCGCCACCGCCATATCCACCTTCATCATCTACTCATCCCCTGCCATAGTTTCGACCACCATCATCATTGCGTTTGGTTACCTGGACACTGGCGCCGTTAGGTAAAAGTGATATATAAAAAGAAAAGGTATCAGGTGCAATTTGAGAAAAACATAAAAAGTGCGAGTATATTTTACTCTAACGGATAATTTCATCTGCTCAGTTGTTTTAATTAATGTTAATTAACGACTTTAAATAGAGGGATGTTGGATACAATTTGAGAAAACACACAGAAGGTGTGAGAGTAATTTATTCAACAAAATAAGTTATTATTTTTATTTTACTGGGGGATGCTTTTCTATGTTTTTTAAAAAAAAAATTAATGAGTGATTTGTATAGATAATTATAAAAATAAAATAATAACTTATGAATTTATTTATCAGAGGATAAAATAAACATAAAAATGTATATTCCAAGACATTTTACTTTCTTTATATATAATTATAGAGTATTATTAACAGTAGTATTATAAAATATATCCGGTCACGGTTTTAATTTCTACCTGTGAGCATTATATTCATCCCGCTCCAATTATACTCTTTCTTTTTTCTCTTTCCTTGCATTTATTTTTGTGTAAAATTTCTCTTTGCATTTTGCTGTTGTACTGGTACGGGAACTACACCGTGGTTCTCGAAATCTTTTAAATGATAATAAAATAAAAAAGAAAAAACTCAGAAGTTAAATATATAAATAAAGAGAGACAGAAAACAATAAAAAGGATAATATAAAGGTAGTGGACAATTACTCTTGTTTAAAAGAAGAATATGGGATTCATCAAAAATTAAAAAAAAAGAAGAAAGAAAGAAGAAGAATATGAAAGTTTAAGAAGTGTTTAAAGGTAAATTTGTCTTATAAAAATATGTACACTAAATGAGAGTATTTTTTATTGTTAATATAAATTATTATTATTATTTACTTTCCTGACCTAAATATAAATTCAATGGCAGATTCAGAAAAAAAAATGGGATGAAATAGTATTTTTATAATGAAATATTACAATTTTCACAAAACACTTTTTTTTAAAGATTTTACAAAATAAATAATGATGTAATGACAAAAAAATATATTTAAACTTCTAAATTTTTTAATTTTCCTGTACATATTTTACATTTTAAAAATGTTACTGTAATTTTTTCATGGTTAATATATTATTTAAAATTAGAAAATATATTGATAAAATATATCAATTTAGTCTCTTTTTTTTATCTCCTATAACTCTTTATATAACTAGATTTTTGACCTATGCAATGCATGAGATAAATAGAGTTTGAGTGTTTTATTTTGATTTTATTTTTTATTTAATTTTAAATATGAGCATAAACGTCTATCAAAGAATATGACAACTCTTATTTAGTTTTTTTTTAACTAATGTCACAATTGTATTTTAAATGTATTTATTTTTATTTAATGGAACTGAAAAATGAAATAATATTTAGAAAGAAAATATTTGAAATATGAAAATTCACAATAAAATTATTACAGAAAATGGAGTATTTAACCTGTGTGTAACTGTACTTAATAATATTAACCTATTTATTTAATGTGTGTTATTCATTGATTACCCCTGTGTGAAAACTAGTTTTTGTACCCGTGCAATGTACGGCTTTTTTTAATAAATTGTTATTTAAGAATCATTTATAATATAGATTTCATAGATTAAAGAAATAATAAAAAATAATGTCATATTATATTGTACCAATATATCCAACATATTTAAAGAAATAAAGCAAGTGTACTTATCCAAAAAGTAGATGCACAAACAACAAAAAATTAAGATATTTGTCTCATTTTAATATAAACATTAATTTTATGAGAATTAATTTATATATATAAATATAAATAAGAAATCAAAATGAAAACAAAACAGTCAGAACAAATATTCATGTGTCTTTCTTATTATAAAACAATAAGAAACTTGAGTTGGCCTAGCATAATATTTCTTATGTTATTCTAAAGTACAAATTCTACTAAAATAATTGATATTAAAAATTTCTCAAACAAAGACGTATCTTGAAAGTTGTTGTAGCTGAGGAAGTTTCTTCATAATTTGGAACCTAATTGTGATTTTTAATTTCAGATATTCATTTATTCTTAAAATAATCAAATTAAAAAATAATACATTTATAGTTGAATTGATCAAATCATGTAAAAATAATAATGTAAAAAATATGCATCAAACTAATTAATAAATAAAAGTTTATAAAATGTAAATTCTAAAACTAACATCTAAAATAGACAACATATATATAAATAAAAGGTAATGTTGCATAGATGTCCCTCTATTTCAAGTAAATAAGAACACATAATCATATGTGATTCCATCACTACATTGTTTTTTTACTGAGCGTAAAATCTTTTTTAATCACCTAAATCTACTAATTGACTACCATTACTTCAGCCATCAAAAACTTGTTTCTTCTTGCAACGAATGAATCACATTGGAATATTTCTGTCGCACAAGTTGGTCTTAATAGAGTACAAAATGGGTTTCTACAAATAGTTATATGAAACCTTGAATAACTCATATAACAAAAGATGATAGATTGGTCCCCGGTGAAATTATAAAACATCTTCAATTCAAACCAACCTGTGTCATAAAAGGTTGCTCTCCAATCAGGTTTACACTCACTCTATGTATGTTTTCTTTAGCGTCAAACAATGATCACCTCCTACAAAGTTCTGGCTTAAACTCATTCCAAAAAATGTGACTCAATCTTTCCATAATGTTGTTCTCAGAAAATAACACCAACCTTTCAACACCAATAGATCATGACTCATGACTCTTAAAATTTCAATTTAATTATTGGAAATTACAATTTTTGAAGCGAGTAGCGCGTTTTTGTTTGGCTATAGACATAATCATTTAAAATGGGCCATAAATTCATTAAGGCTAAGTTGAAAATTCTTCAATCTATGATTCCTTTCATTGAAGACTAAATCTTATTAAAAAAAAATTCATACATCACAAAATCAACCATATATTTTTTTAAGTTTTAAAATAACGAACTTCAACATAGAGGAATCAAAGTTATGACACAACATTGCAGTAAAAAATGCATGTTGCAAAAAAAAACACTAAAGTTAAGGAAAGAAGCAAAAATGCATTTAAGAAAGGAAAGAAGTAAAGCAAAAACTCATCTTGAAACAAACATTAGGGTTTCAAAAGGGAAATGACCCATTGAAGCTTCATCCATGCGCATTCATAGGTTTCCAATGTTGTTCGCTTGCTCTTTGTAGATGAGATTTTTGGAAGGGTTTTGACCAGAAGATTTTCCATTGAGAGTGCTAGGGAAAAACTAAGAAAAGTTAAGGTAGAGGAGATGATGAAAAGGGTGTTCGTCGGTTTATTCTTCCAAACCGCTACCTAAGGAGGTCAAAATCACAATAGGAGCCGATGATTTAAAGAATCAACTTTCAGATGTTTTTGGGGGAGAAGAAGGATGATATCTGAGAAAGAGGGGAATGTGTAAGTGGTTTTGTGAGTTTATTAAAAAAAAACCCAATTCAAGTAATATTTATTTTCAGAACAATGAATAAAATATATTTTTGTAGGGATCAAAATGAAATTCACCCATATAAAATATGTTGTTGATACCAAATAAAAATAAAATTTTATATGTATATGTACAAATTAACAACTTGAATTATTAGATACTAGATATTTAGTTTATTTTGTGTTAGAGTTTATTTTGTTATATTTGTTAAAAAAATTAAAAAACATGTTAACGAAGAGGTGAAATTGCAGAATGACTGTGATATACAAAAATAGTATATTCTTACAAAGGCTTGTTTTAGCAATTATGTAATTAAAAATCCTTTTTCAAAATAATAGAACTTTTAGCTTTCTGAATTCATCTAAAACGTGAGAAGTAATAAGGTAAAAGACAATTCAAATCTTGAAATTCAAAATGCTTTCTTTTTTTGAATTTTGATAATGAGAATCATAGTATCATGTAGGAAAAATGAATGAATTGGGAGTTGTCTCATAGTATAATGACAATTCAATAATGAGAATCATAATTCAAACCTTTGTGCAGTTTCGATCCAGCAACTATCCTTGAGTTGTCTCATTGAATTTCAATTTAAGTTTGTGCTATCCTTAAATTTTTAGTTTTTGTTGCTTGTATCTAAAAAATTTCAAGGTTTTTGTCTTAGAGTTTTCTTGTTCTTGGATTCTTGAGCCCAGCTTAGAATTGTTTCCTATTGCACTTTAGTAAAAAAAAACCATGATTGGATTGGGAGTTTTTGCTTAAGATCAATTGTGAAACAATAGTGGGAAAAGGCAATAGAGAACTTTAGAGAAAAAGCTTAGATAAAGTGTGCAAACAAGAGTGTGAGTGACAAACACTTAGAGAGTGGTGAGAATTTTTCTATATACTTGTGTTTTTGCTTAACCATTTTTTTTTGAAGGATGAGCTCAAGGGGAGAAGAAGCTTTGTCACCTAAGACCTCTAAGTTGATGAAGGCTATTACAAAACAAATGGAGGAATTACAAACCAAAATGGAGGCAAGATTTGAGGAGTTACAAAGGGAGACACAAAGAATTAGTAATCTAATTGAGAGTGTGGATGGAGAGGCTTATGAGGATAAGAGGATGAGTGAATATGCATCCTCTCATGGAAGAAATTATGAAGAGGATGGGAATGATGAGAAGTGGAGAGAAAACAACAATAAGAGACAAAATCATTGGATACAAAATAGAGAGGAGGAAGATTGGAGGTTTAGGAGAGATGATAGAGAAAGAAGGAATGAAGGATTGAGTGGAGTGAAAATTAAAATTCCAAAGTTCCTTGGCACTTATGATCCAGAAATTTACTTTGAGTGGGAGATGAAAGTAGAGCAAATTTTCTCATGCCAACACTTTGATGAAGATAAGAAATTGATTTTAGCAACTCTAGAATTTGGTGGCTATGCTTTGGTGTGGTGGAACCAAATTCAAATTGACATAGAGAGGTTGAGGAGGCCAAGAATCAATTGCTGGAATAACTTGAAGAAGTGCTTGAGAGAAAGATTTGTTCCCACTTATAACTCAAGGGAAGTCCACAACAAGCTCCAAAGACTATTCCAAGACTACAAGAGAGTAGATGGAATTGATGATGATGAGGGTTGAAATTGTGGAGAGCCAAGAGGAAACCATGGCTAGGTTTCTTCATGGCTTGAATAAGGGAATTCAAGATGTGTTGGAGCTACATTCCTATGGCACAATTGAGGAACTAGTCCACAAAGCTCAAAGAGTGGAGCAACAACTTAAAAGGAGGAAATCTTCCAAAACTAATGGGGCTGGAAATTCCAGTTGGAAGGACAAGCATAGGAGAGAGGTTTCTCAAGTGAAAAATAAAGAAGAAAAGGTGGAGCGCTCAAGCAAAAAAATTCTGGACCCTCCTACTCCAACAATATCAAGTGATTTAAGTGCCTTAGCAAGGGGCACATTACTTCACAATATCCCAACCAGAGAACAATGATTTTGCTTGAGGATGAAGGGATGAAGGGATAGAGAGTGAGTCTTTAAGATGCTAGTTGAAAATTATTTTGAGAATACTTTTGAGAACTCTCTTATAAGGATGAAGTTCTTTGTGACATTGTACCAATGGAGGCTGGACATAATCTCCTTGGAAGACCTTGGCAATTTGATAAGAAAGTTATACACAATGGCATAGAGAATACTTTTGAGTTTGAGCACTTAGGCAAGAAAATTATTTTGAGACATTTGACTCCTAAACAAGTGTGTGAGGATCAAGTGATGATGAAAGAAAAGAGAGTTCAAAAGCTTAAAAAAATATTGCACATGATAGCAATAAAAAAGGCAAACGTTGTGAGCTATCCAAGAGAAAAACAAGTGAAAAAAGAGAGAAAAGAGAAAAGAAAGGAGTTGAGAGCAAAAAAATTCATGAGGCCAATGAGAGTTTGTTCTTGAGAGTAAAAGAGGTCAAGAGAGTGTTATTAGTAAGACAACATTTTTATTACATGGTTCCTAACTCTCTTTGTTTACATGTTGAAAAGGAAGGAGAAAAATTGCCCACAGCCATGCAATCTCTTTTGGAGGAATATGAAGATGTTTTTTCAAAAGAAATTCCTAATGGATTGTCTCCTTTAAGAGGCATAGAACACCAAATTGATTTAGTTTTAGGTTATTCACTTCCTTATAGACCAGTATATAAGACTTCACCCATAGAGGCAAAGGAGATTCAAACACAAGTGGAAAAGCTACTTGACAAGGGGTGGATCCGTGAGAGCACAAGTCCTTGTGCCATGCCAATTATTCTTGTACCTAAGAAGGAGGGAACTTGGAGGATGAGTATTGCTTGTAAGGCAATAGACAACATCACCATAAGGTAATAGACTTAATGATCTTTTAGATGAATTGCATGGTTCCACTATCTTTTCTAAAATTGATCTTAAGAGTGGTCATCATTAATAAGGATGAGGGAAGAAGGTGATGAATGAAAAATAGCTTTCAAAACCAAATTTGGACTTTATGAGTGGTTAGTTATGCCTTTTGGATTGACTAATGCACCTAGTACCTTCATGAGACTTATGAATCATGTGCTTAGACACTTTATAGGCAAGTTTGTGGTAGTGTATTTTGATGACATTCTTGTTTATAGTGCCAATTTAAATGATCATTTGATGCATGTTAAAAGTGTCTTTTATGTGCTTAGGAAGGAAACCTTGTATGGAGCTATTGATAAGTGTACCTTTTGCACTTCACAAGTTGTGTTTCTAATTTTTTTAGTAGGTCCTCAAGGAGTCCAAGTGGATCAAGAAAAGGTGAAAGCCATCAAGTAGTGGCCAACCCCAAAGAGTGTGAAGGATGTTAGAAGCTTCCATGGATTAGCAAGCTTTTATAGGAGATTTGTAAAGGACTTTAGTACTGCAACTTTGATCATACTGCTGTTAGAAGCTTCCATGGATTAGCAAGCTTCCGTGATGGCTATGTTTTATTAAAAGGTTGAGATGGTCATACTGCTGTTTTATTAAAAAGCCGAGTTGGCTATGTTAATTATAATGCCAATGTAAATGCTAGGTGCTGTGAAAGTGAACCAGGGGGAGAAGAGACTCCAAGAACCCTGAGTTTACTGAGATTGTATCTCACCCCGGTTGGGGATTATATTTTATTGCAGGTGATAGCCAGTGATCAGAGGACGAGGTCCGGAGTAAGAGGCCGAGTAGAGGTTGTTCGGTGGATCTCGATTCATAGGCCGAGGCCAGGTTGGCTTTGGATCGAGGATCCCGGACAAAAGGCCAAGACGGGTTCAAGGATGTGGAAAGCGGTTTTCTTAAGAGCCTTTTTGGCTCAATTTTGTTGTGTAATTTTGTAACCCGGTATGGGTTAATATATGATGTACCTTATGTAACAGTTCCCGGATGCCGGGTTGTATACAAAATTCCATACATAATGTTAGATTATATTGAATGATGTATGATGACATCTTATTATTTTATGTGCTTTCATGTTTACTTAAGTTTATTAAGTATTTGCTGCGCTTAAGACCATATTATAATTTTAATGAACCGGATGCATACGGGTCGTTACAAGTTTCATTGCTGTAACACCCCGTATGCATCCGGCGTATTAACAATTACTTAATCAGATAAGTGCAATAATTAATTTAATTAAAACCCACGGAAGCGTTTTTCAAAATCATATCTCTTGATTCATTATGTATGGTAAGTAACCTCAATTAAATATACAAATTTCAATACACTAAAGCCAGCCTCATCGATCCAAAATAACATAAAGAACGGCAGATGCATCAACAATATCTCTACAGATATAACAGGAGAATAAACCACATGTCTCAATATGGTATAACATATATACATCATCTCAACCACCACTGTGGCGATACAAAAGAATAGGCATCCATTGCTATGTTCTCACAGATTACATCCTCCAAGAGGGCATACAAAACCAGCAGTGTTTACACATCATAAACATAAACATGAACATCACATGTGTACACCCACATCTTCCCTGAACCAGGGTACAAAATACATCAACATAACAAATGAGCCTCCATGCTCTCAAAATGTTGCCAAGCAGCTACGTAGGAACTGTCTCTACTGGGGCCTCCCGTCCTAAGACCTATCATCTCTGCCAGATGAATCACCTGTAAAAACATAATCCCCACACGGGATGAGATACACATCTCAGTAAGCTCAGGGCTCTTGGAGGCTTCTCCTCCTCCCTGGCTCACTTCCATGATACACAACATCAAAGGCATCACAATCACTAGGCATCCCGGCCCTCACAACAATACATAGTCATCATCTAGCTCTAATGTATATCCGCGGTACTACGCCCGCCAAAGATGCATCATCATCAGCATCTGGGACTCTCAGTCCCCAGTGCGAGACCGGAACTCACACCCGTGTCATTCCATCGGGAGCTACTCCTTTACACATGGATGCATGTATATGGCACCTCCGAGAATAGGCTTCAACCGCGACGGGACCACCTATCTCTTGGTCTTAAGGGATCATCATCACCCTTTTTATGAGCAAACCAAACTAGGAGTTGCGCTCTACTCCTAGGGAGGTCCATATCTATCTAACTGGCCAGAAGATCTATTCAACAAATAACCATCCACACAAAGCATAGAATCATGCATACATATTATCATGAGAAAATTGTAACAACCAATTCAATGCACATGCATCATGTATGCAACTATCACTCTCTCGGAGTGTAGTGGAACTCAAGCAGTGGGAAACACTCCCAAGAACCACGAACTTACCTGGCAAAGCCGTGCTCTGCTATTCAATCCGTGAACTGTGGCCTCCACCATTGACACCCTAGGTGTCACGCCCTATACAAAGGCACACAAGCATGAATCAACAATCATCATATCCGTACAAGCATCGAATATACCAAACACACAGAAAAACAGAATCTGCTGCATAAAAATTATGCAGATTTCGTACCCACTTCGAAAATTCATAAGTCCCTGTAGGAAGCTCCTAAAATCAAGGTAATTTAGAGGCATCTAGATCTATCTCTCATCTTTCAAACGCAACTGGTTTCATCCAATTCCATAAACCACAGCCTCTGTAGCAATCAAAATACCAGAACTATCACGCACTAAAACAGTGCTGACAACAACATACCAGCCCAAACAGCCATTTTCAAACGCCTGCCTACACCAGGATACTCATCCAAATAACCTGAGATTTTACAGGTATAAATTACACATACATATCTTTCTATATCCACTGGAATCACTCAATTTAGATCATCCTATACTGATTTATGATTTCTGCAAGATTGGTCTCTGCAGCAGAAAAATCTGCTAAAAACAGAGTATAATAGCCTGTTATACTCTGCACCATAAAATCTGAGGACCTCCAAAAATAGCACGAAAATTCCAGAATATACCTAACTCTCTTAGCTTTCGAATGGCACCAATTTTAGACCATGTGGATGCCGATAGCTCCGGTTATGCAGAAAACACCAGAACTGACCAGATTGGTGTTCTTGGCTGTCATGAACATGCATGTATGATTCATGCATAGAACACCATTTCAACTTAAAATCAACTTCTACACACTCCAAATCATACTTCAAAACTGTCTCACCCTCTCAATCCTCAACATTTATCAATCTCACTCTAACCCTAACCCTAACCTTAAGAATCAAGGAGAAATAGGAGGAGATTTCAAACCTTAGAGTTCAATTGACCAAATAGGAGGGTGGACCAGCTCTTGCTAGCTTCTAATTTCGGTCCAGCAGCTCCGAATGAAAGTGGGCAAATTCAAGCTTCACTCTTTTCCTCAAATTACTCACCACCAAAGCTCAACAACAACAAAGGACAAAGAAAATAGCTTTCTTTCTTGCTTAGTTCATAATTCCAGCCACTAATCAAGAAGGAGTGGCATGAAATGCAGCTTGGGAGTGGAGAAAATCAGAGAAGAAGAAAATGAAGAAAATGAGGTCAGCTAGCTTTTTAACATGGGACAGGGGTGCATCCAGCAATTACTTGTTACACCCTTACCTCTAGCAAAGACCAAACTGTCATTCCTTTCGTTAATCCGTTTAATTAAGCAAATATCATCTAAATTACATTAATTATAATTAGTGATATTACAATTGCAAGGTAGATTAAGGAAATCAATGTCTAAGGAGTTTAGGCACATCAGTAAACAAGACCAGATGACCTACCACTACAGTGAACAGTGATCATTCTTAGAATGATGATGTCATGATGACGAGATGGTGACATCAATTTTCGACAAGGTTGATTCTGAAGCAATCATTTTATCATTCTGATTGTAGTTATCAAAAGATGTTGATGAAGAAGTCCTCTATTCATTTTTCCTGATGAAGAAGCTTCTTATTTCTTGATTTATTGATTGAAATGGGTTTGTAAGATCAACCAAGACATTTTATGAGTTTATTTTTGTTTATCCTAATTAAGTTTAGATTAAACATCATAAAAATAACAATTCAAATCAAATTGCTTATTCAAACCATCAAAAGAGTTTTGAATAAAATTTAAAAGTTTTCTCAAAATTATTATCCTTTTGATTTTACTTACTAAGATTATCAAATTTCCTGGTTCTATTTCAAAATAGAGACTTTATGCATTCATGGCTAATAATCTACTTTAGACAAAACATTCCATATAAATTTCCTCAATGTATTCATTGGTGGAATTATTGTGGTTCAATCTTAGAGATAATTCCTTCCGAGGTTGTATTTGGTTTGACAACCTTTACAAAGAAATTTGAGTTTGCAGGTGACCCTTTCCCAGCAGACTTACATTTCTTTAGCAAGATGTCTTTCACCTGGATTTTTCAATAGCGATATGTTTATGGAAATGTCTCAACCAAAGGACCTCCCATATGCTCCGAAGACAAGCCCTAGTCAAATGGCGGTCTCAATTTGATCACTCCCGGGCTCATCCAGATCAAGTTAAGCTTTGGTTCAAAATTATCCTAAAATGATCAAAACTGCTGATAGAATCTTGCCAAATTCTCAATCAAAAGTCAGTAGCTATGTCGACTCTTTCATCATCCACATCAAAGGAAAAGTTTGTTGAGAATCTGCAAACAATCCTCAATCTTTTGAAGACAGTAGTGGTAGGTCATCCAATCTTGTTTATCAAAACTGTAACTATAATCATAATGAAGATGACTGCTTCGAAATCAACCTTGCCAAAGATTAACGTCACCATCTCGTCATCATGACATCATCATCATCCTGTAGATGATCATTGTTCATTGTAGCAGTAGATCATCCGATCTTGTTTACCGAAACTGTAGACCCAATACTTTTCATGTCTTTATAAAGGTTGCAACCCTCATTTTGTACTCCTTTGAGAGTTCCCTTCTCTCAATCTTGTAATTTTATTTTGAGAAACAATTTTTTTCCTCAGCTACTTTCCTTTTTGCATAATTGAATCACTCTTTTCTCACCTAATCCCTCTCATCCTAACAGGTCGCCCTATTGTAGTACAACTTAAAAGGTTGCTTCCAATTGGGCTGGTTTCTAACATGATTAATCTGGGCAGACCTATCAGAGTCAGAGTTACCATTTTCTGACTCAGCTTGGTTAAGGACATTGATTTCCTTATCTTTGTTCTTTTGAGCTTCATGCTCTATATATATAAACATTATTGAAACTACTTGTAATTGTTTGCATCATCTCCACATTTTTTAAAAATGTTATGTACTAGTTACTTAATTATAAAACTTTGATAATAGTTTTATTAGTTAAAAGTTAGGAAAATAAAATGAGCGTTAATGACTTAATGAAATATATTAAACTATATTTCAAACATATTGGTCTAAGGTAAAGAGATATATCGATAAATTAATTAGCTAAAAGTTCATTAGTTTGATGCAAAGTATTTAAGTGACTATGTACTAGTGAAATGTTTTATTGATGCACAATGTTAATTGGCAATTCATGTAAAGAGAAGTTTGGTAAGTTTGATAGATTTCATATCATATTTAATAATTAATTCTTTATCATAATTTTATATTTTAATAAATTTTAACGAATTATAAAATATGTGCTTAAGCTTATTATAGTATGTTTAAAATAATGTGTAAGGAAGATTATTTCTAGCATCATTATATATGGAATAATTGCATTATGTAACATATGTCACGTTGTGCTGGAAATCTCTATTGTATTTAACTTTAGGTCTAAAAAGTTTTTCTATCAGGAGGACAATGAAATAAAATATTTCATTAGAAGTTGACAATTGTGCAAGTAAATATATTTTGTTTTTTGTTAAATGGAATGCTACTCATTTACTTGACAATTTACATCTTACAATGATTTTGTAAAAAAAAATGGAATTAGTTTAAAATATTTAATTTACAAAATCATTTTACATTTTCAAATAATTTTTATACAAAATATTAAAAAAATAAAAAAATAAAAAAACATGCCTAATCGAATAAATACAAAGTAAAGTTTTAAACGCAAAATAAAGAGTTTCACATATATTTGATATATTTCCAACGGAATTTTATCCGTTGGTAATATTTGTCACTAAAATCCATCGCTAACTCAAACATTTCCAACAGATTGAATTTCGTCAAAAAATTCCGTTGCTAACTCAAACATTTCCAATTCCGTTAGAAATTCAAAAAATTCTAACAGAATATTTTTTGTTGGAAAAATCTATCCTAAACCAAACATTTTCACAAGACGAATTTTTTTTGTAGTGTAGTGTTTGATTCCCTCAATGTGCAAAATTATCTTGGACCAACGACAACAATGCACCGTGAGCAAAATTAATCTCTAACCTAGTGAGTTTGGAGACACTTGTGATCTATGACCCAAGATATAAATTTAATTGGTCATCTTAAATAAAAAATTTTAAGTATTATAAAAGTTAATAATTTTACATATATGTCAATTCATATATAGATAACGATATAAAAAAACTTATTAATAATATAATATAAATTTCTTTTACAGTGAATTACAAAATCAAAATATATAGATTGGGGGAAAAATATCTCCCATGAACATGTTCTCTCACTTAATTTTGTCGAGTCCACAACTAAGTAAAATGAGAAAGAAAGAAATCATTCTTGGGTGGATTGATGATGTACAATAAAAAATGGTAAAGTTACACGTGGTTATTACTGTAGAGTCACTGTACACGTGGCTACCCTTTATGTCAATCCTACAATAGTAATGATGCGCATTTACTCTTCAAGTGTCAACCCAGACACGCTTGTCCGACCTCCTTGTCAACCTTGCTACAAAGGGTGGACGTCAACCCTCTACAGGAGCGCGAACGTCAATAGTAAATATCTCCTTATTATCAGCATATTTGTTACGCTCATTATTCAAATTTGTGCAACCACCTTATCTCCTAATATCTCTCTAGTTATCTACAAGTTGTTACTTATCTAGAAGTAACAACATATCAATAAGGTACACATTATCTTCTATTTAAATTATATAATTGCATGCTATTATTTGTTATTATCTTATCAACAGATCACTAGCAAACAAAGGCCCAAAGCTCATACTACACACTATAAATACAAGTTCTCTCTAAACTTTTACTCAAGTTGAAATCTATTCACTCTTCACTCCATAACCATCACTGTCACAGTGGACATCACTCCGAGGCACCCTCGGAAATCTCATTCACTCTCACATAATCAGTTATTCTTCAATAATTGATGTACTTACTTGAGCGTCGGAGTGTCTTTTCTTTGTTTTGCAGATCCCTCCTCTAAACAAGATTGACTCATCATTCGACGTGTAGAATTTGAAATCCACTTAGACCTTTTCTAGCTCATACGTAAAATTTTTAGATTTTGATAAGAACAGATGACTTTAGAGTTTTCTCTACTTTTATTCTCCAAAATGTTGCATTATATCAGCATTCACTCTACCTCTTTGATTCACTAAAAGAATATTTGAAAGGGAAAGGACAAAGATCCCAATCTTGTCACATGATCAACTAGGGTTGAAATCTGATGCATATATTAGTAAAATAAAATAAAATAAAATTGGTGTAAACAACCCATTTTAATGAATAGATGAATTTGGAAGGGTAGGTTTTACGTATGCAAAAATCAACAAGTAAAAATTAGACTAAATAGTTAGATTTAATAAGAAAATTTATAGTAAATTAGACAAGTCATTGGTATACAAAATTATTGAAATAAAAAATTACTTAAGAATTGTATGTCAAATCAGTGCCAAAAACTAATTAAATTGAATAATCGTTTTTTTAGTTTGCTATTTTTTATAAAATTTATTCATTAAAGAATGCTTTTAATGGAACAAAAGTCATGTATAAAAGTCTGTGTACGGTTTTCTATATATTATTTATTCTTTTATTATTTATTTTTAATTCTAAAAATCTTATAATATGCGTTTTTATACTAATTCACTAACAAAAGAAAACTGTCCACATGAAGACACAACTTTGTGGATCAGCTTATATGAAACCGATGCATCATGTATCCAGCAATTGATGAGTAGATTCTTTTTTATATAGTTGGGACTTCCAGAAAAATCTTAACCACCAAAAGAGGAAAAGTACAAAAGCCTATCAAATAGCCAAAAAAATAATGAGTAAAAGAAGATGGGAAAGAGATGCTGTTGGCACATGTTAGTGCAAGGTGGTACGTGCACTCACTTTTCATGTTAATTATTATGTGAAAAAGTCGATGCTAATTTATCTTTTTTAACCAACATTGAGTACTGAAATTGCTGATCATTGTCGGTGTCAGGCCACTAATGAAACTGTATTATCTTGATTATATATTACCACCTATTTGTCATTGTCTTATTATGAATTTTAATATTCAAATTTTTTTTCATGATTTTTATTACTCAATTTTTCAATATTTTAATTTGCATATTCTATTTTCATGTTGATAATATAATGGTTGTTTCACAAAAATCTGTAACTTTTTTTTAATGACACGTTATCATTAGTAAAATTTACAAAAATTAAAAACTTATATAATAAAATTTAAATGATAAAATTCATAAAATAATAAAATTTAAATTATATAGTAAAATATATAATTAAGCCTATATGATAACTATCACAAGAAAGTTCAGGAATTTGGTTAGTTATTAAACAAGAGTAACTCAAAGAATTTAGTTGATCATTCCTATGCATTCTCTTGATAACAATTAAGTTTTTTTGTTGTTAGAATTTAACGTATTTTTGAAGAAATTTTTTTAAAGGTATTACTACAAATATTATAGGGTTAATAACATCAAAAATTGAATTGCACAACTTTGAATGAGATTTTTTATTCGAATGAATCAAAGATATATATATATATATATATATATATATATATATATATA
>CM023949.1:12453934-12550272 GCA_013407115.1 Glycine latifolia | reverse complement strand
AGTTTTTGGTTGAAAACTAAAAGTATATAAGAATTATAAAACCAAAAACTAATCATTTGTAAGAAAAGTAAAAAAGAAACATTTCATATATAAAAATTAAAATTAAATTAAGGTACATTTCATACATAAATGTTTTGGTTAAAAATGGTGAAATAAAAGGAAGATTTTAAAAAACTGTGAAATAAAAATAAAAATATAATATTTAGAGTTCATTCATAAATGTGATTAATAAATGTTATTATCTCAATGCACGGGTTTTATTTTTTTTTTATCAGGTTTTGAAGGTTACTAACATTTTCTTAATAAATTAATGTGTTAGAGTTTTTAAAAAATATGATTTCAAAATGTAATTATTCAATACTATTTCAAATATGCAATGCACGTATGTTTTCCTCGTAAAAAAATGCAATGCAGGATCTGTAACCTTATAATTAATGGTATAAAATAAATAAGGTAATAATTGTTAATAAAATCTAATTATTAGAAAGTTAAATGTTAGTAATAGTAATTATTTAAAAATTAAATGTTAGTAATAATTAAAATTTTAAAGGAATAAATCCTATTCGTTGATATTATTATACTTGATGAGCGTATTAGATTAAAAGACACTACATATAAAATTGTCTTTTCTCTGCCCACAAATGACACTTTCATTCCGCTCAAGTTTACCGAATACTTTTGGTAGACGTTCATTCTGTAATTCTATCAAGGTAACGGTTTTTATTGCAAAAAAATGCAAAATATTGTTGATATGCCTCGCTTTTCAAGCTAAAAGAACCAAGAAATCAATCACAAATGAGTGATAATTGTCTATAATTGATGGAAATATTGATTATTCCTTCTCAATCATTTTTATGTATTTTCATGGCAAAAGAGTGCAAGAAAAGAAGAGAACAAAGCAAGAGCAAGAAAAGCCAAGTCAAAACATCTCGCGCTAACCACGTGGAACTGGCGCAGTCCGCACCAAGGGAAGAATTAAATGTAAAACCCACTGTGAACTCGTGCAATCCGTGCGAGAATTGGCGCAATCCACACCACAGAAGGATTTCCAATGTTAAATTCTCTGTCAAGTGAGCGTGGGAATCCACGCGAATGGCGCGGAGACATGGATTTAGCTGTTCTATTTTACTGTGTACTCTGTTAAGGGCATTTTGGGGAATTGCACTTCTCAAGTATAAACAGCACTGTCCAAAAGAGAGTTCCACACACTTGAAAATAGTAGAAACAAAGGAGAAGAAGGAAGCTTGGGAAGTGTTTGGCTAGGGCAAGAAGATTGAAGACCAAGTGAAGAGATGCTTCTCTTCTTCTTCTTCTTTGATCTTCCTCAGCCAAGCTTGCTTTGTTTTATGTTATTGAGGCCATATATGAATATATCTGGCTAGTTCTTTGTTGTAGTTAGGGCCACAAACCTAATGTAAGCCCCTTTTTGGTTGGATTGATTTCTATTGTTCTTTTATACTAAGTTATTTTACTTTGCCTTGTTCTGAATGTAATATATTTTTATTAGACTTGACCACTCTGATGAGGTGCTAAGGGTTAGGGTTCACAATAGGAATATTGGGGTTCTAATTGCTGACAGCGGTAAAGTAACGATTTTTACATTATCTAGGAATAGAGATGTATGATTGCAGATGAATTAATATATCCAACTTAATGCTTAATCCATGAGAGATTACTAAGGAATTAGAGTCTTAAATGGGTTAAAGGGTTAAATCACTAAGGAATTAGGATTTAACTACTTTTCGTGTGAAGATGCATTATCTGAATAACTAAGATAATCAACTGTAGTAACTAATCAAAGTTAAGAAGTTGGGGATCAAATGGTGAGTGTACCCTGGCTATAATTCCTTCACATATTTTCTTAAAACCAACTATCCTTGTTCTTGCATTCTTATTGTATTTTTGAATCTTGTCATTTAATTTTCTTACTTCAAAAGACAATACATACTTTCAACCAAACGTTATTCATCCAACTTATAACTAATAGTTGTGATAAAATTCGGTGTCTCAATCCTCATGGAATGATATTCTACTTATCATTTTATTATTTGGAACGATCAGTATGAGACCACAACAATTGTTACCAATTTTTTAAAGTATCTTTATTTAGTTGATGGTATTGTGCGTCATCTTTTATGAGGATTTTTAAATGGAGATGGAGGATGATCCTTTCTTCAATGATGATAATGCATGAATGGTTGATCTCGAAAGAACTAATTGCTGTAAACTTTTCCCTGCATATGCAAGATCATTTTTTCTGTAAATTAATTTTGCTTATTGATAATGATATATAACCAAAATAATATATTCTTTCTGGTTTTAAATATATAAAAAAAACAAAAAATATTTTTTTCTCCAATATAAGAAAAATTCAACTAATTCTTTAACAGTACTATTTCTACATATCATTCATTAATTGAAATTATATTTTAATGACTATTTCTTATCCTTGATACTAAGTTGTAATGAAGAATAAGTTAAAAAATATTTTTTAATTAAAATTAATGTAATTAAATATAGTTAACTAACTTTCTTAATTAGTATGTTATGTATTTTCTTATATTTAACAATAAGTAAGAGACAATCTTTACCTTATAAATTAGTTTCATAAAATTGAATTAGACTCAATCCACAATTCTAAAGAGATACAACAACGGTGCTTTCAAAATTCAAATGTCAAAAACTATTGACATCTCAAAATGCAAGTGATTAAGCCAACATTCTTGAATTCATTATTCATCCAACCAAGACTACAATTGCACACAAGGAAAAGTAAAATCTAGAGGGGAAGAATGGTAGTTCTGCAACATGGACAATGAGAATTATTTTCCAACCATGGTTTCAAGCATCTCTCATGGAACCTATGTGCACAAGGAAGATGGATCAGTGTCTCTCCAACTCTGAATGATTCCAAGCACACAGCACATTCATCTTGTTCTGATGCTTTCCAGCTCCATTTGGTCCAACTGAACCTCCTTGAACCATTTTTCTTTGACCCATATACCTCTGTGTGCAACACAGTTATGCTTGTTCTTTTGCCCTCCACACATTTTGTGTTGTTTTGCCTGGCAATTAATTGATCATAAATTTCAAAAACAAAATAGATAAATATCACTCCCTGATGTGGGATTCTTCATCGAGGTGTCATGAACCAACAATTTAAAAAACTTAATATAAAGAGTAACTTGTTATTATATAATAAAGATAATATTACCTTACCAAAATAATAAGATTCATGTATCTAAAGTCCATTAAAATAGTATATATATGATGAGAATCTTGAGATAAAAGGGAATTATTCATTTTATTTTATTGTTCATTATTGTCCTTATTTTATTATATTAAGTGATATTTAACTTGAGTATTGGGGCACCTCCTCCTCTTGACATTCGGACGAAGGTATTGGATACAGATGTGAACACACTCGACATAACAAAGAAGAATTACAATCATACCTTCGGACATATACAACTTGAGCCTAAAATTGAACTTAATATAATGCATTGGATCATGTATCTTATGTTGAAATTGAACTTTTTAGTCATACTACATGACATAAATCAATAATTTTGAAAACACCAACAATTTGACAGAACACACAAATAAGAATTTTTATATTGTAATCGATCCACGTATTGTTATATATGACAAGTAATATGATAAGTTCATTAACTTTTATAATGATTATGTTAAGAGTTGTACTAAGAATAATTTTTAATTGGTTGATAATGTAAAAGTTTTCACACTAATCTTACATATCTATTATATTTCCACCGCTGCTTCACTCAGATAATCAGATCTGTGTAAAAAAGAAAAACACTTGTTGGTCTTAATTTTCTTATACCTTTTGTTTTCTGACATCCTTTGAGCTCTGAACTTGTCATCCAATCTCTGTTTTGCTTCTCTGGCCACCCCTCCCATACTCTCATCAGGGAGTGCCTGGTATAACATGCTTCTTTGCTATTTCCATTCAAATCCAGAAAGAAAATTAGCACACACCCATCAACAGTGGAGATGATAAACATGTATAGAAATCAAAATGGTATCAATTTAGGGGTATTGGGTAAAAACCAGGGAAGAGGATGAGGAAAGCCGACATTGATCATGCTTACTAGCATACAAACAGAATGAAGAACGCCTTGTGGATGCATGTGATGTCAAAGAAGTTGAATTTGAATCCAAACATCGATGAAACCTTCTCCTTCTAGCACATTCAAGTCCACGAAGCATTCCTGCCATTAATTGTGTTCTTGTCTATGTTACTATAGTTCACAAACTATGAACATGAATACTTACATTACCCTTTGATTCTTATGCCATGGTCTTGTTCTATATATCATGGTTTGTCCTGTATCTGCTAGTGCTTTGCTGACAAGTGAATAGAAATAAAAATGAATAGAGTGGAAAGGTAGATTGATATGGATAGCAGAATGTGTTGTTTTTGTCAAAGCCAGAAAAGAGGAATTGGTATGCCATAACTATGCCCATAATGCCATTACTTTATTGGAAAAGTGGGAGGACAAAATTAGGCCACCAGTTTTCACAGATTTTTTGGCTACATTGTTTACCTTAGAAAATGGTCTGTGATACACACTTTGATTAAACAAATTACAAAAAATACTAAAATTCATTAAATAAAAAATAAAATTTGCATAATCTTATGATTCTTACTAAATTTTAGAGTAAAATATGTTTTTAATTTTGTACTTTTCATAAAAAAATTAATATTAGTCCTCACACTATAATTTTGATTAATTTAGTCTTTAAATTTTAGAAATAAAATGGCTTTTTTTCTTTCATCAAAGACAGTTTTTTCTGTGAGATTTGTGTGAGAACGGACAACATCTACTAATTCAAATAGTAAATTAATCAAACTAGAAGTTTAATACTAAGTTTCATCGGAATACAAACACTGAAAATTTATTTTATCCTAAATTTTAATTAATAATAAAAAAATTATTTTTTATCAGTATAAAAAGTTTGTTTTAAAAAAAAGTGCTATCAACATTTCTCTTGTAACTTACAAAGTATCTGTTGCTGATCCGTGCAAGGTTGTCATAACGTTCAATCAAACCTCTTAAGGGCTGCATTTAGATTCGTACAACCATTAAAAATAATATACTGGACAGATTAATACGTAACTATTTTTTTGCCCTCTCAATATCATTTGGGTTGGCTAGTTGTAAAATGCTGAAAAAAATTTCTCTACACCATGTATCTAGTATTTTATTTTTTGTCTAACAAATTAGGTATGTTAAATGCTTTTTTATGATATTGGTTTAAATCAACTTGGATTAGTTTATTTAGCGGAAAAGGTTTCACCCTTCTTTTTTTTTTCTTCTTCTTTTACAGAATTTAAACAATAAATTTTTCTTAAGAAAATTAACCAGTTTGTTACTAGTTGGATTGAATTGTTTGTACTTAATATGCTTCAGTCCTAAGATTATTCAATTAGAATAAATACGATTTTAGTTTCTATAATATAATTAAATTTGATTTTAGTCTTTAAAAAAATGAGTAAATTACACTATCACTCAATGTGTTTTTCTCAAATTGTACCTGTTACTCCTCTCATTGTATACATTACTTTTACCTTTTCTGTTAACGTTGTTAACTAATGTCAATAGAAATATCTGAGTTGACGAAATGACCTATTAGAGTAAATTACACTCGTACCTCCTTTGTTTTTCTCAAATTGCATCCGATACCCCTTCCTTGAATCTGACTCTGACTGACACGCTAAGGCTGTTAATGTCACTAGCCTCGATGGTGCTAGTGTTTAGAGAACCAAATGCAATAGTGATGGTGGCCGAAGCTACGTCGGGGAACGAGAAGGTGGTGGCTTCGGTGGGAGTGGGTGTGCCTAGACGATGTGTTGTTGAGCGATGACGACTATGAGAAGGAATAAATGATGTTGTCGTGGGAAAGGGAGAAGGAGGTGGTAGTGGTAAGTGAAGAAGAGTTGTTGAAGAAGATGAGAGTTTGTAAAACCCAATATGGATTTTGAGAAATATGAAGGTATTTTAAATATAAATTTTTATTAAAAATCATGTGACCAACATGTGTTTATTTTCTGTTAAATTATTAAATGATGTTTATGAGGGAATGTGTCTGGGTGTAATGTGAGCTAAATAATCAAAAAAAATTTTGTAGGGTACAAAAAAGGAGGGTTTATCAGGTGTAGTTTGAAAAAAATCCAGTAAATACGAGTGTAATTTACTCTTAAAAAATTACTCCCTTCATCCCAAAACAATTATTTGCCTTTAAAGAAGTTTCATGTGTCTTATTTGGGAAACAAATTTATCCCAAAATAAATGTTTCATTTAGTTTTCAATGCAATATAATTTGTTATTTTCCACTAATACCCCCAACAAGTGTCACTTTAGTTTTTCAATATAATATTAATGCTAAGATTAGTTTTGTAAAATTATTATTATCTTTCATTTATTTATTAGTTTTACATCGATGCAAAACAATCTAGAACAACACTTATTTTGGGACAAAGGAAGTATTGATTATGGTCATCAATCATCATATTTATTTATTTTTTTTAATAGTGTCTATTAGCATTTATTGATTATGTGACATGCATTTGTTCACCCCTTTATAATTATCATCTTAACTTGTTTTATATCTCTCAAGAAAAATTAATAAATGGATGAAAGAATAAAAAAATTATAAAATTAACTTTATCACCATTAATTCATTTTAAATTTTGTTTCTGATCATTATTATTATAAGATATATGATTGGAAAATATAATTAATGTTATATTAAAAAGACAAATGACAATTATTTTTGAACTTATTTTTCTTCTTAACGCATTATGTTATCTTTGTATAATCAAATACTAGCTAAGTTATCCATGCCATGCACGGGATAAATGTTTTTTATATATTAAATCTAAATCCTAATTGTGCAATATCCATCTATTGATTGTGTTTGATCATTTGGTTTGTCTTTTTCTGCACACCAAGCATTATTGATTTACAAAAGTTTGGCTAGCATTTTTTTTTTTTGCCATACGTAAATGTTTTAGTATTTTGGAAATGTAGGTAAAGTTTATGATAACGATGACATGTCATCTAAAAAACAATGTAAGGACATTGTATTTTCTTGGACTTTTTTTGTGTGGTTAGAAATCAGGAGCATCTTTTAATTCATTAGATCAAAAATTAATTTTACTAGCGATACATGATGTTGACTCAAAATAATTTTGCACACATTATTCTAAGGAATTTTTTTTTGGATTTAACTACGAACCAACAAGTTTTTTAAAATTATACGAGTATTTTCTTAAAAACAAAAAGGTCAAACTGCAGCTAGATGGCTGATGACATCACAGCTAGGTTGACACCCAGCAACCATCTAGCTAAACAAGCAGGCAACAAAATATATTAATAAAAAAGATCAGAAACAAAACATATAGGGGACCATACCAAACTCATGGAACAATTAAGCGAATCTCTATTTGAATCTAAAATTAGGACGAACATTCCTATCATTTACAAAAAATATCTGAATGAAAAACGGGACAGCTATCCCATAAAAAAAACCATATGTGTGAGAAACATGAGAGGCTAAGGAGTCTGCACAGTTGTTCTCCTCTCACAAAATATGATCAAACAAAAAAGCCATAGAGACACTTAGTCTCAATTATCTGAGTATTTTTTAATTTAACTTAAATTTATAAATAAAAATAAAAGAAAATGGTGTATGTCATTTTTATTATTAATAATGAATATTTCATTTTATTATATCACTTTTAAAAATAAATTGAAGAGATTAAAAATTAAAATTAAAATATGAAAATAAATTATTTGAATTAAGATATAACATCTCTATCGATATTGTATGTCAAAATATACAAATCAAATTCAAATTAGAATTGAATACAATTATAATAATCTTAAATTATTTGAAATAACAAAGATAAATGTGACACGGTGTTAAAAAAATTAAATTTACACTTCAAAGTAATAGTGCTTAAAAATAATGAAAAAAAAGTAATAGAAAAATAAAATTATAAAAATATGATATAGAAATTACTCCGTTGCACCAAAAGGCGTAAGCATTAAAAATGGTAGGTTATTTTAGTATTTATGGAAGCATCACCTTAAATAAGAAACAACCCCATTAATGATCCTATAAATAAAACCGTGTCATACCAACCGTATAAAATTATAACTATATATATATATATATATATATTAAATTGATACAATTAAATTTGTATTAATTTTATTGTACAAAATAAATAAATAAATAAAAGTATGTAAAATAATTATAATTTAAATCAAGTTAAACTAACATGCTAAATTAAGTTACTTGTGAGTTTAAATCGAGTCAAAAAAATATTTTTTATCGAATTCTAGCCGAGTTACAAACCAAGCCATTTTTTAATCGAGTGGAGACAAATTGAATCAAAATCAGTCCCACTTGACTCATTTTTTGCGGTAACAAGCACGTAGGCAAGTCCCCTAATTGATTGGAATCAAAAAGTAAACTACTGGGACTTTCAAAATTTACCATCCATCGTGAGTTCGTGACAAACCTCAAGAATAAACGAAAAACTTAATTATAAATTTTATCACAATTGCACATTTTACCACAAGTAATATACTACCAAATTTTTTTAAGGAAAAATAAAATGATTTCATTTTATTACCAATATAATGGTAAAATATAAATAAATAAAAAATGAATGGTAAATTTTCTAAGATGGTGAAAGTTGAACGGTAAAATTAACAAAAAGAAAATTCAAGTAATAAATAAAATATAAAAGTTGAGTAATAAAATTAAAAGAAAATTATGCTGTAAAATTCACAAAACTGTAAAAGTTGCATGATAAAATTTAGCATTAAGCCTAAAAGAAAACAGATTAAAAAAAAACAGGTCGTCAGCTTAAAAACAGAGCCGCTTCGCGTGATTCACCTACAATGGCATCTAACGACTTCTTGCTTGCAATATTATTTTCTTGGCTGAACTCTTCTTGCTTGCAATGCTTTCACAGTTTTACTCTTCACAAATTATAAAAGTATCTTACACGAAATGTATATATCTTTTTTTTTCTATTTTTTAAGCGAAATAATAGTAATACACTTTTTAAACATATTTCTAGGTTAAGTTTTGATATGACAATTAAGTTAATTTTTAATTTTTTTTACTGATTGGAAATGTTTATTTGATTGCTAAATAAGATTTTTTAACAGTTGCTAGTATTTTTTGATATGTGAGGATTTTTTAAAATTTTAGTTTCTAATATTTTATATTTTCTTTCACTTTTATCCTTAATTATTTATTCATTGTTCTTGTTATATTTTTTTAAATAAATCATAATTTTATTATTTTCTATCATATACATTTTTCACTATTTCAATAACTAATTTTATCAAACATATATAATTTAATAAGTTAGTTTTTAAACTTTCAGCTTCTTATTGTCAATTACTAGTTAATTTTTCAGGTTTGCATCTTGCAACTAATTTTTAAATTAATTTTATCAAATATAACCTTGGTGTTTGATTTAATGGTAAAAAAGCATGGTAAGTACCATCAAAGTCATAGTTAGTTCAAGTTATCACTAATCGAAACACTTAATGCGATCTTTAAGAAGGGTTAAATACTTTTTTCTTACTTGCAGTTTAGTATTATTTTAAGTTTTTCATTAAATTCTTTTCGTTTTAGTTATCTTAAAATGTATTTGTTTTATTTTTTGTTCTTAACCCATTGAACAATAAAAAAACTATTTTAAACAGTAAAAAAATTAAAAACATTATCTAAAATACTTTAATTATTAAAAATATATTTTTCAAATACTAAAATGAAAAAAATACAAAAATAAAAATAAAAAATGTTAAATTATAAAGATGAAAAATATATTAAAATTTTTAAGAATTATAAATCTTCCGAATCATGAATAATAGAAATAATTAAAATCTGTTTGTTTTAAATATTTATAGGAATATTATAAGTTTTTTTGGAAATAAAAAAGTAACATAATAAATTTTATTTTCGACATAAAAAAATTAGATTCTCACTTCTCTCATAAAAAAAATTCAGTGGAAAACTCAACAAAAAATTTTCATAAGAATTTTAGATTCTTAAAAATGATTTTTAAAATGTGTACATCATCTCTTCCATGTCTCCATCGTATATAAAACACATTATGTGATTCCAAATTCTTACAAAGGAATAGGATGTTTTAATTTATTCTAAATCTTTATTCTTTAGGAATTAGCACCATCAAAATGAGTATTCTTTAATTTAATATAAAATTAAAGAATATTTAAAAAATTAAGAAACTTGACTTTAGGGTCCATTTTTTCATTCTTTAAATAGATCGGGAGTATTCTTAATAGGAATGAATGCGTGTATGCCTGTTAATATATGATTTTCTGTTGACTATTTGGAGGAGTGGTCCAATGTATATTTAGTTTTAAAATATATTTTAAGAAAAGTATCTTTTAAAATAAAAATAAATATTTACTAAAAATATCATATTATATTTAGAGTTCATTATTTAAATTTTTAAATAAAAAAATACTCACTAAATCTTCATAATTGATGGTAGGAGATATAAGGATGATTTTGTGGTAAAAATATAAGGGAGGGAGAGATAGGTAGTGTCTTTGAGTCTCACAGCTAACAAAAATTTAACATATTAAGTATTAGCAACTAACATTTTATTGATAAAAAAATCATAATTAATTGTATTAATTTTGTTACAGAATAATTTATTGTATTTAAAAAATTCATTAATAATAAAGACAATGTATTTCACTTTTCTTGAGACATTATTGATTACTATTTACAGGCAAGATTTTATCAATTTAAATTTTTGTTTTTTTTTTCCTTTGAAGTAATAGTTATTTATAAACAATATCTTTATTTATATAAAGGAGAAGGATGAGATAGTTTTGAAATATAAAAGGAGATGGGTAAGAGTTATTTTTGAAGAAAATCAAATTCATGAGGTTATCTTTTATATATATATATATATATATATATATATATATATAAAAAGATGTAAGTGGGACATTTTTGTAAATATCATTTTGGAGCATAGAGGGTAAATTAGTAATTAAAAGGAAATAAAATTTTAATAAAAATATTTTATTTTAAAGGAGAATACTTTGATATTAATAGATAAATTAATTATTCACAATAATGATATATTAATTATAGGTTTTAATCAATAAGAAAAATTAGCAGTTTTACTCATAATTTTTGTATAAGAAAATTTTATTAATATTTTCATTTTTTAATGACAACAACCAATAAGAAAATTTTACTCAAAAATTAACTTTTAATCAATTTTTAATAATAAAAAGTTATACACAAAAAAATTATTTCCTTATATATCTTTATAAAATAAACAAATTCTTTAATAAGAAAAAAATATTTTTTTAGTTATATAATTATATTACATTTATAAAATTATTTCACATTATATAATATCTATATTTGGAGAAGATATTAAGTTTTTTTGTGTGAATAATAAAAATAATTTAATTTGAAATTGAAAATATGATGGTTCATCACTTAAAAAAATTGTTAAAAAAATAGTTTTGCTATTAAGTATGAATGTTTTGAAGGTCACTAACATCTTAAAAAAATTAATACCATAATAAGTCACTATGAATTTTAATTAAAAAAATGATTTCATATTTGACTGTTACAAATATGAAGTATAGCCATTATTGATAATTGACAGTTATAAATGAAAAACACTCATTCTTATAAGATGTATAATAGATATTTAACATTTAAATAAAGTAAAATAATAAATATTAGACGTTTTTGGTTGAAAACTAAAAGTATATAAGAAGTATAAAACCAAAAACTAATCATTTGTAAGAAAAAGAAATAAGAAACATTTTATATATAAAAATAAAATAAAATTAAGGTACATTTCATACATAAATGTTTGGTTAAAAATGGTGAAATAAAAGGAAGATTTTAAAAAACTGTGAAATAAAAATAAAAATATAATATTTAGAGTTCATTCATAAATTTGATTAATAAATGTTATGATCTCAATGCACGGGTTTTAATTTTTTTTATCAGGTTTTGAAGGTTACTAACATTTTTTAAATAAATTAATGTGTTATAGTTTTTAAAAAATATGATTTCAAAATGTAATTATTCAATACTATTTCAAATATGCAGTGCACGTATGTTTTCCTCGTAAGAAAATGCAATGCAGGATCTGTAACCTTAAAATTAATGGTCTAAAATAAATAAGGAAATAATTGTTATTAAAATCTAATTATTATAAAATTAAATGTTAGTAATAACTAAAATTTTAAAGGAATAAATCCTATTCGTTGATATTATTATACTTGATGAACGTATTAGATTAAAAGACACTACATATAAAATTGTCTTTTCTCTGCCCACAAATGACACTTTCATTCCGCTCAAGTTTACTGAATACTTTTGGTAGACGTTCATTCTGTAATTCTATCAAGGTAACGGTTTTTATTGCATAAAAATGCAAATATTGTTACCAGTTTTTTAAAGTATCTTTATTTAGTTGATGGTATTGTGTGTCATCTTTTATGAGGATTTTTAAATGGAGATGGAAGATGATCCTTTCTGCAATGATGCTAATGCATGAATTGTTGATCTCAAAAGAACTTATTGGTGTAAACTTTTCCCTGCATATGCAAGATCATTTTTTTCATAAATTAATTTTGCTTAGTGATTTGATTTTTTTAAGAGGATTTTGTTGTTGTTTAGTTTTGGTTGTTATTAAATTAAATTATCCTGAGATGCATGACAAAATGAGATTGCCGAATATTTTTTTCAGCTGATTTTTATATTGAAATTCTATCTGAATTAATTTGTGGCTGTTGTCATTAAGAAAATAATAAGGTTTATTTGACTAAGGGAATTAAAAAGATTTGGCAATGTTATGATTTATTTGGATGTGATTAGTTGACATTATTGAATGAGAATTGAAAAACGTTCATCCTACAAGTGAAGCGTAGATTCGAAGATAATGTCAAATACTCGAGAGGTCCAATATTTTTTACTCTGTATAATGACTGTGCAGTCGGTTCTTTATCTTATGATTCAAGTCTTTTTTTAAAGGATCCAATAAGTTCACTAACCATCAATTTTTATGAGTTAAGAAAATATGTATAAAAATTCATAATGATTTTTAATTATGTTAATTTATATCAATAAAAAAAATTATGTTGATTTATAATATTGTTTAAGTGAATCACCTACATGCATAAAAATAGTGAATCATATAAGGAGATTAATTTTATATCATTTAACTATACATGTTTAATTGAGTTGTTAACTTAAAAGGAAACTTAAAATGAATATTTAATTGAATCATATATTCAATTTCGTTTTCAATAAGCTTTATTTCTTTCCAATTAAATCAGGGAACTATTTGTTTTTATTTCACTTAATTGAAGTAAATTTTTTTTAGCAAATATTATATTATTTTTTTAAAATATTTTTAACATACTTTTCATCTTTTGAAAATGATACAAAATTAGTGTTTTACAATTAATTTAATTATCAACAATATTTTAATCCGATTTCAATCCCCATTTCCTAGGGATAATAAAAAAATATCATTTTTACTTCATATTATTATTTTATTCATTGAAAGTTAATATTGTAAAAAAAACAACATTTAATTGATATACAAAATATATTTGCACCTAAATATTATTATCATATAATCATTATTGCAGGAACAACAATAACGGTTCAAAAGTCTTTACTTTCCTTTTAAAAAAAGTCATTACTTAAAAACACAAAAATGTTATTATTAAATTGAAATTATTTTTGTAAAAATTGTAATTATTTATTTATTTGTTGTCTTTTAAATGCCATGATTCATATTACAAACTTCAAACCGTTTAATCTTCAAAAAAAAAAAAAATAAGCTTAACAAATATCTTCCAAAAATTAAATCCTTTACTATTTTATTTTTTTATAATTGATATTTTGCTATTTTCAAAAAAATAATGATCATATATTATAATAATAAATGATTATATTGAACTATATACTATTTTACTGAAATATTGAAAATGTTTTTTGAATTACTTTTTTATCAAAAAAAATTGTATATATTGATAATAATTTTTGGAATTATTTATTTTTCTATTCATCCAATAATTTTTAAAATGTATGTAATGGTATTTATTTCCCATGATATTTTTAATTTTTTTTCAAAAAATAATGACTAATGATATTATTAATTCCCATAAAAAAAGTTGTAATCCAGTCTTCAACAAAAATTATTATTGATATTATTTATAATCGATATATAAATATATTGAATTTTTTAAAATATTCTTAAAATTTAAATTTATATGTACATTATATAATTTTATTAATTTATTTTATATTTTCGTATTTATATGTTTTCAGTCAATTAAAACTTAATAGATAATGATATCCGTTTAAATTTAAATTTATACTAATTCATATGATAAGGATAACTATAATTATTTTTTAATGAAACAATATTGGATTAAATTATGAAACTTGATATATTAATTTTTTTGTGGTTTTATATATTTCAAATTATTTTATTAATTTATTTTCATTAAACATAGACAATCATATTTAAAATAAAATTGTGACGTTGGTTGGATAAAAAAAATTAAAATTTATTAAAATCTTTAAAAAAAATTTATGACTATTTTCAACTTAGAATAATCATTTTGAGTGAATAATACAAGTTAAATAAATAGTTCAATTTTATTATGTAAGTTTATGGATAGGTTAAATATTACACTTGATCTATTAATTCTACTGTAATTTTGCATATTTTAAATATTTTCTTAGTAACTATCATTTAATTATTTGTTTCATTAAATAAAATAAATACACTTAAGATGAATTTTTCCACCAATTAGATATAAAAAAAATTAAGTAAAAGATGTCATATATTTTTTTATAGACATCTATGTCTGACAGTTAAATAAAAAAAGAATAAAAATCAAATAAATATACTCAAATTCTTTGTTTACCCGTGCAATATGAATCAAAAATCTAGTTATATATAAAAAAATGTTGTCTTTATTTCCACTTAAATTTATATTAAGTTAAAGGTTTAAAAAATAAATTAGGAGAGAGTTTGTTTCAAGTTATAAAAATTTCTATTCCTGAATATTATATTTCTATAAATGTTATGCACGAGAATGTTATTCCCATTGCATTAAGAATTTTAGGGAATAAAATTTATCTCATTAAAAAATATAAAAAAAGAAGTGGCCTATGCATGGGAATGGTATAGTTATTGTAGTGTGGAAAAGAGTCCGTCGGAAATTTGCTTTTTTCTTGTAGTGTGGGAATGGTATAGTTATTGTAGAGAATCACTTTCCATATTCCCATGCATGGGAATACAAAATAAGTAGCATAAACATGTGTATTTCATATGCCTACACATTAAATTATTTCTGAGATTTTTTTTATAAAACTTATAATAAACATGAGAATTTGATATTTTAAGTCCATATTTAGGAATCTTTCAAGATAACTTGAAAACAAAAAGCCTTCTAAATAAAAATTACATGTCATTGTGCAACATAAGTTAGTTCACGATAAAAAGAAGAGTATAACTACAGTACATTTTTTTAATGGATTCACCCCTTTTGTTAGTTGCACAGAATCAGCATTCACTACCTCTATTAATATTCTCTGAATATTGTTTGAAAGGATAGGGACAAAGAACTATCCCAATCATGCATTTGAAAAACCCTTGAGGTTGCAAATGAATTAGAAAAGTTAAATAAAATTAGTGAATGAATGATACAGCAGCATCCAATTATAGCGTGTTGTAAAGCAAAGCATTTTTTTATATTAAAATCAGCATAGCAAAGCATTTTTAATTATTATAGGAATTGGTAGGTATTTACATCTGTAATAATAATCTCATTCTTTAATCAGTGGATTATCCTTTCTTTTCCTTTTTCATTCTAGTACGTACCTGTCAAATTAACGTATCCCACATTATCTAATACCTAATCTCATTTTAGATTTTACATTTTTTCATTGTTGTACTTATCAAAATTTAGAGTTGATTTAGGGTAGATGTGAACAATAAGGGCTCGATAATCTCACAGGTCACACTATGAGTATCTTTCTTAGAAGGATAAGAGTAAGTGAATTAGGTGAAAATGAGATAATAAAAAAAAATGAGATAATAGAATGAAGTAGGAGCTGGGGTTCCATGTTTGTAGGAATTATTATAGTTGTGTAACAACTAACAATCCTGACAGATAATTACTAATTTGAAATAATAGCTAATTGATAAATTATGACTTATAAATAATTGTTAGTAGATAATTTATAATTTGTAAATAATCCAATGGATTATAGATAATTCATCTATTATAGATAATTAAGTATTTGTCACTTGATAAGGAGATTATAACATTATTGTTATTATTCAAATAATGAGGTATTATAGATGAGGTATCATAGATAATATGTTTAGTTCAATAGCCTGATTGCTAAGGATTGCTAAGGACAAAACATTTGTGTTCTTATAATTGATATAGAGGATTGACATGGAGGACTGACGTCCGTGCTAGAATACCATATCGCTTATCATGTGTATTTTGTGAAATAATTGTGATAAGTCAAAATTGGTCACTTAAAGTTGCTTGTTTGAAAATTAAAAGGAAATCTTGTGATATAAAAATGAGTATTAACATGTATTTAGTTTAAATGAATTTGAATTCGGATTTATTAATTAAATAAGATCTCAATTTTTTAAAATAAGATTTCATACGTCAGTCTTGTGATGATAAATATACATATGAAAAAATAAATTTTATTAAAAATAACTAATCAAAATTTTCAGTAAAAAAATTAATTATTAACAAAAAATTGATGATATTCTACGTTAACATAATAACAATAAAATAAAATTATAATGAGTTGCCGAAGATCTTTCCTTGGATCAATCTCGAGGTTAACATGTTCTAGAAATTCTCAGACAGTGGCTAGATACTTGACAGGAGCTGGTGAAGGAAAGTATTTCCTGTTGGGGACTAATATTGCAAGCCATTAGCAGAAGCCAAACTAGCTGATCCACTGTAAGAACATCTACCGAGAAGCCAATAGATGTGAAAACGTCCTAGCAAATCATGCATGCAAGATGGGAAAAAGTTCCTTTTGGTTTTTTAGCAATCCTGTGTTTTGGTTTATGATTATTTCATTTTAAATTAAATTAATTTCAAAAATAAATTTTGCATTAATTGTCATATGAATAGCTAAATTTTGATCATCAAACTCTTATGAAATTATTTTTGTTTTTAACTTATTTTATAAAATTAATTTGAACTGATAATTGATTTTTTTTATTATTTTCGTATTAAATTAGTTTTGATACTTAATTTCATATTTATTTCCCTCATGATATGTTGATTGGCTATTTCATTTATTATAAATAATAATCACAAAATTAGTGTAAAAAATACATATAGTCTATGACTTCTTATTACTTGAACCCTATCCTCATCCTGTGATCTATGAGGACCTCATCATATATTGTGTTTGTATCTTTTAATCACAAAATTTATGTATGTAGACAAAAGCTTTTATAAGTATATGTCATTTTTCTTGTAGTATGACTTTTTTTCATCTCTAAGATAAATTATATTTTTTTTTCTAACCTTGATTTTGTTATGAATTTGTCAACTAATTTTAGTTCGAAAATGTAAATGCATACAAAATAAGTATGAAATTAATTTTTTATCTAATCAGAATTTAAATTCTGTTGATTAAAAGATACAAATCACTACTACTTATATCAATCATTATTAGTTATCAATCATATATCTTAATTCTAGTAACTTTGGATACAATCTTTGAGGAATGCTAGGGATCATACTTTCGCACACACTCTTTAAACACATTCCTTAAACAAACTCCTATTCATTGGCCCAACTCACCTCTTTTTAAAACCACAACTTGTCTATCGGATATTCAGGTTTAGTAACTTTGTATTTTTTTAATATTATTTTTCATTAATTTTAAAACCCAAGATTGTCCTCCTCACCGCACAGGTAGCGCACATCATCAAATTCATCCAAAATCAAAGTTGCATCTATGCTTTTCTTTTTCTCCATACAAGTTCAATTTCAAGTTTATACTTTTAAACTAGAACGGTAACCGTGCATATGCACTTGACAAAATTAAATGTATAATATAATTATATATATTTAATAATAATTGTGTAAAATTTAGTAATTGAGATCAAAAAGTGATAAACTTGGAATATGTAATATATTTAATAAAATAACACTGTTTATTTAGCTAATAATTTTTAAAAAATCAAAAACACTAACATTTTTGCAAAAATTCACCAGAAAAAATTACAAACAAAGTTTAAAGAAACTAATAGAGTATGATGCACTTAAATTATAATTAATCAATCCATAATATAATAAAATTAGATTTTGAATCTTATCACTCTAATATAATTCTTTGGCCAGTCGCCTCCAAATTAGAGTAATTTGCAAAAGACTTCCATCTAGAACCAATCTTTGCACTCTTGATCCAATTATTATAAATAATCTTGCATTTTGTAGTTCCTTGCAAATTAACATGGGTGAATTATGCATCTTCCATAAAGTAATCTACCCATGCAAAGTTAATAAAGTAACTTGGATAAAAATAGCTTAATCTTGTATCAATAACAAATGAATAGCTTAATCATATACCGGTAACAATGTTTTAATAAAAAAAACTAATTACATTGAAAAAAGGCTTAACTGGTTTAAGATATTTATTAAGAGTTTAATAATTAAATTAAGAAGCATATAACCATAAATTCAAGTAACATGGACAAATGTTCAATTTCTTATATCATAATATATATAAATGTGTGTGTGTGTGTGTGTGTCAATGCAAACTCAATACCAACAAATTGAAAATAAAGCCAACACCACCATTGAGAAAGAGTAATTGCAAGTAACAATGTGTTTTTAATTAGTTCATAGAGCTACAAGTCATGTAAGAAATTTAGAGCACACTAATAATTTTATTTATCTTAAATTAAACAAAAACTACATTATTATCAATATTTTTTGATCATTTTCTTTTCTATCATCCAATATGTACACATTTTTAATCATAAAAAAATATGGATGAAAATAGACACTTATCCACGCCTGCTTGCTGCTGATAGAAGACTTGTTGATTCCTTAAATGAAAACATCAAGAAATCCATTAATTAGACCCCAAAAAACAAAAAAAAATGAAGAAAATTAAAAACAAATATGAAATAGCTATAAGAAATCTTACAATTTTTCTACTTGAAAGGTCATGCAACATAGATAGATAAACTAATGAAATTAGCTATTAGAAAATATCAGCTAACAAAATCATATAACTTCTTATATTTTAGTTTAATTAGTTATTATATTTAATTAATGAAAACATAAAATGTATCTATGTTGGATGATATGAGCTCTATCAATGGTTTCTATACCATTAAGAAAATGAATAAATGTTGGATGTTGAGTATTTTAGTCCCAACAAAATAACACCATAACTACTCCTAAACAAACTCAATACCAAAAAACACTTAATGCCAAATTGAAAATAAAGCCAACACCACCATTAAGAAATTTAGAGTACACTAATAATTTTATTTATATTAAATTAAACAAAAAACACATTATTATCAATATTTTTTTAAGCAAGGTCATCGATGTACATTGGCTTGATGTATAGAGGCAACTGAATAAGCATAATAACAGTTATACCACAATCTATCTCCTTGATAATAAATCAAAGTCACAACTCACAATTATTACGAGCCTGACAATATTTTGTTTAAAATAAAACAACAAAGAAATAACTAAAGGAATTATATGAGCTTTGTAACATCCTAGGGAAACCATATAGAATAATGTTAGTTTTGTGTGTGTGTGTTTGCATGTGCGCATATATCGGCCGGTGTTAAATTCTGTCACTAACAAAGAATCTAGGTATCAATATCTACAAGTCAATGCGCAATTATGATTCTTGTATTATTTCCTTACATAGAATGACATATTTTTACTTAGAATTTCATTTGTTTAGAACTAACGCATCTTATTTTGGTATACCTTGTCTCCACAAATTCTCTAGAAACTTTTGTGTCACAAAGACTTCACCAAAAGCCTGTTGGTAACTCTTTGGAGAAATTCTTTGTATTAACCTTGTAGAGAAATCTGAAACCTGAGGGTTATGCAGTATAACTTATTTAAAGTTTCCAATTATGGAAGAAATAATTTATCTTGAATACAATATGTAACCATACATAATAAAGTAACAGTAAAAAATAATAATAAAATTAAAAAATCTTTCTTTAGTTTGAAATACCTTAGAAAGTGATAACATGTGAGCTATCTTAGTAGATATCTCTCCAAACATGAGATATCTGCAAAAGATTTATAGCAGAAAAAACCAGATTAAATTTCATAAAGTAGACAAAATAAGAACATAGAAAAATTGATGTGCAAGATTTTTAGTCTGCAGCAAGTCAGAAACAAAAAAAAAAATTGGTAGGTTCCAAACTAAAAGGATAAAATTGAAATTAGAAGGTAAAACAATTAGGAGCAAGCTTAAATATTATTCAAAAATATAGAAAAAAGATTGAAAATAGGATAGAAAACTAAAGAATATTATAAAAGAATTAAATTGATATTTTTAAAAAGAGTTTCCTAATTTTCATTGAAAGCTTAAAAGAATTAAATTGATATTTTTAAAAAGAGTTTTCTAATTTTCATTGAAAGCTTGAACTGCCTACTTCATGATCAAACAATAGCCCGTACATTGTCTACCTTGACTCATACAAACATTTTTCATTCCTAAATGGGACAAAATTTCTTGTGCACAACATTACTCTATTGCTTTGTCAACCTACACTTGAAAAGACAATACTTACCTACACGAGTTAGTTGTCACCTCTATAGGTAACCACACTCCTTTTATCAGCTGTGTATTAAAGGAAAAAAAAATCAGAGTGTGGTGCATAGAGAACATTATAGTGAAGAAGAAGCAAAAAAAAAATCACCATGTAAAAAATGAAGTAGTTAAGGAAGCAAAAGAAATTACAAAAACTGCATATCTAATTAGGGTGGGGGGCTTCAAAGGATAATGCTTATGTGCATGCCAAAAAAATTGAAATCATGCATATCAGTAACCATAGAAGAAAAAAATGGGGAAAATGAGAGATGAAATGAAACTCACCAAAAGCATTCACCTTTGCATACAAGACCACAAAAATGAAGAAGGGGAAAAACACAATTGACAACATAACAAAAATGAAATATTTTGATGGAAGTAAAATAAAAATTAGAAAATGGTATAAACTTATCCAGACCACCACGCAGTTTCGATTCCTGGAACAAAAACTATCAAGCGAAAATCCTTTAGAAAATAAGATAGCAACTACAATGCCATTTTGAAAATGCACGGCAGTGATTTAAATATTCTATGGCCTCATCTAGCATTAAAGCTTTGTCTGTCTATTGGAAACAAACACAAAGGAATCATCAAGAAAAAAATAATTCTAAAAAAAACAGAATAGTAGTATTTTGTAAGATTAATCAACTTAATGAAAAGGCAAATGATTATATCTATATGTAGAGATATAGTACCTTGTTGGAATTTGGAATTAAATTTTTCAAGGCTTTCATTTTCTCGTTAATCCTACTCCTATTTCTCTGCACACATCAAAATCATCAATCACAACTAAGAAAAATAGAAAGATTTCTCATAAAATTGAAAGATAAAAACATAACCTTTTCAGATAAATTTTGCAAGACTTTCATTTTCTCGTTAATCCTACTCCTCATTCGCACACATCAAAATCGTCAATCAGAACTAAGAAAAATAGAAAGATTTCTCATAAAATTGAAAGATAAAAATAGAACCTTTTTAGATAAATTATGGAACTCTATAGCTCTACTCTTGCTTGACGATGAACGTGGTGTTGGGACAGATTATGCAGTACAAGGATCAGATTCAGTAGTTGCAGAGAAGCACTGTCGAGAAGTTTTGAAAAAAAATACAGTCAATGTAGAAATATTTAACAGATTTATAAAATGAAAAACAATACTCAAAATTAATTTTTATGATTAGGATTTCACTTATGCTATCATCCATATCATCATTTTTTTTGGACAGATGAGCATGATATTTCTTTCCCAACCTTTGAAACCACCAAAACATATCAAGTAAAATCATAAAGATTAAACTATTAAAACATAAAAATTACCTCAGAAAACAACACACTTACATCTAAACTAATTAAAGATAAGGCTTTACCTCAGCAACATGAAGTTTTTTCAATATTGAATTTATAACATCTTCATCCTCAGATATCTGAGATACAGAAAAATGGGGGTTACTATTGGGAATGCTCTTTATACAAAAGCTATTGGAATTAAGTGTATGGCAAGGGCCCAAGAAACCTAGGTTTAGGTTTCTTAGTCTCCTATATATAATAATCCTATTTGCTCTAGAAAAGTGAAGAGTTGCCATCATTTCTCTAAAATAGAAAAGTGCCCACACACTTTCCCTCTCCCTTGTTCAAGAATAGCTTGGAAGATTTGCCATTTGTAGCCGATTGAGGAGGCTAAGAGAGGACTCGCCAAAGATAAATGAGGATATTGCATTCACGCTTCAAGAGGTAATTCTCTCCTTTTGATGAGAAAGGCAAGGATGATCTTATAACATTCAAACATACTAGGTCCAATACACTTCCGCATATTCTATGAAATCCTTCAATTGGTATCAGAGGCTAGGTTATACATTTGATGTTGATCTAGTCTTTTATGTGATATGACACGTAGGGTTCTATGTTTATGTTGGATTACACATATGCTATGTTTTTTATAATTTTTTCATAAGATGTATGATTTTATAAAATATGTGCTTAAATCCATAGTAGAACAATTGAATGTATTTCTTTTGGATATGTAATAAGGAGGTCGATCCCTTATGATTAGGCTTCCTTAATTTTTTTTTGTTTAGCAATTTTATTGTTGTAAGAGAAAGGTTCAAATTTTGCATCCAAAAGATGTTCATCCGTCACTGTTTGAGTCTTTTCATGACTATCCGAAGCTTTTATGGAAAATTTGAGGCCATAGCATGAAAAAGGACAGAAAAATGATGGGAACCAGAATCAGAGCCTCTGCCAGATGTGTTGCATGCGCCTCCATGCGCCACTATAAGTGGTTGCGAGTGGTACTTATGCTCTAGTATAAATGCAGCGCGTGAGAGCACGTCCAATGTCCTTTTCTGATGGTTCAAATGACCGCATGATCCTCTCTCCATGGCAGTTCTATCCATATGGTGGGCTAGGTGATGAGAGGTCCATGACGGATTAGCTCAAAAAATAACAAAGAGAGAATAATTTTGTTTTTAGGAAACCATGGATTAAAGTTTTACACTTACCATTTTTATGATTAGATGGATTATATGTGATAACATGATTTTTATGATAACATGCCATATATAAAATATTTGTGTCATATCACAGTATTGGTAATTACTTGATCATGCATAAATTCTATTATGTTAATGGTAATTTTGATTGATTTTGAATTCAAATTATTTGATTGATGATAATTATGAAAATAATGAGAAAATTTAGGAAATTAAGGTTTATGACCATTGCTTAATTAATGGTCATTATTGATTTTGAACTTAAATTATTTTACTAATAGTTATTATGTCCCAACAACTAGATTAATGATCATTATGACAATAATGAGAGAATTCAGGAAATTATGTTTAGATTTTTTAAAAAAAATAATTTTGAATTCAAATTAATGATCATTATGAATTTCAAATTCTAGATTAATGATTGAATTAATTGTTTTAAAAATGATTTTGAATTCAAATTAATGATCATTATGAATTTCAAGTTCTAGATTAATGATTGGATTAATTATTTTAAAAATGATGTAGTTATCTTTTGTTTATATTCATTTGGTGACTAGGAAAGTGATTTTAAGTACAGTGGTTATTTAATTAGTCATCATTGCAATAGCACGAAGAGACTCTCACTAAACTTACACACTTACCTTGCCAAAGTGGTTATTTAAGTACAATTTATTGTATGATTGTAAACTGTGTGCTTTATTTTTTCCAAAAAATGTCGTCTTTCGATATGTTAGTTACTATCTTGAGTCAAAAGCCTATGGATGGTACAAACTACAAACAATGGAAAACTAATTTGGATATTGTTCTGCAATATGAGAAACTAAACTTTGTCCTAACTGTAACGACTCACCTTGTCGCTACGATATCCCTAACTCTTAATCGTGCAAATTCAGATTTTAATGAAAATCCCATTAATTTGATTATGAAAATGGTAGTAAGTTTTTCGCAATAATACAATTATCATACATATATTACAATTACATAATTAAACACATATGTACTTATATATTAAATCAGTACATGTCATCCACATGTTAGAGTTTTCTTTAGTTTTACATGTATATACACCTGAAATTACATATCTAACAAAAAGTCAAAGAACTAACTAAGAAAAAGTTGATTAACAAAACATAACTCTTTCCTAAAAAGAACTCCAACGTCATCACGTCAGCTTGGCGGCTCCAACCAAAAAGAATCTCCCTCCAGAGTCACCTACTACTGTTTGTCTGCTCACGCGAATGAAAGTTCGCGATCATCATAGGTACCAACCACACGGTACAACAAAAGTAAGGGTGAGTTTATTATATAAAATCAACAAGCATCAAATAGCAGCAGTTGGAAAAGAAACAACATTACCCACCACAATCATTAACAAAAAAAAATCCATGATTCCAATACACACTCAACAAACCAATCATCCAATGCATTTCACAACTAAAGCAATCATGCATAGAATGATGCATGCACCTGACTCATCTATCATCATGCAATGTGGTACCATATCCCGGAAATAGCCTCTCACAGGAAAAATGATTCACTGCCTATCAGGGCCACCCTGTCGTGCACTGGCCATGCCCCCTGGTGATCAGTCAGCATCGCTAGGGAATTCCAAACCTGATGACCCCTTAGTACTTGCGTTTTCAGCCCATTGAAACCCACAGGTACGTGCATGCCTTCATTCTATTTCCATCCATGCACATGAAGTATGAAACATGGGCATCATCAATGTATGACCATGGCCAGGAACAAATCCTTCCCCGCAAGGATGACCAGTCATACACGCCTCATGTACATACATAACACACCAATGTGGGCTCACCGATGTACTGACCATGGCTAGGAACAAATCCTTCCTCGCAAGGATAACCAACTGGTCACCGCACCCCACGTGTATATACACAACATACAACCATGGCACCAACAATGTATGACCATGACCAGGAATAAATCCTTCCCCCGCAAGGATAACCAACTGATCACTGCACCCCATGTGTATATACACAACATACAACCATGGCACCATCAATGTATGACCATGGCCAGGAACAAATCCTTCCCCGCAAGGATGACCAGTCATACACCCTCATGGGTATCCATGTATATCCACATCACATAATGACAACCATGGGCACCATCAATGCATAATCATAGCCAGGAACAAATCCTTCCCCGCAAGGATGACCAATCATGCACCCCCATGGGTATCAGTGTACATACGCATCACCTCATCTCGATATCATCATCATATATATAAAATTCATCTTATTTCAACATTATCCTCATAAACATCAACTTCATCTCATTTCAACATCAACATCCATTTCATCATCATCTTATTTAAACATCATAAACCACATCATCATTATATCATTTATACATCATCAAACAAATCATCATTATTTCATTTAATTATCACCAACACATCAATAATATCTCATTTCAACATTATCAATGACATCAATATCACCTCATCCATCCACAATCCCTATTACCACGAGACTGATATTTTAGGAAAATTCTAAATTAAAGAGGAGGACTACAATATAGAAAACACACTCTTATGCCCATTTAAAAATTTGATAAAGAATTAAATTGGAAAACATATTATAAAATTTTGGCCAGAGTCTCCTATGTAATTAAGACTTTTCCAAAAAATCCAATCATCACAATAATAATATCATTCACAGTTTTATCCATCAACAAGCCAATTCATCTCATCCCATTAGTTACAAACATCATTTGTCTTGAAAACAAGCACACACACACAGGGACAAACACACATTAATCATAAATACATCGCATCCCATTAATTAAAAACTTAGTTTTTCTTGAAAACCAGCACACAGCAGGGACAGACAAATATCCTCATAGTTGGACTCCGTGGCCCCCAACTATGGTATCAAAACTATAACCAAATAATAAACTCTCCTTACCTAACTAGGAGTTCTCCTGTTAAAACCTCACAGTGTTGTTTTGGAGATCCTTCAATACGTGTGTTTTCCTCCAAACGCAGAGCTCTATATACCAAATCAAAGACAATTCAATATAGATTTCCAAGGTAAGATCAAAATTAACATTTGAGGTCAAATACCCACACAAATAAAAAATGGGCTAAAAGGGTGTTTTGGGAGTTCACATCAAAAGACATCATTTTGAAATTTCAATCACACCAATGTGACTGGGGTTCAACAAGGATCACATAAATGACATCAATTTCATAAAAATGATACTTTTACAACATCTCATTTTCAAAGGATTTTTCAAAGGAAGTGTAAAACTCCCAACAACGGTACCCAAAACACAAGAGACACTAAGAAAAGTTTAAACTAGCTAGGAGAAGACAAAAGAAACTAGGATTATCTCAAGGAAACCAAGAAATAAATATTTGGAAGCTCTGTTCTCTACCAAAACTTCGAGAAGAGTTTGAAAGATTTTACTCCAATTAAAAGGTTTCTCTCTGTGCGGTGGTCTCGTGGCAAGCAACGGCGGCCCATGGTGGTCACCGGTAGTCTTGGGTGGTGGAGGATGATGGTGGGAGGTTGGGGAATCTTTGGGAGAAGAAAAATCCTCCATTTTCATGGTTTGGATGCTGCTGTCCATATATAACACCGACTTCACTCGCCTAGGTGAGTAAAAATGCCTGCAAAATTCGCCTGGGCGAGTTGACCCAATTTTAAAATATCTGTTTCAGTGAAAAATTATTATCTCACTTTACAGATGTTATATCGCCAATCTCAACGGTCAAATGTTTTATATGTGAGTTAGGAACCTACCTGTAAAATATGAAGACGATCCAACGTTAACCAATTCAGAATAGTGATTTTACTAAAACTGATTTCGGGTTAAACTCGGAATCACTCAAATACAACGCATCTCAAACAAACTCCACATAACTTGACCTCTACGCCAAGCAATTGCACATGGATAATTCACATAACATTTCAACTAATCCTAATTAATAAAGTAATCAAATTATACAAGGAATACATCACACATATATTTTAAGTTACGAAATTTCAGGGTGTTACACTGACTACCCTTAAGCCAGCACAACCTGAAGAAAATGCTTTTGAGGAAATAAGGAAGAAATTTTCTGATTGGTAGAAGGTGAATGTTGCAGTTCGCTGCTACATTTTGTCCAGTCTCGTTAATCACTTATAGGAGCAAGTAAACATACTTGAGAGTGGAGCAGAAATGCTCTGGACTCTTGATGGCATGTTTGCTACCCCTAGCTGTTCATCTAGGCAGAATGTGCTGGCTATGGTCAGCAAAACCGTGATGACTGGTGGAAGTGTCCAAGATCATTGTTTAACAATGATAGCAAACTTTAAACGAGAGGATGACCATGAGATTAAGTTTGATCAGGAGGTAAAGGTTGACCTCCTTATGCAGTCACTACCTGATTACTTCAACCAGTTCATAATGAATTATAATATGAACAAACTGAAATTGGATCTTACTCAGCTAATGCATGAGCTTGAGAGTGTTGAACAGTCTCTGGTCAAGCAAGGAAGTGCATTTTTTGCTGAAGGTTCTGTTAAACCTAAGGGGAAACCCAAGGGAGGCAACAAGAACAAGAAGAAGAAGTTAGATATTCTAGTTGCCAAACAAATTGCAAAGAAGCAGCCAACTGGCAAGTGCTTCAAGTGCGGTCAAAAGGGGCTTTGGAAGAAGAATTTCCTACGTGTGAACCGACCAAGTATGGGTAATTTACTTGTTATTGAGGCTCGCTTAGTGAAGAATTATAGTGATAAATGGATCATTGATTCAAGAGCCATTAACCGTGTTTGTTACTCTTTACAGTGGTTCAAACATAGCTTGCCAATCGGTCAAGGACAAAGAGTTTTGAGACTTGGAAATGGGGAGCTTGTCTCTACAGTAATAGTAGGAAAAGTTATTTTGTCATTTGATAATTGTAGAACTTTGGTTTTGGATGACTGTTTATTTATTCCAAATTTTAAGAAGAATTTAATTTCTATTAGTTGTTTGATTAAACATGATTTGACAGTTTAGTTTAATTCCTTAGTTTCTATAAAGAGTTCATCTTATTTTATATGTTATGGTACTTTTTTTAATGGTCTTTATTTCCTTAATCCTATACCCAATGAAGTTAATCATGTTGAATTAGGAGACAAAGAGCATGTTCATCTATCTAAGAAAATAAAGGTTTCCAATGAAACTTATCTTTGGCATTTGCGATTAGGTCATATTAACTCTAACAGGATACAAGGTTTGGTCAAGAGTGGGATTTTAAAATCCCTGGTTTTTGAACCAATACCAGTATGCGAATCATGCTTAGAGGGAAAAATGACAAAGCGGCCTTTCGAGGCTAAAGGAAAGCGTGCCACACTTCAACTAGAATTGGTACATACTAATGTATATGGACCAATAAATGTTTAGGCCAAAGAAGGGTATGGGTACTTCATCACATTCACTGATGATCACTCAAGATTTGGATACATATACTTGATGCATCATAATTCTGAAGCTTTTGAAAAATTTCAAGAGTTTAAGGCTGAAGTAGAAAAACATCGTGGTGTTCAAATCAAGACTCTTAGGTATGACTGATGAGGTGAATACCTATCTGGAGAATTTAGGTATTACCTGACCAAGGAGGGGATAGTTTCACAACTATCTTTTATAGGGACACCACAATAGAATGAAATTGGTAAAAGAAGAAACAGAACCCTTTTAGAAATGGTAAGGTCCATGTTGAGTTATTCGTCTTTGTCTGAATCATTCTAGGGATATGCCTTAGAAACTATCATGTACTTATTAAATTTAGTTCCATCTATATATGTTTCAAAGACACCCACATAATTATGGAATGGGCACACACCCAGTTTGAACCATATTCATATTTGGGGTGCTCTGGCACATGTCTTACAAACAGAAGTCAAATAAAGTAGACTCACATACATAAGTGTGCATGTTGGTAGCTATCCTAAAGGAACTAGAGGTTGGATGTTTTATAGTCCAAAAGGTAAGAAGGTCTTAGTGAGCACTCATGCGACTTTCCTAGAGGAGGACTATATGGCAAATTACAAACCAAAGAGTTTGATTGTTCTTGATGAGCTTCTCTCAGGTCAAGTTTTATCTCAACCTCAAGTGGTTCCATCTTATGTTCATATGGTTGTTCAAAGAAAGGAAAATATACCTGAAGGTAAACATACACATGAACTAGATACAGAACCACAAGTTCAATATAATGATCTACAATTGGAACCTTTAGAAATGCAAGTACCACTTGTTGAAGAACAAAATCAAGAATTGGTTAACCCACCTAATGAGGATCTTCAAGAAATTATTGATCCACCTAACTTGGATCCTCCAATAGATGCACAATAACAAGTTAGGCATAGTCGTAGTGGGATAATGATTTGTAAGCACGCAAGATATCTCTTGTTGGAAGAATCATACTAGGCTGTCACCATTGAAAGGGATGATGCAACTGAAGATGTTGATGCTTTGGAATGGCTTGGGCTATGAACTGTGAGATAGAATCTATGTGTTCTAACTCAATTTGGTCTCTTGTAGAACACCTAAAGGGATAAAACCCATTGGGTGTAAATAGATCTACAAGAGAAAGAGAGGATCAGACAGAAAGGTTGAAACTTTCAAAGTTAGATTGATGGAAAAAGGGTACACCCAAATAGAATGTGTAAACTATGAAGAAACCTTCTCGCCAATAGCCATGCTTAAGTCTATCCGGATTCTCTTAGCTATTACGACAAGTCTTAATTATGAGAATTGGCAAATGGATGTCAAGACTACTTTTCTAAATGAAAATTTAGAAAATGACATCTATATGCAAAGGTCTATCTATGGACTAAAGCAAGCATCCAGGTCATGGAACATTAGGTTTGATCAAGCCGTTAAATCTTATGGTTTTGAGTAAAGTCCTAATGAGCTATGTGTATATAAAAGAATCCAAGGGGAAGCAATATCTTTTCTAGTACTTTATGTAGATGATATACTCCTCATTGGTAATGACATAGATGTATTGTTAGGCATAAAGACCTGGTTGAACAAAAATTTTGATATGAAGGACCTGGGAGAGACAAATTATATTCTTGGTATTAAACTTTTATGAGACCAAAAGAATAGGTTATTGGCATTGTCCCAGGCCTCCTACATTGAGAAGGTCCTTGCTAGGTTCAGCATGGAGGATTCTAAAAATGGAACTTACCCTTCAGGCATGGGATTCATCTTTCTAAGGAACATTCTCCTAAGATTCCTAAGAAGAGAGAATGCATGAGTAGGATACCTTATGCTTCGGTTGTAGGTAGTCTAATGTATGTTGTGTTGTGCACCAGGCCAGACATATGCTATGCAATAAGAGTTGTTAGTCGGTACCAGTCTAATCCTGGAGAGGAACATTGGATAGCAGTTAAGCATATACTCAAGTATCTTCGGAGAATGAGGGATTATATGTTGGTCTATTCTAGTGGGAGTCTTGAAACCATTGGTTACATAGACTCAGATTTTCAAGGAGACATTTGAAAATACTATGAATACACTGCAAATGAACCAAGAGGAGGGGGTGAATTGGTTCAAACTGGAAACTTAAAATTTTTTGAAACAAATTGCGGAATTAAAATTTAGGATCGTATCACAAGTTCACCTTGATCAAAAACAGAAATCTTTCTTCACCTAAGATCACCCTTAGTAATGAAAGCGATGACAGAAAATGTTTCCTTGATAATAAAACTTGATTTCACAAAGACATACAATGAAACATACATAAATTTAGACAAGAGACAAGCAATTATACTGGTTCACCTCTCAACCATGGAGGCTTCATCCAGTTCTTCCAACCAACACTAGGTTAGAGTTATTACTATATCAAGAATCTTTTACAAGCACAGCACAAGTGACCTCTTTATCAACCCTAGATAAAGATATAGATTCTAAAACCCTATTAGAATACAAATCACTTAAGAAACTGAGAACCCTACTCAGAATCCCAAACACTAGTGAACCCTACACTAGCAAGCTTGAAAAGAATCCACTTGATATATCACAATTACAGCAGAACAAAATGTTAGAACTTCTGAAAAGAAAGGTTCAAGAAAAATACAACCTGAGATCCTTCAAGTATGAATGAATGAAACTAAATGATATTACCACATACTCCAGGTTGCAAAGATCAATAGCTCAGAATCCTAATCTTGAAAACCTTTTTTCTTCAAAACATTTTCTCTAGAAAACACTGAAATTCTTGATCACAAAGGATATTGTGTAAATTCAGAGCAAAACAACAATATGGACACTTTTGATCTCTCAGAAACCTTTTGTAAGTCACTCTCTCTCTTGAGTAAATCGCTCAATGTCTATTTATAAGAAAAAGACTCACCAAGCTATTAGAAAAACATATTTAACTGACAATAATCAATTAATCCGTCAGTGTAATCGATTAAATTGTCATAAGTAATCGATTAAATCAACTAGATAATCGATTAAACTGTTCATCAGCTTTCTGAAAATGGTTTCATGAACAAAATAATCGATTAAACCGTTCAGTAATCGATTATACTAGAACAGCATCATGAAAGATGAACTGAGATAATCGATTACAAAAGATGGTAATCAATTAAACTAGTGATGCATGATTTTCATAAAACAATATGTAATCGATTAAAACGATCATGTAATTGATTAAACTGTTCTTCAAGGCTTTTCCAAAAAAGATTGAATGTCTTTAATTGATTAAATTGCTTGTGTAATCGATTAGAGCAGTAAGATATGCTTTTTAAAGAACTTTATCCTTTGAGAACTTATTTTCATGAAAAACCAATTTGATTGCTTTAGAGATTTGCAAATATGAATGCATGATCATGAGAATGCAAATGCTATGAAGGATCACAAGGCATTTTAACTTGAACCACTTAACCAAATTACATATGCCATCAAATGATTGGGCATGTAAAAAGCAAAAACAAAATCAAGTCTTTAATCCTTGGTTCAATCTCCTTGTAGCTTCCTTTAAAGTCAACAACATTGACTTAAGAAAATCCACTTTAGGCTATGTGTTTGATAAGCGTTTGTCGTGTGGCTTCAAAACAATTTAACTAAGCTAATTCTGCAGCACAGGGTTAACCTAGGTCGACTCAGAGACACGATCAATATGGTTCTAGCTTCAAATCATTGGTAATAATAAGGGGGAATTTTGTCAAACAGTTGGTATGCGCAAAGTAAAACATGCAAGAACACAAACTAAAATTAAAGAACAATGCAGAAATTAACAAGATTATCAAAGAGTAAAGTAAAATAGATTAGAAAGCATCAATCCAATTCACCAACCCAAGCTATTCGAATCATCATCATTCTCATAAGTTGATTCTATCATGAACATTCATTCAATCTCAATAGAAGCAGTTCAATCGAATTAACCCCTAAATTAATTGAAACTACAAACCCTAATTGAAATATCATCCAATTAATCTGTGATTTATATTCAAAATTAGGCAATGAATCCATAACCTAATCCACTTTCAATTCTAAACGCATTCATAATCATGAAAACAGAATAGCAATTGAAGAAGAAAGTGAACATTCACACAGAATTCGAAATACTAAACCAGAACTCAAATTCTCCTCTTGCTTGGATTGGATCCTTGGATTGAGTGATTATTTAGCCTTCCATGATGATCACCAAGGAAAGCCCCATGAATTAAGTGCGGAAAAATGGAAGAATAGCAAAATGAAAATGAAGAAGATGAAGAACAATGAAGAACAAATGAGAGAAAATGAAGAACAAGCTTTTGATTCTAAAAACTAAAGAAAAGAAATAATAAACTTGTTTGTGCAAAATGTAAAGTGCTGTCCAAGTTTCACTAAAGTCACTAATATGTAGGAGTTTAAAATGGGCCATAAACAAACCCAACAATTCTAGTTATTTGCTATTTACAACCATAAAATCAAATTCGCAGCCCAAAATTGCAAGTGCAGAGGTTCCGATTTCAAAGCTTAAAATGACCCTCCAAATGACAGAATTGGCCTCGGGCTATTTCTAGCAAACTTGTAGATCTTTTTGTTATCTTTCCAGGGACTCCTAGAACGCTCCATTCGGAGTTCTGTAGCACTCTATAGGCCCTGCACAAGTCAGATACATAAAGTGAGCAAAAATCCGAAAATGCGCAACAAATAGCAATTAAGCCCACTTACTAGCCTAAGACCAAAACTGAATTAGAATAGGAAAATAAAGGTCCAAGAGAAGTAAAATAGGCTAAGAATGATATAAAAATATTTAACTAAAGGCACTCCATCAGTGTTCACTCTTAATAGTGGGGCCATCTGTTGGAGGAGTATCAAACAGTCATGTGTGGCTGACTCTACCACAGAGGTTGAGTATGTAGCTACATCTAAAGCTACAAAAGAAGCCACATGGTTGAAGAAGTTCCTTATGGATCTTCAAGTGATACCAGGTGTGGGTCACCCTATCACTCTTTACTGTGAAAACATTGGGGCAGTGGCACAATCCAAGGAACCACGGTGTCACAAAAGACAGAAACACATAGCAAGGAAGTATCTCTTGATCTGAGACATCATTGAAATAGGAGACACAGTGGTAACCAAGATAGCATCGGAAGAAAACCTTGCTAACCCTTTTACCAAGAGTTTTCCTGAACGTGTGTTCGGAGAGACATGTTACATCTATGAGTCTTAAGAAGATTCCGAACTTGCTATAGCTTTAGGAGATTGAATTTCCACTTTGTTTATTTTGTACTCTTTGAGCAAGACATCATGACTTTTTTTTAAAGGTATAAATGAGGTATATTTCATTGATGGTAAGTACACAAAATTTACAAACACCAAGGTCCGAATCAATTGTAGAGTATATGATCATACATATACGTTCATAGAGGACACGATCATAGGTTCTAACTATTGATGAATGGGTTCACAACTATTAAATAAAGTTGGGCGCTTTATTTAGGCTGCAATTTTTTATGAAATGATCTTGTCCGAACCATTGTAAAATATTGGTGTGAATTAAAGTACACATTGAAAGGGTCAGGGAGAGATTTGATTAATGTTGTTTTTCTGTCATAAGTATTGAATCTCTAGCTAAACATAGTTATGTGATTGCTCTTGATCCTGATTTATTATAAATTGGTAATTGAATAATTTTCATTCTTTGATTTACCAATGGGTGAGGCCCGACCACTTAACGGCTAATAACTCGGTATTTTGGGAAGAAAATTATTTGATTATCGGTATTTATGAGTTAAACAACATGGAATTTGTAGGATATGTCCCCTCGATATGTTTCAGTACTTGGACATTAAAGACATTGGCCAATGCATGTAATCCATTAGAGAAACTATTAAAGTCAAGGGAATAAATAATTGATTGAGTAACAAAAAACTCATCAATCAATTATCGACCTATTACAAAGGAGCGATGCATATTCGAGTTATATATATGTTATTATTATTGATCTTGGAGTTCAACTTTGGGCTTTTAGTGGAACAACACTGAATTATATAATCATTTATTGATTATAATTAGACTTGATTAATAATAGATGGCGGATCCTCGTGCTAGCTTGAAACAAAGGGTGGGACATTTTTAGTTGATGATGAAAAGTGAGTTACATGTTTTTGGGCTTTAAGCTTATGTTTGTACTCAAGAGCTAGTGGGAGATTGTTGTGAATGCTCTTTATACAAAAGCTATTAGGGTTATGTGTATGGTAAGTGTAAGGATTTAGGTGTCCACGTTGGCATTTTAATAAAATAATGATAATTATTAGGAAGAAGTTGTGATAATAATGACCTTGCCACAAATCCGAGTTCGCGTTTCTTAAAGTGAGTATTAACAAGGAACCCGAACGAGGTCGGATAAGGTCAGTAGAGGGCAGAACCTTGGACTTGTGAAGTGCCAAGGTAGGAACCCGAAAGAAGTCGGATAAGGTCAGTAGAGGGCGGAACCTTGGACTTGTGAAGTGCCAAGGTAGGAACTCGAACGAGTTCGGATAAGGTTGGATAAGGTCGGTAGAAGGCAGAACCTTGGACTTGTGAAGTGTCAAGGTGGGAACCTAAACGAGGTTGGGTAAAGTCGGACCATGATGGACCCAACACTATGCAATCGATCACATAAGCGTTTGTAATCGATTAAAATAGATAGCACTGGCCTGATACATCAGGTAAGGCTTTGATCGTATGGATCCCATGAGCCTACACAAGGGTGTCCGGATTACGATTCCGAGTTGTACAAGGTAGGCTTTTGAAGAGTGACTTGAACTCAACAACGAGTGTGTACGACGACTAAGTTGGGTTTGACACATGGCATTATTAGCATGTGTGTCACGCGCCAGGGTCATTTAAATAGACCACTTATCTCCATTTCAATGAAACACTATCGTCTTCTTCCTCTCTCCATTTTCTCCATTTCCAAGTGAGAGAGATTTCATAGCCACTCACCCTTAACCAAAACCTTGGCATGCAACGGAGAAGTCGAGAGGAACCACCCCAGAACTAGGTTTCAACCTTGGTTTTTTGAAAACATTCAGACGGAGAGATCGTCCTCTCCAACAACTCTCACAGAGCTTCGTCTTTGAGGGAAAGAAAGCTTTTGGGACTTTCAAGCTTGGAGATGCTGTTCTCTAGCCTTCTCGAAAGTTATCAAGAGCATGATATAAGGGACATAGGCGGTCGTGACCTCGAGGCCGGGAAGAACCAGCGTAACTCTTAGAGCAGGTAAGCTCTCCATTCTTGGGAGTTTTTCCCTTGACCGTATTCCACCACACTCCGAGGAGTGATGGTCCTGATATATAATGATGCATGTGGTATTGAACTTGTGTGTTACTGCTTTTGGTTGAAAACATGTATATGATGATATGTTGTGTGTTTGACGAGCTTCTCTGGCCAGTAGAATGGACTAAATACAGACTTCCCTTGGAGCCAAAGTCATGTGGAACAACTCTAAGTGGTCAATTAGTATATATGAAAACCTTGAGAGAGTGTGCCCTTATAAGGATGATCCTCTCTTGGAATAGCCATATACGTCCTAGCAGACTCCTGAGAGAATGTGCCCTTTAGTGGATGATCTTCCTCAGGCAGTGTTTGCGAAAGTCCTGAGAGAATGTGCCCTTAAGTGGATGATCTTCCCCAGGCAAAGATATACAGAGAATATGCCCTTAAGTAGATGATCTCTATTGTTATATCTGTGTTGTTATATACATGTTATGTGTTTTATGATGAGTTGGGATGACCAGATTAGGTGATGCCGGGTTTGATGCTATGCGTCGTGAAAGGCAAAATCGGGGAGGAAAAGTCTCCAAGGACCCGGAGCTTAATGAGATTTATATCTCACCTCAATTAGGGATTATATGTTTTGCAGGTGATGAGCCGAGAGAGGACGGCGGATCCCGAGGCAGGAGGCCCTGGTATTGAGACAGTCTGAGGGATTTCGGACAATAGCTCAAGCTGGGAAGGGGTTTTGAATGAACCTTAGTGTTATTTTGAGAGCGTGTTGGCTCATTGTCTTGTTGTGTACATATATATATGCGCTTTGTACTTGGCCCTGTGGGGAGAACGTACCCGATGCATATTGTTGTAATTTCATGAACGATTACCATACATAATGTACAAATGATATTTGTGGACATATTATGATGTCGTACTTGTAGTTGCTTCCTAATGGCATTATTGTTAATTAATTGCTGCATTCAACGACCATAATTGAATGTTAACAATCAGATGCATACGGGGTATTACATTTTATGGTATCAGAGCAGTTTCCTTGGGAAGCATTATGTATGGTAAATTGTGGGTGGTGCACAACTGTTTTAGGTGTCCGTCATGACTATTGCATGTGTGGTCACTAAGTGTGGGCCTGATCAACTCACCCTTTTGTGTGACATATACAGTACCATGGTGAGAACCCGGAATGCGAGATGGAGGGCGCCAATGCCCACCCGGACCTGGTGATAGCTGCCTTAGCAGCTATGCAGCAGGAGATGGTTGCAAATCAGCAAGCGAACGAGGCCTTGATGCAGGCCAACAAGGTTTTGATGGCAGAGCTAAGGTCTCTGCGGAGGGAGGACCGCGCATCCTCTCCACCACGTGCTTTCGAGGGCGAGGGTAGTCGCCACCAAGTTGGAGGTAGCCATCATTCTGATGGACCTAGCCACAGCAGAGATAACCGGTTTCCCCAAGCTAAAGCCGAGGAAGACACGACGACTAGAGGGAAGATGCTTATTGTCTTCTGCAAGCACAATCCTCCAGCCTTCCATGGGGGTTACGACCCCATTGCTGTCGCCAAATGGCTGCAGGCATTAGAGAAGATCTTCATGGTGATGGAGTGCACGAACCATCAGAGACTTCTTTATGCTACCTATTTGCTGCAGGGAGACGCATATGAGTGGTGGGTCACCACTTCCCAATTGTTGAAAGGTCGGGATGAGGTTATCACCTGGCAGACCTTTGAAGCCCAGTTCCTGGACAGGTATTTTCTTAGGGACACCCGAGAATAGAAGCAGGCCGAGTTTAAGGGCCTCATCCAGGGACGGATGTCGGTGGACGAATACTTAGCCAAATTCAATCAAATAATACAAAGCAAGCAGTTTAATTTTGGTTGGGTAACTTTGACTTCCACAGTTGAAAAATTAATTCCAATTAAGTATTAAAAATCAAATTTAAAAGCAAACAGTTGGCAATTTCCTGAAAAAAAGAGTACCAATACTTTGTTGTTTCTTGTCAAATACCAAACCACAAAATTAAAAAAAATGAAGCTTATCATAAAGAAATACAAAGTTTATTCAGGCCTCAATATATGAAAACATATTTAATTGGCTTCAAATGAAACAACATTACCGAAAGATATTATACACATGGACAAAAAAAATAAACAAAATAAAACTCAAGCAATGCCACAAGAACAATATATAAGAATCTCCTAATAAAATTTTAAAGGTAGAACCCTTGACCTTGAATTTGTACATGTGATTCATATAAAACATAACTATCTCTGCTATAGAATGAAACTAATATGTGAGCAATAATAACTTTGATTCAAATTGGTTGGGATTGGAAACTTTAAAAAGCATACACCCACCAAGACCATTATTTCCTACATCTAAGTAATTTCTACAACAATATTGGCCCCTTGAAATTAATTAAAACTTGAACATCAGTTGATAGTAAAAGAACCAAGATAACATGCATATTAATAAAATAAAATTCACCTTAATGTCTCTGTGCATGATTCAATTTTTGTGAAAGTACTCAAGTCCAAGTAATAGTTGCTTTGTGTAAGTTCTTATTACCTGTTGAATGATTTAGTAAAACTGATTTGGCATGTAAAATTACAAAAGTATAATGGCTCGACAACTAAAACTTACAGCCTCTGGGACCCCTAATTTTCTTTGCGCAGGTTGGGGTTTTGTCCCATTTCGAAGTGCAAATGGAGGAATCATAACCGAAAGAGGAAAGACTTCTCTGAACTGCTCATTTGTAAACATAATAGTCTCTTGAGAAACCCTATGTTGAAATAAACAATCATCATTAATTCATTATAGGCCAAATTAACCAAAAAAAAATTCTAAATGAACAAATTATTATATAAATGAAGAGGCTGCCTGCTTGTTCCTGCAACTCAATAAGTTGCCTATCTTTTTCTTGAATATGTTCTTGTAGATCATGTATTTGTTTTATTGCTGAGCTATTTCAGCTTCTGAATTATCGTGCTCCATTCTGGAAAAAGTTTTGCCCTGTTAAGCATGTAAACAAGGCCATAACCTAACTCTAAACACCTATAAATACATTTGGGCAAAAAAAAAACCTGAATGTTGCAAGTTCTTTATTTTTGCTTATGAAGAAGGTCTTGTTTGTCCCATGCCTAATATAATAATTGAAGATATTAGGATATAATTTAACAAAATAAACGATGTTAATCAATTATGTTACCTTGATGGAGACCTTGTTCTTAACTTGCGTTTCCGAGCCTTAGTCATGGACTGAAATATTATCCACGTGCGAACAAAATAAAACATTAAAATAGATCCAGAAACAGAAACCGAAACCAAACCATCATAACCAATTTAAGAAAACCGTTGAAAATGATATGAATACTTCACACTTAACCAAGAGGGGGGGTGAATTGGTTAAACCTTGGTGTATTAAAATTTCTTTAATCAAAATCAGAGTTTCAAGGATCTTTATCACTTGTCAATACCAAGAAATCTTATTCAATTAAGTAGCTCAGCCCCCAGGAATTCAATGAATCAAAACTGACTTTGTTGGTCAAGCAACTTAATCAATAGCAATTAAAATGAAGAGGATAGAGATTGAGAATCAATACACAAACAATTTATACTGGTTCACTTCAAAACTATGAAGCTACATCCAGTTTCTTCCAACCAACACTAGGTTAGAGTTCCACTATTATAATTTTCAGTTCTTACAATCAATTACAATGTCTCCCTTTATCAACCCTAGATAAAGTGTAGAAATCTAAAACCCTATTAGATTCTAAGAGACAAGAACCTAAGAACACTACTCAGTTCTTCCACCTAGAGAACCCCTTCTCTAGTTACAAGCAAGAACCCAATTACAATAGCCAAATTACAAAGAAAAATCAAAACGAAAATTACAACCAGATTAAGGAGAGAAACAACCTGATGATCCAAAGTATGCAATGTAGAATGAAGTTACCAGATCAGGTTGAATGATTAAAAGACAATAAGTACAACTTTCCTTAATCTTGAAATGAATTCAAGCTCCAAGAATGACTCAAACAGACATGATCAAAGCATGATGGAGCAAGACACAATTAAACCCTTAGAAAACACTTTAGAATGCTCACAAGACTATTTAAGCTCAGAAAATATGTATGGGTAATGTTCCACACAGTTGACAAAGCAGCTGAGTATCAATCCTATTTATAACAGCTTTTCATTACTGTCTGTAATCGATTAAATCACCATTTTAATCGATTAAAACACTTGTGTAATCGATTAAGTCACCATTTTAATCGATTAAAATGTTCATGAGTCTTCTGGTTTTGAATAACGAGCAAAATAATCGATTATTTCGAGATGTAATCGATTATTCCAGTAACATTGTGTTTTCTAAAAGGCTTGCGTAATCGATTACGAAATGTGGTAATCGATTATTCCAGTGTAACATGTTTTTCTCAAAACATTGTGTAATCGATTACGAATCCTTGTAATCGATTATTCTAGTGGAATATGTTTTTCTTAAAACGCTGTGTAATCGATTATTCCAGTAGAACATGTTTTTCTTAAAACGTTGTGTAATTGATTACGAATCCTTGTAATCGATTAAAGTGTTCATAAAATCTTTTCCAGACATGAAAATGAAGCAGATAATCGATTATTGCGCTATGTAATCGATTATTACAGTGTACTTTGCATTTTTCCAAAAACAATTGAATCATTTTAAAACCTTAGTCAAATTGTCAAAGCCTTGTGATTTTTTTTTCAATGGAACTAATTAAGTTAACTATGAGTTAAATGAATGCAATGCACTTGGATCACCAGAATTGCTTTTCTTTTACACATTTCACACTAAATTGACTTCAAGGCATCCATTGCATGTTGAAAGCTCAAAACCAATGCTTGAACCAAAGTTCCTTTGCATTCTTTAAGTAGCTCCCCCTGAATCCAACAACTGTACCTTATCAAACTTGACCAAAACCTAAATCGCTAGCTCGGGGCTAAGTGTGTCGTTCTGAACCATCAGGTGGTGATGTTGGAGAGTTTAAAGTGGTTTGGTTCTTCTTCTGTTGGAGCTTCTTCTAAGTTAAGGAGAAGTGAGCTTTTTATACCCTAGAATTTGGAAGAGATGAGTATATAAAAGAGAAGGAGAAGCACCTTAGTAACTGAAAATAGTCTAATAGTAGAAGAGGAAGGACCATAGTGGAAGGATCGGAGAAAAACAATAAGAAAAAAGAGATTGGGGGAGCAGGAGATGTGGAAGGATCAAAGAAGAGAGATGAAGAAAGCAGGACAAAGTGAGAAAATACAGAAGCAACAAAAAACAGAGATCTAAGGGGGTGGAATTTGAATTTCAAATTGGAATTTGAGGGGTAAGGGGTATTAGGGAGTTAACGTGTTGGAAGTTGGTTTTTAAGAAGCTGAGTGAATTTGTGGTGATGACATGTGTTTTTGCAATCTAATATTATCTAATGGATAATATGTAAAACCTGTGAGAGTGTTATTCATATGACTATTTACTATGTTGGCAAATTTTTTTTTTTTACAAAGCTGATGACATTGAAGGTGATGACATGTGGCAATAGGAGCTAAGAGAGTGCGGGAGTGACACATTCAAAAAATGGGCTGAGGAGAGCTACGAAGGTGACACATGTATAGTTGGCTGAGAAGGGCCATGGAGATGACATATGTCCCAGATTATGTTCTTTTATTATAGATAATAGAAGATTGTCCCTTTTTCATCATACAAATTCAACAATCATCATTTTTTCTTAACTATCAATTTTTTTTTTACTTTTGTATCCTCGACTTTTAGAATTAGAAATTCCATAAAATCCAATGAAGTTGGAGCAAACATCGTGAAGGCAACATATTTTGTGAAAAGCAACATCCCTTCCAGTTGGTGAAGTATTTTGATTGAATTGATAGAGTAGTTGGTAAAAGGAATGTGAGTATGAAAAGCAAGGCAAAGAATTTGGATATGGAGAGACAAGCTTGATGCTGTGTGAGAGTTTTAATTTGAGATATGAAAAAGGAGTCTAAAGGTTAAATAGGAATTTTGACCATTAGGGGACAACTTTTTATTTTTTAATTTACCAAATGGGAATAGTTTTTGAATTATTTACCAAATGAAGATAAGTCATATGAAATGTTACGACTTTAAATACAAAAGTTGTATATTTTTTGGAATTTTTATTTTTATTTTTAATAAAATTGTATCAGTTATCATGACTTTTGCTATATTTATTTATTGAAAAACATATGACTTTGAATTCATGTCTTGTCCTACAACTTCAAAGTCGAGTGTTGCTTGGGACTTTAAAGTCGTGCAATTATTTATTTTCTATTTTTTGTTTTTGCAACTTATTTTTTTAATATTATGAATTATTATTTGCTAGTTATTTTTTTCTAATATTATGAATTATTGTTTGGAACTTATTTATCTTCTATGTTTTTGTTTATAATATTATTAATTATTATTTGCAATGGGTATTTAAAAAAATTATGTAAACAAAATACTTAAATTTTAAAATCAAATGTAATGAACATAGTTTTTTTTAAAAAAAAATATTAATAGTGGGATGATGTCTCACAGCGAGTTCTTCTAGATATGCGTCGTGGTCTTTCTTGTTATTGCACTTGATTTGTTGGTAGTTGTGTCTTTTGTTCTAGGACTTCTTCCTTCTCTAGTTCTAGGATGATTAATGTAACTGTTTGTTGTTGAACATCATCACCACCATCACCACCATGACCATCATCATCATCATTGTTGTTGTGGTGGGATGTACGCAGATGGCAAAGTGTTGAAAGTGGTCCAAACATTTGTGAGTGTCCTTCAAAAACACTTGAGGTAGAAGGAACTTGAAATGAGTATTGAGACATATATGATAAGACTCTTGGTGATTGATGATGTTGGGGGTATATATCCAAAAACATGCATTGGAGGGCCCCTAAGTTCAACATGTGATTGATGGTGGTGATGGGCAGGATAATACTGAAAATATATGAGAGGTACATTCACACAAACAATCACAGGTACCTCAACATTATTAATTAATCGTCTTATTTGAGGTACCTCATAAGGTGTCCACAAGAACTATAAGATATATGTTATTATTGTGACATATTTATTAATTAATAAGAAAGACAAGGAAATACTTAATATAAATAATAAAAAAATTAACATCATTTATATGTAGTCTATCAAATATGATGCACATAAGTCTGATTCCATGGGTGGGAATGTTTGTTTGGCTCATCTGCCGAGACCACATTAATGCAAGAGGAAATCCAAGTCCTTGTTCTACTTCTTCGTCAGATAGGTCATCTATATGTGGGCAATGCATTTAATGCGGTCTCCTGTCCATGATTGTAGCAGCAACAAACATACTCTAATATCAGTTTGTAAAGGCTTTGCCGCCCAATCTAGAGCTTGATAAATGGAAGCTAATATTGTTGCACCCCAACTATAATGACTTGCCTCTATTAAATTTTCTAACAAAATGAGATACATAAAATGAAATCTAGCTCCTTATGTATTTGGCATCAAGCATCGACCTATGACAGCATGATATAAGCTCTAGCATATTGTGTAATCACAACACCATGAGCATCAACGGGAAGTTCTGAAAATTTTGTTACAACCACGTTAAATAAATCATGTTTCCTTTGACATACTTATCAGGTGGAATGTCCCATAATAAGGCATGACAAGCAAGACATACATCACTAGTAATGACACCAGTTACAAGTAGTCTGTCTATCTTAAGGCCTAGCCATATCTTCTAAAGTTATGGTTGTCTCCCCATGTGGAAAATGAAAAGTGTGTGTTTTGGGCCCCTAACATTCAACCAATGCACTTACCAAATTTTGATTAGTATCAATCTTCCAACAATTATAACACGACCAAAACCAACTTCATTTATTAAGGTTTGCATGCAATTATCAATCTGGTTCAAATGCGTAAAATCCTAGAAAAATGCCACCTTGAATGAATTATTCTTTCTTCGCCTTTCCACACATTATTAGAAATATGATTGTGTTGTAAGCACAACAACGAGCCATCAATAGGTCCAGGGTGTGCATGTGAGAAAGTGAAACAAGCTCCACACAACTTTGAAAGATGAAAGAGTGGAAATAAGGATGAAAGTGGGATGTGAGATAGAGAAACCAACTCTAGACGACTTGGAAGGATGAAAGAGTACAAAAAAGGATGAAAGTGGTGGGTTGTGAAAAAGAAGCTCCAATGTGAATGAAGTAGTAAGGTTTGCACTTGCACTTTACACTTACACGTGAAAGTTATGGGTAGTGAGGTTTCACGTGAGAAAGAACATCTAGACTTTGTTATTTCATGAGAGGGAATTTCATGCCTATGTCTTCATTTCACATGAGAAAAAATGTCATGCTATACACTTGCACTTGATTGGATGTGTGAATTGTTTACTTTTGTGTGTGTGTGTCATGTAAGACCACTTGAAATACTATTATTTATAGTGAAAGAGATTTACAAAATAAGGAAACTAAATAATAAGGAAACTAGGGAAACTAAATAATGAGTAATAAGGGAAATAATCTCATCCTACTATAATTAAAACATATCAAATCATAAATTTCCTAATCCTAATAAAGGAAATAATGGAAACAAATAAATTGATGATATTCCTAATAATTAGCCACTGATATTCCTTTATTTTCTACACGCCCCTTAAAGTTTGGAGGTAAATATTTTTCATTCCCAACTTGCCAATCAGATCTTCAAATGTTGGCTTAGGTAGGCTTTTTGTGAGGATGTCCGCAGTTTGTTCCTTGGTTGGAATGTATGTCATGCACACACTTTTATCATCCAATTTTTCCTTGATGAAGTAGGGATCAACCTCAACGTGCTTTGTTCTGTCATGATGGACTAGATTCTGGGCAATGTTGACAGCTGCCTTATAATCACAATACAACCTTATGGGTAGAGAATAAGAAATCTTTAGTTCTTCAGTAAGTCTTCTTAACCAAATTCCTTCACAGACACCATGAGCAAGTGCTCTAAATTCTACTTCCGCATTGCTTCTTGCAACCACATTTTGCTTCTTACTTCTCCAAGCTACCCACATTTTGCTTCTTACTTCTCTAACCTTCCCAATCAGCATCAGTATAGATTTCAACTATCTTCTTGTGCCCCTTTTTAAAGAAAAGTCCATTACCAAGAGTACTTTTGAGGTATCTCAAGGCTCTATAGACAGGCTCAAGATGTTTCTCCTTTGGTGAGTGCATGAGCTGACTTATCATACTTATTGAAAAGGCAATATCAGGCCAAGTATGAGACAAGTACATTAATTTACCAACTAACCTCTGATACTACTCCTTGTTCACATATTTTCTATCTTCAATCCCTAACTTGATATTGGGTTCCATAGCTGTGTCTGTTGGCTTGCATCCCAGCATACCTATTTCTTGAAGTAAGTCAAGAACATATTTCTTTTGGACGATAGTGATTCCAGTTTTACTTCGTGCAACCTCCATACCAAGAAAGTACCTAAGAGCTCCAAGATCCTTCAATTCAAACTAATTCGCAAGAAAAAATTTTAAGGATTGCATCTCTTCATAGTCATCACTTGTAATAATTATGTCATCCACATAAACAATAAGAGTAACAATCTTACCATCCTTAGAACGTTTGTGAAAGAGGGTATGATTGGTTTGAGCTTGTAGAAATTATCCCTTTAACTGCTTGAGTAAATTTTTCAAACCATTTTCTTTGGGACTGCTTAAGTCCATAAAGAGACTTTCACAACTTACACACTTTATCAACTCCTTTCCTAAAACCAAGTGAAGGATCCATGTATACTTTTTCACGCAACACACCATTTAAGAATGCTTTTTTTTACATCCAATTGTTGTAGAGGCCAATCAAGATTAACAGCCAAGGACAAAACAACTCGAATGGTGTTGAGTTTAGCTACTAGTGCAAAGGTCTCCTGATAATCTATCCCATATGTCTGGGTGAATCCTTTGGCAACCAATCTTGCCTTGTACTTGGTAATACTTCCATCTGCATTAAATTTAATAGTGAATACTCACTTGCAACCCAATGTTTGTTTGCCTCTAGGAAGTGTCACAGTTTCCCATGTTTCATTCTTTTCCAAGGCATCCATCTCTTCAAAAAAAACATGTCTGCATTTAGGATCATCAAGTGCCTCCTAAATGAATGAAGACCTGGAGACAATTTATCATATGAGATATGGTGAGAAATAGGATGAGCAGTGCATGATCTAGTACCTTTCCTTACTGCAATCGGAAGATGCAAGTCATCAGAGTGCGTAAATTCTGGTTCGATGGAATTGGACTCTGAAGTGGATTCATGGTAGTCTAGAGGTTCTGGATTAGTCACACTTTTTGATGATGATGTCTCCTACTATAAACCAATAATTGTCGTTGTGGTTGTGGCTCTGCATCTCCCCTTATTTTTGAATGGAAGGAAGGATCAAAAGGAAACACTGTTAACATTGTGAGTTCTGTAGGTTTAGCAAACTTATCTTCTCCTTCCATCAAAATCTCCCCCTGAAGAGAAGGCTGTGGAAAATAGGATTGGGTTTCAAAGAACTGAACATCCATAAACACAAAGACTTTATGCAAAGTCGAGGAATGACACTGATAGCCTCGTTGGGTAGGAGAATATCCAATGAAAACACATTTATGGGATTTTGGGTCAAGTTTAGACCTGTGATAAAGAGGTGTGTGAACAAAAATGACACAACCTAGCTCTACATCTCCCCTTGTTTTTGAATGGAGGGAAGGATCAAAAGGAAACACTGTTAATTCAGGACAATGATGTAACATTGTGAGTTCTGTAGGTTTAGCAAACTTATCTTCTCCTTCCATCAAAATCTCCCCTGAAGAGAATGTTGTGGAAAATAGGATCGAGTTTCAAAGAACTGAACATCCATAAACACAAAGACTTTATGCAAAGTCGAGGAATGACACTGATAGCCTAGTTGGGTAGGAGAATATCCAATGAAAACACATTTATGGGATTTTGTGTCAAGTTTAGACCTGTGATAAAGAGGTGTGTGAAGAAAAATGAAATAACCAAACACTCGAGGTGCAAAGGATGAGATTGACCGAGTAGACAGAACAAAGTTAAGAAGACATGATAAGGGTGACTTGAACCCTAGGACATGGGAAGGCATCTGATTAATAAGATAGGATCCAGTGAGGATAGCTTCCCCCCATAAGTATTTAGGAACATTCATAGTGAACATAAGGGACCGAGCAACTTTTAGTAGGTGACGATTTTTTCTTTCTGCCACACCATTTTGTTGAGGTGTGTTAAGACATGAACTTTGGTGAAGGATGCCATTATGGGATAAGAATTCTCCAAGGACAGAACTCAAATATTCATTACCGTTATCAATGTAGAGGATTTTGATAAAGCTGGAGAATGGATTTTGAATGATGGCATGGAACTGACGAAATGCATGTTCAATGTCTGATTTTTCCTTTAAGAGATAAACCCAACAAACCTGGTATGGCCATCAATATAGGTGATAAACCATTGAGTACCGAAGATATTTTTCTCACGGGAAATACCCCATATGTCACTGTGAATTAGGGAGAAAGGGGGAGATGTTTTGTAGACTCGAAGTGGATAGGTGACTCAAGACTGCTTTGCAAAAGGACAAATGTCACAAGATAAAGAATTGATATTTTTATTAATGAAAAGACTGGGTAATAATTTTTGAAGATAAGGTAAACTAGGGTGACCAAGCCTACAGTGCCATAAAATTACATCAGTGCTAGAATCAGAAACAAAGATAGAATCATTCTCCACAAAGGCTACTTGAGGCTTCATATCCTCAAAGTAGTAAATTCCTCCTTCTTCTTTAGCACTACCAATAGTCCTCCTTGAATTCTGTTCATGAAAAACATAATTGTGAATGGAGAACGTCATATGACAATTGAGATCAAAAGTCAATTTACTAATAGAAATAAGATTGCAAGCTAAAGTAGGCACATGTATAACAGAAGTCAACATAATATTCTTGGAGATGCTAGGTTGAGAGCTAGAGGATTGATGTAAGAACTGCTAGAATTGATCATACTAGGATAGATGAATGGTGATGCTACTAGAGTCACTTGTGATGTGACGTTCTTTAGGTTTGTCTTCAAGATGAACCTGATAAGCTCGACCTTTATTATATCCCTTCAACTACCAATTAGCTGGTTTTCCATGAATTTTCCCAACATTTTTCAGTTGTGTGACCAACCGTGTTGTAGTGATTGCACCAAGGACAACCATCCCGTCTAGAGTTGTTAGCAAAAAAAGTGATGAAGTCATTAACACAAGGATGAAGAGACAGAAAAACACCCACAAATGAAAGTACCCAAAAAAATGATTTGACCCCTAAGATAGATAGAGGAGGCGAGGACAGTGTGCTCTGGAGAATCGTGCGACGAACGAAGGTCAGGAAGGCAACGCATAAGCTACACGCGCTATAGGATGGCGGAGAGTGTGGTAGTGCGTGGAGCTGTTTCCAGCGACAGGATCAGCTCGGTTCTGCTTGGATTTTTGTGTTGATTCGACTGGTGCCCTTAGTTTAATGATTAGAGCCCTGCATGTGATGGTTTTGGCTAAAAAACAGTAGGGTGGTTTGTTTTAGCGGAAGAACATAGACAACTAGAAACAAGTTTCAGCCTTGGCTAAAAGTTAGGAACAAAATCCTGGCTCTTATACCATGTGTGAATTATTTAATGTTGTGTGTGTGTCATGGAAGACCACACGAAATACTCTTATTTATAGTGACAAAGGTTTACAAAATAAGGAAACTGAATAATGAGTAATAAGGGAAATAATCTCATCCTACTATGATTAAAACATATCAAATCATATATTTCCTAATCCTAATAAAAGAAATAATGGAAACAAATAAACTGATGATATTCCTAATAATTAGTCATTGATATTTCTTGATTTTTTACATACTCAAAATAAATAATCTCATGCCACATGGTAAGTTGAACGTGTAGGTTTGGTGTTGAATCATGCTTCTTGAACCATGGTAAGTTGAACATGTCAATAATGTCTCAGTAGCCAAAAATGTCAAACTGAAATGCTCTGCTAAAGAAACTGACGCACAAGCATATATGTTTCCCTCTCAACAAAACAACGCTCTCCTATATTATAGGCACTTTCAACATATGCCTTCTTATAATGCATATGTAGTACAATATCCCTCATTTCCATAGTATCCCCAAGTGGCCAATATCCCCAATTCCCACAATTTCTTGAAGCAATTCAACATAGGGAGTACCCTCAAAACTCTCAAATCACCACTGTAACACCACCTACATCAGACCCAAATGTAGATCACATGAATACGATTAGTTTTTTTCTTTGTAGTATGATGTTTGGTAATCTTTTGTCATTAATGTTATGTTTATGTTTAATAACGTATCATGTCATGCAAAACATCAAATGTGGAGGAGGAAATTATGAATTACTTCAATAGGTCATGAAACGTGCACGAAGATGAAAGTCAAAGTTTATATTTAATTATATGCATAGTTGTGAAAATCGGTCCGGTCATTAACCTGGTTGAGGGGTCACTAGGTCAGTGGTCTAACCGGTGGGCTAGTAATTGGGCCAGTTTGACCTGGTCTATATTAAAAATTTTAAAATTATATTATATAAGTATATAACTAATATTATTTGATTAAGGAAAGTATACTCAAAAATTCAAAATAACAATTGAAGTATTAAAGTTGATAATAGAAGTAAAGTGTATTAATAATAAAAGAGAGTGTAAATAGAAACTACTTAAATTAAAACACAAGTTCAATTTTTAATAAAAACATGAGCAAAAGGAGTACAAAAAGCGAAAAAGGGGGTACAGGAAGCAACTTGGCCCAAATGTAAACCTAATTCCTAATGATATATATATATATATATATGTTCGTTGTGTTTGTGCCTCACTCATCTTCATTCCGATTCCGCTTCTTGCAACCGCGTAAGTCCACTATTCACAAAACATGACACGAGGAATTGAAGAGCCATAACAAAACCTCGAGATCGAGTGTTGGCTTGAAAGGCGTCGTGCTGGTTAGTGGCGGCGACGAGTGTGTGGCTCGAGTGCAAATGAGTGAAGGCTTGAGTGCTCAAGCTCAACAGCTTCCACGCTGGCGATGACGACATCGACGGCGGCCACAGAAAGCATGACGGAAAGCACGAGGATGAGGAAGACGAAGAAGGGAAACCCATGAATGGTTGCTGCTGCTCCAAACGACGTCGTTTTGGGCATTTTTATGTCCCTGCACAAACCAGTCTAGGTCACTAAAATTGATCGGGTCGTTGGGTTATACAAAAATTGGTCAGGTTTCGCGGGTCCAAACTGGGTCACTTGCATGGCCGATTCAATGCTCAACCCAGTCTAGCTCTGCCATACGGTTCCCAGTCCGACTGATCCGATCAACCGGTTCGGACCAGTTTTCATAACTATGATTATATGGTTGTTAGGTATATTGAATTATACTTGTACCATGGATTTTCATTTATATTTCTCAATTTTTACATCTAGTATTTGATAGTAATCTCTCCTATGATTTTTGCATGTGTTAAAGAGCTTTTATATTGGTTGAATGGGTATTCAATGCTGCTTAGCTGATGGAGTATTAGTGTGCCAGCGATTTTGGAAATTTTTTGGTATTGGTTAGCATTGAACTTGTATGCAATTTTAACATTTTTGTATGACATTCGAACATGTGTAGCTAGATCATTGAGTCCTTTTAGCAAATATTGGTTACTTTTGTCGTACTTGGTGCAAGATATGTGCAGTGATGAATTTCTGTAATTGGTTGTAGCACTTTGTTTTGTATAATATTTGGGCTTTAATTTTCACAATATTATGGAAATTGTATAGCGGGTATGTACTTTAATATGTGCTATTTGCCCCCATTGTATAGCGGGTATGCACTAAATTTTAAACAATTAAAAATGTGGAATTTTAATTTTCTTCTAAAACGTGAGAAATTGAAATTCTCTTTTGTCACTAATGTCTCCAGCATCGCCGCAAAGACTTGACGCTGTCGCAGTGAGACACCAACTTGGCTGCTTCCTCTGCCCCCATTGACGGTTGTTGCAACGACGGCGCAGCAGGTGATCCCGTTCTCAAAGCTAGAGAGGTTGAACCGCATTTGGATCGGGAGTGGCGGGATGGTGTACAAGGTGGTTCATCGCACCAGTGAGCATGTGTACGCGCTAAAGGTGATATACGATCACCAAGAGGAGTAGGTAGTAGGTGCAGTGACAGATCCTCCATGACGTGGACTTTTGAACGTGATAAATTGACCTCATGAACAGATGCCAACATTGCAAGAAGGTATTTTAGGTGTGGATTATATAGGGTAAGCCTTCTAATTCTGCAAGTGGGTTACGATCCTCCATTGATGAATGTTGAAACCATGAACTCTGTATTTTAATTTTGCAGGTTTCTGGTTGAAAGGGATGCAATTTTTTTGAGTTGTACGATCCTCTATTGAATCTACGTGAGAAGAAAATCATCAAAGCTTTGAGGAAGAAAGAAGAACTGAAAGTGATTGAATCTGCGTTAAGGACAAAATTGATTGATGTTAAAAAAAGGGGAAAATAGGTTAGTCACAGTGATCATAATGATGTCGTTGCTGCTTTTTATTGTCATTGTCCAGTGACGAGATTTTCACGTTAATTTGATTATTGGGGGTGAATAGATTTTTTGGTTTCAAGTATTTGTGATGAAAGTAAGTTGGACTGTCTATTATCTTTTTTTTCCTGGTTTCTTGAATGAACTTCGGGTTTATGGCAAATTTTCTTGAGAGAAGGTTATTGGTAAGATGAAACGGTTCACCTTTTAATTAGCACAATTACGTTTTGAAAGCATGCATATGCAATTGTTGTCACGTGTGCGACTGGAATTAATTTTTCAGCGTGTGCGTTGAAGCTCAAAAGATGCCCCGAGTTCTCCAAAAACAATTTGCGGTTCATGTTTATCAAATGTCCACACTAAGATTAATTAATTAAAAGGGAATATATGTGTCATTTGTTAAGGTCCTACAAGATTAAAATAATTAAAGTCCTAATGAATTTATGCTATATTAAGGCACTACTATAAGATTAAATCATATCAACTAAAACCATGTGCCCTGATCAACTAATTAAAATCATATGCAACTAAGATTAAGGACTTGAGTCCTTAATAATTAGGGCACTACTCAAGTGATCATATAGCTTGCCCTGGTCAAACCATGTGGACCTACTAAGATTAATGTCTTAAAGTCCTAAATAATTAGGGCACTACTCAATTGGTCATATAGAGTGCCTGGTCAAACCATGTGGACCTACTAAAAATAAGGTCTTAAGTCCTTAATAATTAGGACACGACTCAATCAATCAATAAATATCATATGAAATCTCATATTAAGTGTCCTGGTCAAACCCCCCATGTGGATCTACTAAGATTAAGATTAAAATAATTGAAATACTAAACAAGGAAAAAAATTTAAGATATATTAAATCCTAATCAATAAAAAAAAAAATTAAGATCACATTAGTATCTTTAGTACTAGATCTTGAGCTCAAAATTTGATATTCACTAGATCTCCCAATAAAGGAGATGAAGAGATCTCCAATATGAAGAATGAGTTCTTGTAGAAGAACCATCAAGATTTACACATTGTTCAAAAAAGAATATTTTTTTCTTTCTCTCTCGTTAAGATCTCAAAATGAGATCCACTACTAAAGAAAAAAAATGGAAGAGATAGTAAGAGATCTTCAATCCTACATTACACTATGAAGTCCACCAAAAAGTTATCAAAGATCCTAATTTAAAATCTACCACTAAAGATATTAATTTATGAATAAAACTAAAAAAAATGAATCAAATAAGATAAAACCATCCAAAATCATTCTTTGATTTGAACTTAGCCCGTTCAAAATCTTTTTTTATTATGAAATAAATAAAAAATCAAAGAAATCACACTTCTATAACAATATCTTAATAGAATTCTACGTAATGATCAATAAATTTAGTCTTATCATATCCATATCTAGATAGATATGTAGATATGCATGTAAAAATACTAGTAACAAATTTTCTATAAAAATTTATGAATTGGAATTGACTAACAACCAATATCAATAATAATATTTTTTAGTATAAAATCGAAAATGGACCGGCCAAGTGGTAAGGTAACAGGTTTTGGTTTTGGTTTCGCTATTCGGAGATTCGAATCCTTCTATCCCATAGCATATCCATTCATAATGTATATCATATTGGAAGTTCTCAGTATTGTTCTTATTAAGATATATTAAATCCTAAACAGCAACAAAAATTTAATTATAAACAAGCGTTACATTTTTTTTAAAATCTTAAGCAACGAAAAACCATCCATATTCTTAGAATGTTACTAATATTAAAAAATATATATATGCATAACAAATAGGCACCGTAAATGACTACTGAAAATTTATGTCATTGGTTGATATAATTGTTCAACCACCAAAATGTAACCTATACACAAATATTTCTATCCCGTAATCAGTGTTTAAGTAGACATTATTCCCTATTTAATTAAAGAAGTTATTAAATGACCATCCATTTGCCTCCAACATTTTAAAATTTTAATTATTTAAGCTAATTGGCTCCTATGTTCAAGTTAACTGGAGAATTTCTAATTTCTGTGAGGAGAATTTTGAAAGAAATAGAGAACTTGTTAAGAATATGGCAACCGAGAAGCTTAGCCCCATAGAGTTTAACTAACACTACGAAAAAAATAACATTCAACATCGATTATTTTTTACATTCTACGTCGGTTTTGAATCGATGTTGAATTAAGTGACGTTGAAAGTGTGGAAGTTAACATTGATTTTTAAAACCGATGTTAACAAAAAGTATACAACATCGGTTTTTAGTAAAAACCAATGTCGCTATCTAATAAATAAAACGCAAAAAAATGTAGTCCATTGAACCCTAATAGCCTTTAATCTCTCAGCTTCCAGTGGTCTTTCGTCAGTGAAATACTGCATGACATAATAAAACATAATTTAATAAGTGTAAAACAAAAATAAGTCAAAAAAATAAAATTAGTTTTGAATTAGATAATTACCATGTCCCAGTTATCCCTGAAGCGTCCTTGGACTATCGTCAACATCCAATGCATGACATAATAGTCACACTCGGTGCTTCCTTTTTGCTTATTACACTAAATTCAATAACATGTTCAAAGTTAAACGGAAATTAGTGTAAATAGTAATAAAAATTATTTTGAATACATAAACCATGATTTATTAAAAGACTTACTTTAAGCGCAATCCATTTAGTAGTAGTCTTTGATTTATTTCCTTGAGTGTCATGGACTCCCTTCAAAGTACTGCTTAAGAGAAACATGCATGCATATTGTACAATTAACATATTTATGTGTTAGAAATAATAACAGAAATGTCTTACAAATTACAACCTACCTGTTAATAATTCCTTTCAGGTAGTTATCAGGCTTGTTGTGCAACGAACAGAACCACACGAAAACATTGGCCTTAGGACATATAACGACCAGTTTCCAATGTGCACTGCATTGGAAAAAAAGAAGTTATTATACTGCATACACTAATTAAATTCTTTTGTACATTTTTACTTACCCATTCAAGTACGCTGCAAGGTAGACATCTTTTTGTGAACTCTGCATCCATTTCTTGATATAGTCCTCGGATTCAAATTGAGATTGCTCAGATCTCTGTATGGATTATGGCTCGATGAATCCATACACATCGGCATGATCCGATTGCAGACATAAGTCATTCATATGCCTATTGTTTTATAAATAAAGTCAATTATGCATGAATATAAAACAATGAGTTATGTAACAGTAGCCAATTGAAAGTGACTTACAGAATCCACAGTTGTATAATGGAGATGTTCAGACATTGACCACCATGGATGATCTTAGAAATATCCTCATGCTTGATGTACAACGGGAAGTTTTCATTATGCACCCCGAACAAAGTAGGGTCTCATGACACCTGCATGGGTCTGAGGAAAAGATCGGGGATGGTCAATTCGATATGGTACAAGGGATTGGCAATATGTTCCAGCTTATTTACAAGTTTCGTCAGTCCCTCAGGTTCCTATTTATCCTACACAGTTAACAAACATAAGTGAACGATCATCTTAACTTTATATGAGACAAATCATTCGTAAATGAAAAGAAAGAAGGAAAAAAATGAAATACCTTATTCAAAATAGGCTGTACAAGATGTGTTGGCCAAGCAAGGAAAGTGTTAAGGGTCTGCCCCACTAACTGAACCTCGTCAGTGGGTACAGGGACGCGAGAATCAGCATCTCGAACTTTCTCAACACCCACCTTGACCTGATCATTGGCAAGAGGGACGTTGTGCACGGTTGTCGACCCCTCATAAACTCTTCCAACGGCAACCACGCTGGGAGGATTGTCATCGACATACAACCCACGCCTGTCAGATGCACTCGTGTCTGGGTCATTCCCCAAAGGATCGACACAGCTTCCCTTGGTGCTGACATGGGCACCAAAAGGACATGACTAAACCTCTAGAGGTGGCATGGCACCTTGAACTGCATCTGGGACTGCAGGTGGCTGAACGACATCATTATTTGCTGCATAACTCTTTCAGTGATCAACTGTGTAACTCTATCAGTGACCGACTGCTACAGCTCTACCCTGATGTTGTCTTTCAGTTGATCCAAGTCTTCAGGCGCCATTGACTTCAACTTGCGAGAGGTTGATGGAGCCGGTCCGAAGTAGTGTGTGATGGTCACACTGGCTCCAGTAGCACTGGCGTGGCTAGGGTGCTCTGGTCGTCCAATGGCTCCAGTCAGGACATCCTGATGTCCACTAGCGACAAAGCTACCTTGTGTGGATTGCTCATCCAAGGAATCCTGCAATGAAAATAAGTAGAACATTAGTTTTGTCATTTGTTAGGCAAAAATTCATTAATGAACACTTGAACCATCCTTTGACTTACAATCCTGTCTGAAATCTCACATGCCACCTCATTAGTCATTTGTCAGGTTTTTTTTGTGCAAGCCAGCTTCTACTTCATGTGTCGTCTCACAGGGAACGGAAGATGAACGATGGTCTCCATGCTATCATCACGGGTTGCTTCCTCCAATTGTTTCATTTGTTTTTGCTCAATCATTTTCTTTTCTAACAAATCGTAACCCCCGTGAGACAACACGTTAGGGGCAGTGTTCATCTTCTGGATGACCTGAGCCTTCTTTCTAACATCCTGTCAGAATTACACAGATAGATGTCAAAAAAATGTGCTTCAAAGACTCCATATCAGTGAAATTGTAAAACAATTAAACTCAGCTAACCTCCCATGAAGTGGCTCTACGACTCTAATAGAATTGGCTCCACTGTTCCATACTAATGTCATATTTTTCGCAAACAACGTCGACATCGTCATCCTTGCCTTGTGCCAGAACCCATTTGGAGGTCAGATCTGACTTAAACTGCCTACATTGCTCTCCAACTGTCTGTAGAATTTTCTTCTTGGTCCGTTGGTCGGACGCTTTAGGTATATCAAATTCAGTCTGCATTACAATCAAGTATGTTTAACAATTACAATAACATTTAATTGTATAACTACAAGCAATCACATTGGACATTTAATTGTAATACTTGAATGTCCTCCCAAATCAACTCCTTCTGCGCTGCAGGAACTTCCTTCCAGTTAGCAATGGTGACATCCACCTTGTCTCTAGCCACGATCCCTAGATACATCCTCAATTTCTTTGCCTGAGGACCATCAGTCTTCCCAGTGGTAGGATCGATATGAATCACTAGTCTGTCAGCACCAGCAGGTCTGGTAGCCAGTGACCTCAGCCGTGTTGCTTTCCTAGTCTTCTTCATCATAGACGACGAAGGTGCTGATTCAGGACATGGAGGTACTGACTCAAGATGAGGAGGTCCTAACTCAGGAAGAGGAGGTGTTGACTCAGACGATGAGGGGAGCTCGGTGGTGTAGTCATGATCCTGTTAAAAACAAAAACAAAGATAAGTAAAGTTAAGTGACAAGTTAGGTTATTTATGAAATTGTAAAAATGCAAACAAGTTAATAAGGCAAAAAAATTACATTAAGTGATGTTAATTAATTCTCCTTCATCATGATCATTACGATTTGCATGAACGTTATCAACTTCATCTTCTTTGTTGACGTCAGGCATTTGTGTCAAGAATTGAGTGACACCAGTATCAACAGTTGAATCATCATCATCAAGATTAATACCAATGGTTTTTCCATGTAGTACCACTGACCACCTTTCATCACATGGATCTTGAACATAAAACACCTATTTAGCTTGTCCTGCCATGATGAAAGGTTCATCTTGATAAGCTAGCTTGTTAAGATCTACCAAAGTAAATCTCAAGTCCTCGGTCTGCACATCGCTATTTATATCAACCCACTTACATTTGAAAACACACAGTGAATGTAACATAATTAAGCTCCCAGATGTCATGAATGACTCCAAAGTAAGGCATGCACGCCAAACGTGGATTGTGGTCATGCACAGTAGCGAAGTGCTGTGACTTAACCCTAAGGCTAACCCCACTGTTTTGCATTGTGCTTTTTTCATCTTGTTGATATCGTATCCCTACCAACTTCTAACATTTCTTTTAGGCCCAATAGGTTTTGTCTTTTCACGGTACTCTGAACAAAATTCTACAGCTTCTTCTACAATGTACCTTTCAACTATGGATGCTTCAGGACGGTGAAGATTCTTCGTATACCCTTTCAAGATCTTCATGTATCGCTCGGCCGGGTACATCCACCGTAAATAAATGAGACCACACATTTTAATTTTCCTAACCATATGAACAAGCAAGTGAACCATTATGTCGAAAAATGAAGGAGGAAAATACATCTCTAACAAACACAAGATAATTGCCGCCTCTTCTTCCAAGTCATCTAACTTTACAGGGTCCACGAATTTGGTAAAAATGGCATTCAAGAAAAAGCACAGTCGAGTTATAGCATGCCTCACTTTGTTAAGCAAAATGTCTCGAATCGCCATGGCTAACAGTTGTTGCATTAACACGTGACAATCATGAGACTTTAAACTAACTAGTTTCAGATCTTTGATCTGCACAAGGCTCTTAATATTTTTGAAGAGTTAGGCAAAATGCCTCACTTTGTTTCATGCCCAACCAAGGAGGCGCAGGCTGTAAATGACTAGCAAAACAGGCCACGAACTGTGCTGAGTACTTAAACTGTCATAGGGATTCATTCCATCACTGGCAAGTGCAAGCTTGAGATTTCTTGGGTTTTCGCCGAATTCCGGATACAAATGGTCAATCTCCACTGGGAGGAATATGCCGGATGGGAGAGCATTCCATCACAGCTTCTCCCATCTGCATGCCATGTAAGGTCTTTTGTGTCATCTTCGTTAGCAAACATACGCTTAAACCTTGGAATGATTGGAAGATACCATAACACCTTCGTGGGGGGGGGGGCTTTCTTTGTGCTCTCATCACTGCTACAGTCGTCATCGTCCTTCACTTTGTACCATGATACCCCACACCTAGGGCATTTATGCATTTCTTCAAATTCATTTCTATACAATATGCAGTCATTAGGACAGACATGGATTTTCTTATACTCCATACCCATCAGACAAAGTATCTTCTTTGCCTGATAGTAACTTGATGGCAACGTGTTTTCATCTTGAAGCATCTCATGAACTACCTGAAGCAATGAACTGAAGCTTTTGTCACTCCACCCATATCTAGCCTTGACATTAACCAGATTTAACACCGCTGACAACAGTGTCAATGACTCTTTGCACCCCAGATACAATGGCTTCTTCAAATCAATTTCCAATGTATCATACATAGGGGCATGTGCTTGCTGAAAAGACTCATGTCCCAGATCACGAATCATATCTTCTAATCGATCTCTGATGTCAACATCAACCGATTTAGTTTGCAACCCTTTCCACATGTCTGTCAATTCACCATGCCATATCCATGTGGTATGATTCTTCTTAATCCCCTCGTACAGTGCTTGGCGTCTCCCATTCAAACAATTGATATAGGGACAAAAATATTTTTCATCTCCATCCGGTTGACTTCTTTCGGGGGCAAATTGCAAGAAATGTTCAACACCTTCCTCATACTCAACCGGGATGCGACTTGCATTCATCCAACTTTGATCCATCTAATTAAGAACTTTGTGATACTCACAAAGTTATTCCATGCATGAAAACCTCACTTTTTTCATTAAAGGTGTGGCCCTATCCCATTCAGGAAGACCTTTTTTAATAGTATATTCATATGTATAAGTTGAGTTTCTTATCTTAAATTTGACGAAATTTCGACAGCATTTTGCTTTGATCTCTGAGTACACGACATGATAGCGGTGACATAAGTTTCACCATAGTCAAGTATGCACCCGGAGAACAAAGTGAACTGCATTGTACCGAAATTTCATCAAATTTAAGAAAACAAACTCAACATATACATATGAATATACTATAAAAAAAAATGAGTCTTCCTAAACTGTCCAAACGGACAATTCAAGAATCAATACAATGATTAATCCAAACTGTCTGGAAGAATCACTGTAATGAATATCAAACGGGAAACTAAGATTCACTCATAATGAACATTGACTGTATATATAAAGCACTAGTAATTAATCACATAAAACAAGTTACAAAACCACAAATACAAAGCCAATGGAAGGTGCTAACCTTATGGGAGCCGCCAGAAGTTGCGAGCAAGAGAACCACCTCCGAGAATGACACCAACAGTGGAAGCGCCATGAAAGTGACCTAAGTTAGGTCCAGATCAACTTAAAAAAAGAAAAATGCCCAAATCAGCTTCAAAGAACACCCAAATTACTTTGTCAAACATAAAGAAACCATAATTCTTGACCCGTAGCAAAATTCTTTACACAAGTCGAACTTATCTGTGCCAATAATGCAATATACTATGATATGTTATGATAACCAAGTAGTAAACCTCAAGCTGCAAGTTCTTTAGCCACTATTCTTTCATATATCATGTTTTTATGCTAACCAATCATATGATTATGTTGGTGGTTAGCATTGGGTTCTTATGTGCATTTATGCCCTTTGCATTTAATGTATGATAATGAGTAATGCTTCTTGTTCCCTCACAATAATCATAATCGATTGATTTCATTCATCAGTCCCTACCATGCATCTTTAGTCTCTATTAGACATTTACTAGCTACATACAACCATATCAACTTCTCAAAAGTAAAGGTCTAATTAGATGAGATAGGATAAGTTAGCTATATGGCCTACTAGTTAACTAAACAAAAAGGCTCAAGGAATCTCCAGGATAAGTTAGCTATGTGGCCTACTTGTATATATGAGGTCCAAACCTTCTCAAAATATTCAATATACAAATAGCTTTTAAATACTGCACAAATAGTTGCAATTGTAGTTGATAAATGGTAATTTTAACATCCTTAATGGTAGTTGTTGTTCTTTATTCTATTGGTGCATTATGATGCATGAGAAAGAAAGGAAAGTATCAAAATCAAATAGACAAGTTTCTAGAAGTGTTGGAGGAGGGGTTGAAATAAGAGAAAGGGAGAATGGGAAATGCCAAATGAGTGAGAAAAAAAATATTGATATGATGCGACAATATTTTATTGGATGAGAAAAAAATAGAACAGGAAATGAGACCGATGATTTTGATCATATATGTTGACGTGATAAGCAATTCGAACAAAAGAATGGTGATTTTTTCTTGAATGGGAGACATGTTTTTATCTTTATAGAGTAAAGGCATGATTTATTGATATGGATATATTACTAAATGTTCATGCACATAACTGATATATATAGAAAGATGAAGACTAGATATCTAAAGGATCTTAATTTATATGTTTTCTATCCTATATAACAATGACATGGCTACACATGTTTGTTTATATGCTCCAGCTTTAATTTCTAACAGCCCAAAGATCTGGCAGAGAACAAAAAATCCAATGCACGAAATGAATGACAAAATTGTTAATTTGATAATAAAAGTACTTTTAGACTCTCTAGACTTTATGTAAACACCATTTCAACACGGTGCATAAAGTTGGGAAACTTAAAAGTAATATTTTTACTCCAAAAGCAACAAATTTTTCCTTCTCAATTCATACATTGGAACACACAATTTGGTGTTGGAATTTATAAAAATACTTCTATAACTTTAAACCAAACATAGGCTCATAAGATACAAGCCAAATTAAGATATCACTCTGCACATATGCCTACAAATCTTTGCAATATTCTGAGATATGCACCACATGATGTTCAAAATGACCTTAATATTATATTTGGATTGTTTGTTTGAAATCCCAAAGCCATCATAGTTTGGGGGGGGGGGGGAATAAGGTAAAACCTGCTGCTTAATCCATGATTTTTAATTTTTCAAATGGAAATCTAAACACACTAAAGCTACCAAACTTTCATAAAAAAAAGTTACCAAGCTAGCGATCCAAAATACTATTTAATCTAAAAGCATTACTTAAGCAAAATGTTAAACACTTTATTTTATCAATTTCAGATGCTCTAATACTCCAAACCATGATCTGCTCAGTTTTCTTGCAGAAAGTTTACAAGCTATGTAAAGTGATGTAAATAGTTTTCTCATAAATTTCACATTGCATGCCTTTCACTTTCCATTTCAAACAAGAACATATCTCATTCACCCTATTCTAATATTCAAAAGGGTCATTGTATTGTGCCACAATGTAAACAGAAGCATGACCAACTTTGTGGCTTTTGTCAATGGCACCAGACCATTTTGTGCCTTCAATACTAGCTCGTAACACAGCGGCTTCCACCCCAACATTTGAATTGTTTACGTGTCCAACAAACTAAGGAACATTTAATCATGTTTAAAATATCCCTAGAACAAATCAACTAAGGTAGCTAAATAGTGAATATACAAAGCATAATCAGTCTTCTACTATGCCAGCACAATGTCTCACAGTTTGCATAGAATCATAGGTTTTTGCATACATTCACAGTCACATTCATGCTACAGAGAATCACAAAACAACTCAAAAAACTACTCATGCTACAGAGAATCACAAAACAGGTCAAAAAACTCAATTTATAGAGAATGACAAATTTACCCTAGCTACTCATGTTGGCTTATAACAAATTAGAAGAGAATATAAAAGGTTTAAGCTCCCTTACACAAAGATGGGTCTTCTTGATTGAAGATGGTGAGCCTTTGATCACTTAGGTCACGGTTTTGCTTGCAGAAGTAACTTTCATGGTTTCGTGAAAGAATAGTTTGCCAGAGTAACAAATACATTAATAACAAAAATAAAATACAAAATGAAAATCATTGTTTAAGTTGCCAAACATATATACCTGGAGCGAGACTGACAGAGCAACAATGCAGAGAGGAACGAAGGCTGAGACAGTGACAATGGAACGACAGCCACACCGCGAGAGTACGACAGCCACACCAGAGCTTCTTAACCGTCGCGACACTGAGAGTGAGAGACCGAGAGTGAAGAGAGGAATGACAGTTAGAGAGCGAGAGCAAGAGTGATGAAGAAAGTAATGGGTATCAGAAAAATATAATATAAAAATTAAACAACATCGGTTCTCCAACAAAACCGATGTTATTGACATAAACTCAACATCGATTTTTTAAAAACTGAGCAAAACCGATGTTGACGACTTTATGTTAACATCGGTTTTCAGCGATTTTTATGAAAATTAATGTTAACATCACTTCGTTAACATCGATTTTTATAAAAATCGATATTAACGAATTCACTTATTTACAAAAATGCTACCGCATTTTTGTTAACATCGATTTTTAGCAAAAATTGATGTTAACGTAGCGATGTTAAAACTAGTTTTTTTAGTAGTGTAACTCAAAAATCAACTGGCCAAGATAAAACGACATATTGAAATATCATCAAGGTTAATCACCATTTCATATTGTTTTATTTGTTTAAATTACACTTCATTAAAATAAGATTCATGGTATTTACTAACTTGTTTAATCTAAATAATTCACAGTTTTGTCGAAAGCATTCCCTCACCGAAGGCAAAAGAGGAAAAGTCTATCAAATCTCCCAAAACAAGCCGAAGGAAAAGAAGAAAATCAGGTAATGTGGTAAATAAATATATGCTTTAAAATATCTTTCAGACCCTGAGCAAATATGTATCTGATGTCCTAGGATGACTTGAAGAATAAGGTATTGCATTTGTAGTCATCGGTCGACATAATTATGAATGACTTAAACAAGTTAACAACACTTGTTAATAGGCAGAGTCCACTGAGGACCCAAAATTTCGATCAATGTATTCACATCATGGAATGCACTAGATAGATGTAACTCCCAATGGTTCGCCTGATGCTTATCCTAAGAAGTTGTCCAGGTTTAGGAAAATCAAAACTCCAACAAAACCTGAAAATAAAAAAAAGACATCCATTAAGCCTAAAAAATAAAAAGAAACTTGTTTGAGCAAACTATAGCTGGAAGAATTACAACATTTTTGCTAACATGGAGCCTCTCAATAACAAGTTTGATGGCACGACCACTTCAATTGAAATACCTAAGGCAATCCAAACTAATTCTTTAACAGAATATAATAAGAAATATGTGTGTTTCATCATCGATTGTTTTCAATTTTGCAGTGTATTCAAATGCAATTCAACCGTCCTTATTGTGTGATACTTGATGAAATACAAGCAATGGTACCTGCAATGCTGCATAAATCTTTGGTGTCAATAAGGATAACTCAATTGTTGGGTAAACAAAATTTCTTATATGCAACACATTTCATTAACTTATCAAAAAACAGGCAAAAGTAAATTCTTTTAAATACACTGACTTTACTTATTTAACAGGGACAAGCAAATTGTTAGTACCACATACTCAATATATGCTAATAGACAAACTCTAAGGACGGTCATGCTAAAGGGGTTGATCAAGAGATATTGTCACTTGTGCACTTCCATCTTACTGGAAACAGTTTTAACAATCTCACTTTTAGTTGCTTTTCCTTCTATTCAATTTTAGGTCATTCACTTAGTTGTATGTAAGATGGCAAGTATTGAAAGAGGTATGTATGGACGTCGGACAACTTGGTATTTGCCAACCACATTCACAGTAATCATTTCTTTTCCAAATTTACTTTTAATGACAATATTGCAAATTATTAAATCCAGTATTTAAAGATGCACTACCGCAAATTATTTATACAACAATTCGGTCTAGGATGCGGTACAACTGTAGAAAACGTGCTTGGATTCCACCATGAAATGTACAAGGGAAAATTTGATAACTTGGCAAAGGTTTATTTCAACATTAACAATCCAAAATATTTAATGTCATTCAATTTGTGTGTTAACAATTATTTTATTTTATATTTTTATACCAATCAATGACTTGGCATTCCATTGATATCTCCTAGTTGTTGATGTCAATCGGAAGAGATTGATAGTACTGGACTCAAAATCTGATCCAGCAAAAGCAGATTTAAGAAAATTTTTGTGAAGAAATTGGTAATTGTCCTTCAAATGACTGTTGGTGATTGCTATTAATTGTTTTTATGTGACTTATATTTATATGATAATTATGTATACAATATTTCTGGAACAAATGTTTTAGGATTCATCCTTATAATATCAACCTCTGCACTATGAATGATTGCAGAATATGGGTGGCTAAGTGGATGCTTGATTGCAAGTGGTCCAGTGACTACAAAATTTAGGTGAAGAATATTTAAATAATGACATTCAAAAAGAAGAATGGAGCTTGCATTGGATGTGGTTCTAGATTCTTGAAACACTTTGAAAGATGGAATATTGGAATCATAAGACAAGCAGCCATCAACTGGAAAAATCTGTTGAGGAAAAAACGTTTAGTTGCTAATTGATTCGAAAGACCATTTGGGATTCAAGAAAAATTATAGTGTAAGTACTTTTGTCATTCAAAACTGTTTAGGTTATTTGCTTGTTTACTACCTGCTTGGTTAAGCATGGTATTGACACTAAACGTTATCAATTTTATCCTCTATGTTACTATGTTATGCTACCATTTATGTTTATATGGGATTTGGGATTTTTTTTTTTCTAACCTCAGTGCTTTTACTTGTAACTGTAATTTCAATGCATATGAAGGACAATTAATACAACTTAGTATTCTTCTATAATCATAATTATATTCCATCAAATTTTATGACAAAAAAAAACTCAATAGCTTATTTCTTAAGTTTAAAAAAGAGAGAGAGAGAGAAAATTAGGCAGATTCTATCCCAACAATTTTATAAGCCAAAACGCCCAAAACCTCATTTCTTAAGTTTCAAAAGCAAAAGAGAACTGAGCAGATTCTATCCCACCAATTTTATAATACAAAAATTAGGCCAAAACCTCAATTCTTATGTTTCAGAAGAAAAAAAAATAGATTTATCCCATCAATTTTATCAGACAAAAAAAAAAGCTAAAACCTCGTTACTTAAGTTTCAGAAACAAAAGAGAATTTGACACATTCTATCCCACCAATTATATAAGACAAAAAAGGCCGAAACCTCATTTCTTTAAGTTTCAGAAAAAAGAAAGAAAAACACGAACAAACAAAAACAAGGCTTTAACTTCCTACACCAGTAGGATTTCTAATACACCCAACATTTTACACAAATGACAAAAATACCCTTCATGCTTTTATACATACACCAGCAGCTATTTTCTGCTTCTTTTTCTTCTTCTTCCACGCTGCTTCTTCATTCTTGGTGCTTCTTCTGGTTGTTCGGATTTTGGCTGTTGGTTGTTGCTTCTTGGGTGCTCTTGCATTGTTGGCTTGGTTGTGGAGGTCGTCGTTAGCATTGGTGGAGGGTGCAGTGGCCGCTGTCGTCGACGAAGGTAAGTGTGCAAGGTGATCACTGTAGCTCGAACCATACGGATTGGTAATCCGTACGGATCATACGGATTGGCAATCCGTATGATGTTAATGGTGTGTCAATCCGTATGACCCATACGGATTACCAATCCGTATGGATCATACGGATTACCAATCCGTATGGATCATACGGATTGCCAATCCGTATGGGTCATACGGATTGTCAATCCGTATGAGTTTTTTTTATTTATTTTTTATTTTTTAGTGTTTTGTTTTCAATTTTTTAAAAGTATTATTAATTAATGTATTTGTCCTTTTAGGTGATGTATTGAATTTGAATCAAAATAACTGAAAATTTTGTGGGAATGATTCTTATGTGTAGTTAGTTTTAGTGTTTATTTTTTAAAATATATTGTGAATATGATTATTATGCATATATTTTTTGAATAATGATTAATTTTTAATTTGTTTGTTAAGATGGATAACGATAATTGGATGTATGATAATGTGATGTCTGAAGAAATGAATATGAGTGAAGACAACGGAGGGGAACAATTTGCGTTTGACAATAACAAGTGTTCAATTGATTGTTCGGATGCGTTCAATACTTCAAAGGTATTTATATGATGCAAAGCTATTTATATAATGTGATATTTCATAAAAGCTAGTAAATATAATATGAGATTGGATTATCAATTTTTGTAGGTGTTTAAGTCTCGTGAGGAGCTATTGGAATGGGCTCGTAGTGTTGCATATTCGATTGGATTTGTAGCTGTGATAATGAGGTCTGACACAGCAACTGGAAAGAGGGGAAGAACCTCATTTCTTTTGATAGGTTGTGAAAGGAGTGGAAAGTATAGAGCATTCAACAAAGATTTAGTACGGATGACCACTAGCACCAGAAAGTGTGATTGTCCTTTTAAGTTGCGAGGGAAACCTGTCGTAGGAGGTGAGGGTTGGATGGTGAAGTTAATATGTGGGTTACATAATCATCGTTTGGCCAAGTCAATGACTGGACATCCATATGCTGGTCGTTTAACTGAGGAAGAAAAGCTAATTGTTACTGAAATGACAAAGTCAAGAGTTAAACCAAAGAATATTATGCTGAGTTTAAAAGATCGCAATCCCGAAAGTTATACAACAATGAAACAAGTCTACAATGCAAGATATGCGTACCGTACTTCTGTAAGAGGCAACAATACTGAAATGCAACAATTAATGAAGCTTCTTGAACGCGATGCATATATCCATTGGCATAGACTGAAGGACGAAGATGTTGTACGAGACATATTTTGGGCACATCCTGATTCAGTGAAATTGATCAATTCATGTAATTTGGTATTCCTCATTGACAGCACATACAAGACGAACAGGTATAGACTTCCTTTGCTTGACATTGTTGGTGTCACACCTACTGGGATGACATTTTCAGGTGCTTTTGCTTATTTGGAGGGTGAACGTATCAACAATCTTGTCTGGGCTCTTGAACGTTTTAAAGGGCTCTTTTTAAAGAGTGATTTTTTTCCCTAAAGTCATTGTTACGGACAGAGATGTAGCACTTATGAATGCCATCGAACAGGTTTTCCCTGACACAACCAACTTGTTGTGTCGGTTCCACATTGACAAAAATGTGAAGGCTAAATGTAAAACGCTTGTGGGACAAAACAATGCATGGGACTATGTGATGGAAGCGTGGGGAAGCCTTGTAGATTGTGCCTCTGAAAATGCATATGATAACTGTCTTATGCAGTTTAAATGTGCTTGTGCACCGTGGCCAATATTTGTCCAATATGTTAAGGACACATGGTTGATTCCCCACAAAGAAAGATTTGTCATAGCATGGACTAATAAAATCATGCATCTCGGAAACACTACAACAAACAGGTATTGACAAAGATCCTTTGCAACATCAAAAACATCATGTTTTCCAAATTAATTTTGTATTAACCTCTTTCACTGCAGGGTTGAGTCAGCTCATTGGACCTTAAAGCGCCTACTTCAGAATAGCGTTGGAGATCTATGTAATGTGTGGGATGCGATGAACAACATGATCACCTTGCAACACAATGAAATAAAGGCTTCTTTTGAGACAAGCACGCATGTCGTAGGACATGTGTTTAAAGTGACATTGTACAAAAGACTCGTCGGCATGGTTTCTAGGTATGCGTTAAATCTAATTGCTGCAGAGTTTTACCGAGTTGATTATGCAGGCGTTGATAGTTCTCGTTGTGGATGTGTATTGAGAAGCACCTGTGGTTTGCCTTGTGCATGCGAGCTAGCCAGATATAATTTATCCAGCATACCACTAGGTACCGTACACATGTTTTGGCGGAGGTTACATTTCTCTGACCAAGGTGTTGATGAGTGTGAAGTGACGATAACTGAAGAGATGGAAGCAATTTCCAAGCGATTCGAAAGTCTTGACATGTGTGGCAGAGTAACTTTGAAGACTAAACTCAAAGAAATAGCATATCCAGATAAAAATTCCATGTGTCCTCCGCCTGAAAAAGTGAAGACTAAAGGTGCTCAAAAGAAAAAGGTCACCAAACACCAAAGATCAACCAAGCGAGATCCTTCGTATTTTGAGTACGTGGATGCCTTATATTCTCAGCATGACAGTTGCTCATCTAAACAAAAGTCTACATCAACATCTTCAGGACCTCTACCGATGGGTAATATCCCTATGCTGGATCAATTTTTGCCATGCATGAGGAATTACCTTGTTGGTGTATGTGATGTTAAGGCCGACGGTAACTGTGGCTATCGTGCCATTGCGGGTTTACTTGGTTATGGTGAAGATGCGTGGGCTGTGGTGCGCAACCATTTGTTAAAGGAACTTGCAGAATGGGGTGAGGAGTATATTGCTTTGTTTGGTGGGTCACAGAGATATGAAGAGTTAAATAGGTCACTCCTTGTTGACGCACTGTCAAATGTAAAGGTTTTATTGCTCATTTTATTATGTATACAATAATTTTGTGTCACCAATGATACATATACATTGTTAAATTGCAGGTAACACAGGATAAATGGATGGATATCACTGACATGGGTTATGTAATTGCATCACGTTATAACCTTGTGATTGTTTGTCTTTCTAAGCAACAAAGCATGACATTTTTTTCCCCTTAGAACCCAACCACCTAGGGATTCTACTGTACATCGCGTCATTTGTATTGGCCATGTGTATGGAAACCATTTTGTTCAGGTATTACGAAAACCCTTTCATTTCATTTTCAATATCGTAATGCATGTCATTAACAATAAATTACTTGTCTACAATTTGTATAGGTTTTATTGCGAGACGGATGTCCTATGCCACCAATTGCTTTGTTATGGTCTAGACATTGTCATCCTCAAGCAAAAGAGTGGCCAACTAGTTATATTAGTCGAATGCAGAAGTATACCAGTATGACAACATTGCCAGCAGCTTATGTTGATTTGGGATGTGACAGGACGTCACAAGGCTGGCATACACTGTGACTTTGTTTTCTATTTTCATGCATGTACAGCTAATTGTGACATTAAGGACCTAAATTGTATAACTGATGGATGTTTTTATTTTACTTATGAAATAACTTAGACAGTTGCATAATTCAGTGCCACATATCACATGTCACATGTCAAAACACATCATATAATGACTAATCTGTCAAAACACATAATTGTATAACTGATCTGATGAATGACACAATTCACATATCACATGTCAAAACACATCATACAATGACTAATCTGTCACTAATCTGTCACTATGCATGTAACAAGTCAAATACAATGAATGTGGGTAGTCAAGTCCTCCGACGTGTAGATCAAACATAAACAACTCTGTCCTGCCATACACCTCGCGCTAATCGTAAACACTGATCAGTGATGTCGTAGGCTTCAGTGCCAGCAGTGACAAGACCCCCATCAATCATGTGTTGCAGCCTCTCTGCAATCTTCTGACAGACTCCCTGAATAATGAAAAAAAAATAATTTTGACATTGGGCAACGCAATTAACAGTTCATTGTATTAAATGAATTAACATTAATGTTACCACTGCATGTCTAGGCATGTCATCGGGCACATCATCATGTACTGCATCATGTCCATCTGCTGTTGGCGCAGGCACATCAGGAGGAACTACAACAACTGGTGGATGTCTAGGCGGTTCCCCCGGCTGTGGAGGGGACATGAATGGGTGGGAGATGGTGTAGAACCAGTCCATGTAGTCTGGATGACACTGACCTGGTGAACTAACAGTGTCTCCAGTCTCTACAAGATGGTCTGCGAAGGCAAGCCACCTGGCATCAACCTCCTCAATCGATGGGGGGGGTGCCTGACAAAGCTCGGTATGCCCTGCACGAAGCCGAACTGTCGGAGAACCCTCTCTGGCTGGTAGGTAACAATATACGGCCCCCATCTGATGTGACCTGAGAAAAGGCAAATGCCTTCGAAGGCCTGGAATGGACGATGATCAATGTAAGGGGTCCAGCAAACACCGTCGGTAGTCAACCTATCTAATCTCCTACGATAGGTTGAGACGGGTAATGCCTTCCCTGGCCTCCACCGACATGCCCATGGCAGCCTCTCCTCGTAGTCCTCGTCTAACATCATGCTGGCAACTGCAGGAAAATGGGCATATATCCAGCACTGTATAATGATAGAGTTAATTCAAATGAGTGGGTATTGACAGAATAAATCCGTGATAAATAAGAGTCAATTGATTTGGTATTCTTAAACAAAAGTACCTGAAGAAGACTAATGTAGCCAGCAAGATGTTTCCCATGGTGTTGAGAGGCATAGCTGAGGTTATCATACATGTGCTGCAGAGCCGCCACTCCCCAACAAAATCCCCCGGACTCATAAAGATCCCGGAAAGCCTCCAAGAATACCACACCGATATGTGTGGCACTCTTGTTAGCGAAGATCGTGCACCCAACCAAATGGAGAAGATATGCTCTAGCAGCCACAGTCCAATCCATCTGCTGACACTTCAAAGCATACAGCTCCCGCAGCCATGAAAGACGCACATATGCTCCATGACACTGTCTGGTCTCAGCCTCCGCCTCCTCAGCAGTCACCTCCAGTAGGTCAACAAGTAAATCCACAGCCTCTGCCACATCCAAGACATCGTAACTCATGAAAGCACCCATCACTGGTAAATGAAGCAGTGACGCGACGTCATCAAGCGTGATCGTGATCTCTCCGATCGGCAAATGGAAACTACTGGTTTCCTTATGCCATCGCTCGACAAAGGCCGAGATTAAACCCCTGTCACCTGTCTCCAACGAACAGGTAATCAGTGGGCTTAATCCCGTCCCGGCCACCAACCCCTCAATCTCTGGTGCGGGCCTACTAAATTTCTAGACCTTTCTGCCGTGTGATGCCAACTTCAACTCAGGACGTTCCTGTAATATTGATTAGTTATATAACTGACAAATAAATGTACAAATCAATGGTCAAATGGAGGTTACATATTGACAACAAGCATACCTCTCCTGTCCAGACCTTAGCAGCCACATGATCGGCATAGAGATAAAGCACAGAGGTGTCATGGGGCCCACCAGGAAATCCCTCAGCCTCAGTGCCAATGCCTCCAAGCTCAGGTGCACACATGTCACCAACGTCGATGGCTTCCTCATCGGGCACATCATCAACAACGCCTATCCTCCCGCGTTGTCTTCGTGCCGATGCTGTCGGTCTTCGGCGTGCAGGGGGTTCTTCTTCAGTAGCTTCTCTGCCTACTCTGCCTTCTCTGGCCAAAGACCGCCCTAGTCCTCTCATTTTCACCATAATCTGAAATTGTCATAAAATTCTTATATTACAACTTCACATCAATTCATACTAATGAATACAACACATACCAAGTTCAAAGCATAGCCGTAAACATCAATATTAATAATGCTTCATTAATGGATCTAGGATAAGATTTGAATTTTTCCTAATAGACTAGCATGACACTTTTGGACTTAGTACGTAGTCAAGATTAAATGTGGATTTCGAACAAACTCAACCCAATAAATGATTGATCACGATGACAGAAAAATTAGAAAGATGCTGGATACACCCCAGATCTATCAATCATGTTCTGCATAACATAGACAAGGAAAATAAACAAAGTGCACTAAACTATCATAGTGAAAAACTGGTGATGGCATATGGACTGATTAGCACACCTCCTGCTGTTCCAATTAGAATGACTAGAATCTTAGAGTTTGTGATCATTGTCACAATGCAAGCAAGTTACTGTCCAAGATTTATGGGAGGGAGATCATAGTGAGGGATTGCAATCGTTTTCATCACTTTAAAGAAAGATCTTGTTGTTGTTGTGATTATTGGTAATAAAAACTATACAAACACAAGAGTGTTGTAGACTTGAGTTTTTAAAACATGAAATAGGCAGCATGGAATTGTTCAAACATCACAAAGAATGCAGTTTAAGCATTGTAAGAGAGCTGGTCAACCATATATATTGCCCTCCTACATTGTAGTCTATTAATGGATCTTTGTTTCAACGTGCTACTACTTCTACTTAATTTAATGTCCTTTTTCATAATCTTCTACATGCCTCGCTCACACACCCTCTTCACTTAATTTAATGTCCTTTTTCTTTCTATTATTGAGTAAATGGACAACATTATTAGTAGTATATCAGTTTTCTGTCAGCATTGAATTGCCCTTTAATGTCTTAATGAATGTGGTTAGGAACCTATTCAAAGAGTTGTCAGACAACATGAACAATTTCTCAACACTGTTGTTTGCCCTTGTTACATCAACAAACTCTTTGCACACAACAAGTTAATTTAAGCTATCAATTCAGCATGGCAAGAAAAGAAACATGTTTCCCAATAAAATGATTTACAAGTTGTCAACATTCCAATTAAGTAACAATAGGGTCATCAATTCACCAAAGCTTAACCAATGGGTTGAAAAATATAATTAACAACATGTTCTAAATATAATATTTTCAGCAATTACAACAGAACAAATTAATTTAAAAAAAATTCAAACAACAATAACCCATACGGATTGGCAATCCGTATACCCCTTACGGATTGGCAATCCGGATTAGCAATCCGTAAAGGTTATACGGATTTGCAATCCGTATGCGACGCAGAGAACCACCACGAAGACGCAGACTCACTTACCTCGTCGGAGAAGACCACCACAGCTGCGACGGCAACCACCACACCGAACAACGACGCCCACTGCGAACCAAACCACCCGACAGCAACCCAGAGCACACGACGGCGAGGCGCGGAAGAAGAAGCAGAAATGAAACGAATGCGCTGCTGGGTGTATTAGAAATGTTTAAATTCTAAAATTTGAAGAATTTTTAAAAAGGGTATTTTGGTACTTTCATAATTATGTGTTGGGTGTATTAGAAATCCTACTGGTGTAGGAAGTTAAAGCCCAAAAACAAACAGATTCTATCCCGCCAATTTTATATGATAAAATAAAGCCCAAAAGCTCATAAATTTTCAAAAACAAAAAAAACCAAGTGATTATTTGCAACCAATTTTATAAGACAAAAAAATAGACCAAAAGCTCATGAAGTTTCAGAAACAACATAACCAAACAAATTATATCCCACCAAATTTATAAGACCAAAAGCTCATTAAGTTGCAGAATACAGAAAGAAAAAAAAAAACAAATAGATTCTATCTCAAATGCTCATTTCTTAGGTTTCAAAAACAAAAATAACCAAAATAGATTGTATCCAAACAATGTCAACACAAATTCATGGTTAGGTTAATGACTTAAAATTTCAAATCTACCTTTCCGAGCCTAATAGTAGTAGTATATTTAGGGCCTATTTGGATGTTAGCTTCTCTAAAAGCACTTTTAGAAGAGAAAAGTAAGAAGAAAAAAATAAAATGAGCTTTTCCATAAGTTAAAATAAGTATTTCATTAGCTAATTTGTAGATGTCATCTCATCTTTTAGAGAAGTTACATTGGTGAACTTCTACAAATTAGCTAATGAAGAGCTTATTTTTACTTATGGAGAAGCTCATCTCATCTTTTTGCTCTTATTTTCTTCTTCTAGAAGTACTTCTAGATAAGTTTACCCAAACTGGTCCTTAAACTTAAAAGTAAATTTTATGCTTTCAATAACAACAAAACTTTAGTAACAACTTAAGTTTTCAACATATGTGAGAAGGAAAATGCACTATATCTGTATAATAAATATTTATTCTGATGCACCCTCAAATCAAGCAGATTCTTCAATCAGTATGAGGCATGAGCACCAACTCACTAAAACTTCTACTTGTTCTAACAACTACAACTAGTTAATACATATCAAATACTTAACCTATTCAATCACCACCTAAAGAAACAAACAAGAATATAAAAAATGCATTAACCAATATCTGTCGTTGCAGCAGGACGGTGAAAAACGATTTAAAATTAGAGTAGTCATCACTAAATTAGAAGAAAAATTACGGAATAACCTTTTTGAAAGAAAAAAAATCTTTGGAACCAAATTTAAGTTCAAGAGTTGATTATATGTAAAAAGGAATTAATACCCTACAACGTCCATTATGAAGACAGTTGCCTCTGATTAATTAAACAAACTATTTTAAATGTTTAAAATATTTACCTCGCCACAAAATGAAAATCAATGACAAAGAATTATTTTATTTCTTTATGGAAAAAAAGGAGAATTAACATCTTATTATTTTATATTTATTAAATTTAGAATTTCTAAATTGTCACAATTCATACGTCCTAAAATATAAAATTATTAGAAGTATACACCAAAGTAGACATGGCAACTTGATCCGCATTCATGGGCACCCGTCCGAACCCGCCTGGATGTCAACAGGGAAAAATCGAGTTGACCGATTTTGGGTTTGGGTTCGGTTTTTGCCCACCTGTTAAATTCGGGGGCGGGGGCGATTTTGTTAATGCTGATATTCACCCCGCCCCCGTCCCCACCATTCTATATTTACAAAAATACCCTTATATATATAAAAGAATAAAATTTGAAACCCTAACTTCCCAACTTCATTCTCATTCTTGAGTGCGAGTCTCAACAACGCTAGATTGGACACGGTGTGGCACGTAAGCTGGTGCTAGTTGTGGCGTGGTGGTAGAGCCTTTGAGAGAGTCGGCGAAGAATGTGTGAGGTGGAGAGGTGAGGTAACTAAGGTTCGGTTCCATTTCCATCTTGCCACGTGGCCTCAACTTAGCTGCTTCTTTCTTTCTACTTTTATATCCCCCTGTTCTGATTCACACACTGCCACTGTTAATTCATGATCTAGAGAGGTTTTTTTTTTGTGAATTAACTTCTGTGTGTTCATTTATATTCCTTGTCTACTGTTGATAAAGATGTGATCATAATATCAAAGCAAATAGTTTTTAATAAAAAAAAATGTTATTGTTAATTTTATGCAAATTGAGAAAATTCCAGTTGACGAGATAAAGAAAGAGTTGAAAGTTGTTGATCTATCACAAGGGGCTGTCCAGGAGCTATTGCACGTCCTTTCTATGAAGTCATTGACAAAGTTAGAAGGTTAACCCTTTACAATTTCCCGAAAATCTTATATTTTGTAGTGAATGCTAGAAAAACTCTGTAAAATAGCCAATTGTAGCTTTATGCTTGAGAGTAGGTTTATGAATTTAAGAATATAGATGCAAGCCTTTGATGCCAGTGGTATCAATTCCTATGTTATGGCTTGTAAATAATGAAAGTTTCGCTCCTTTTTCTTGGCCAATGCCTTTACATTGTTTCTCTTTTTGATTGAAGCTTCATGTTCCCAGAATATTGTGAATGGGATTTGTGAAACTTGGTTAGCTTGATAGTCCCATAATATTTGACCCATTTCTTGTTATTGGCATGATACTTGACATCATTTATTTTCACAAGTTTGTCCTTAATTTTCTCTCAATTATTTCCCAATTTATGTCTTGATTTGGTGTTGTAACTTGTAATAAATCTGTTCAAAATCAGATTTGAATAAAATCTCAATCATCATCACATCATAGGTGATAGGCTATTTATTGCTTCCTGATTTTTCTCCCTGATTGTGGTAAATTGGTTTCCTCTTTGGGACTAATTATGTCTTATAAAGTAGTGGCTGTGATATTAAGAAATAATTAGAGAAATAAAATATTTCCTTCTTTGTTATGATATTTATGCTTCTTCATACTTGAAGGTTGTTTAAATTCAGGTAATATGTTTTATTTTGTAAAAATCAAGTCATACAACTTACACGAAATATAAATTTGGTTGTATTCAGAGAGACTTGGGAGCGGTGGGGAAGTAGTTGCTGATCTGAGGTCTTGCGGGGTAGGGGCGGGAAAAACCGACTCCCTTCGAGGGCGGGGATGGGGGCAAATTTCTGGCCCCTGTCAATTTTCGGGGCGGGGGCGGTATACACAAAAATCGCTCCCGACCGCCCTCGTTGCCATGCCTACACCAAAGTCAATTCTTTAATGTAATTTTGTTAAATTAAATTGTAAATACTTAGTTATGAAATATTAATTTTTTTTATTTAATTAGGCTAACTTTTTTTCATATCAGCATTACCTATCTCCATAATATCATTACAATTCTAATGCCTTAAATTCCATTTTAATAAATCTCAACTTTTATAACCCAAAAGGCATATTCTATTACCCAAAATGACGATGTCAATTGCCAAATCAAAACAACGTTATCTAATAAATTTAAATAACGTATTCAATGCAAACCAAGTGAATAAAAAACAAGACAAAGTTAAAAAAGGAAAGATGATAAATTGGCACAAAACGTATAGTGACCATTAAGACAAAATTTAAAAAAAAAGATTGAATCGGACTTAAAACATTGTTAATTTTAAAAAGTCCTTAAAGCAAAGCAAATCAAATCAAATCAAATATTAACCCAAAAGAAGAAATGATACAAAGGGTGTGCACTGAAATCAACCCCAAGTGGGAACGTCCCAATTTAAAAGCAAAGATACATTTGAGCTCTTGGGGTCAAGATGTGGGACTAAATTAATCTACAACTGTAATGACAGATCAAAATAAATCCCCTCTAAGCATTACCAAACCACTGGCCAAACCACTGGCATTATCAAAACAAAATAATCGGCTATGATATAAAAAGAAAGAAAAAGAAGAGAGGCATGAACAATCCTTAATAGTGGAGAATTACGTATACAAACTATAACAGGATAACTTAAAAGCTACTAAATTCAAACATTGCCAAGGCATACATGGACGTGCACATCACTAGGTAAGATTAGGAAAAAAATAACAGATTTAATATTGAAGACAGAACAAAAAGATCAAGAACAATGAGTCACATGTCAATGTATGCATTTTATTAGACTAGTGAAACATCTCCAACTCAAACATATACAGAACGTATGTACACTCAACATGAAATCATTGAACCCCAAACATTGAGAAAGCTTGTGATCGACAGAAATCAAGGTACAACAGTGGAAGCTAACATTTAGCCAAGTCAATTGGTTTAGACATTTCATCAAACAAGTAGTTGGCAAGATTTCATAGCAGCATAAATCCAACAAGCTAATGTCAGTAACAACTCAAAGTTAAAAAACAAAAAAGATGATTCAAGGGACATCAAACGAATGCCCAACAGAGAACATGCTCCTTACACAGTAGTTGAACAATGAAACTTACACAAGTAATTAAGATGAACTACTGAATTGAATATTTTCTTCTATTAAGAGTTTGGTGCCCAATTACAAGCTGAGTTCTTCACGAAGAGAAAATTACACAAATTCCTCTCCTCACAATTCCCTTTTGCCCTTTTACAGAAAACTCTTTGAAGAACCTTCCCTCAGTCGCAGGAAGAAAATCGTCCACCCCTAATAGAAGAAGCAAGAATTCTGCCTCCAGAAGTAATCTCTGTTAGTAATAATTCTGTTTTTAAGCAATTTTTAGGACCTGAGGTTGTTGTATATAAAAGCATCTTTGCATCAATGATATTATATGAAGTTCTATTCATACTTTTTTCTCTCTATCTCAAGTTTATTAATTCTCTTCAAGAAACAGTGAATGAGAAGTGCATAGATTGAGTGAAACACAAAGTGGAGTAGTTGAAATCAAGGTTCTAACAGTGGCGAGCTTAGGTTCGATTAATAAGGGATCTTGCTGCAGTAATCATGGCGTCCAATGGTCATTTTTCGGCAAATCTTCCTGTCCTCACAGGGAAGAACTATAGCAGATGGCATGTTCAGATGAAAGTTGTGTTTAGTTTCCAAGATTTGTTGGAGATAGTTGAAAAAGACATTGAAGAAGAAACCTCTGATGCAAAGACAGGAAACAAGGAATTAAAGAAGAAAGATTGCAAAGCCTTGGTAATTCTTCATCAATGTGTGGATGATTCTCACTTTGAGAAAATTGCAGGAGCAAGTTCTGCAAAACAAGCTTGGGACATACTAAACAAAGCATATGCTGGAGCAGAAAAGGTCAAGAAGGTCCGATTGCAAACACTTCGAAGGCAATTTGAGATGTTACAAATGGAGGAGAATGAAAGGATAGGAGACTACCTCAACAGAATGCAGGTTCTTGTAAATTCCATGAAAAATTGTGGTGAGAAAATCACTGATTTGATGATAATTGAAAAAATTCTCAGAACCTTGAATCCAAAATTCGATCACATAGTGGTTGTAATTAAAGAATCAAAGGATCTTGAGACCATGTCAGTAGATGAATTGCAAAGTTCTCTTGAAGCCCATGAACAAAGACTTCAAGAAAGGGTAGCTGACAAAGCTTCTGAACAAGCACTTCAAGTTCAGAACAATTCAAGAAATGTTTCAACAGAATGCAATAGAGGCAAGAGAGGTAGAGGAAAATTCAAGATTGCAAGAGGAAGAGGTGGAAACTACTCTAAAGAAGGGTGGAAATCTCAATCTGATCAAAAGAATGGTGGTTCAACTAAGAAGAGAGGAGGTTTCTCTGGATCAAGAGGTAGAGGAGGCAAGAAAAACTGGGACAAGAAGAACATAGATTGTTACTGTTGTGGTAAGAAGGGACAGTACTCAACTGAGTGTTGGTATAGAGACAAGGACCAAGATGATGAGGCTCAGCTTGCAGCAGAAGGAGACTCAGATGCTGAACTAGTTTTGTTGATGGTTACAACAAAATCCAGTGGAGAGAATGATGATCACTGGTACCTTGACATAGGGTGTTCTACTCATATGACAGGACACAAAGACTGGTTTATCAGTCTTGATGAATCAATGAAGAACAAAGTGAGGTTTGCTGATGGAAGTACTCTAACCACTGGAGGAGTTGGTAGTGCGATGATCAAAAGAAAGGATGGCAAAGAATCCTGCATAGAAGAATGTGCTTTATGTTCCTGGTTTTGAGTGCAATTTACTAAGTCTTGGTCAGCTTGTACAAAAGGGCTACCAAATGACTATGTTAGACAAAAGGATGAGAGTATATGACAAACAGAAAAGACTGATATTGAAGGCTCCACTATCCAGAAACAGGACTTTCAAAGTAGGCATCAATGTGTTGGAAAGCAACTGCTTACTTACAACCACAAGCAAAACTGAATGGTTATGGCATTACAGACTAGGTCACCTGAATTTCAAGGATCTAAGTCATATGCATGAGATGGTGAGAGGAATTCCTCAACTGAAATCAGCTACTGAAAAATGCAAGGATTGCTTAGAAGGCAAGCAAACAAGAAGACCATTCAAAAGCTTTGTTACTGTAAAGTCAAAGCAGAAATTAGAGATTATCTACTCTGATGTGTGTGGGCCAATACAAACAGAATCACTTGGTGGAAGCAGGTATTTCATAACCTTTGTTGATGATTTGAGTAGACAAACATGGATTTACATGATTAAAAGAAAAAGTGAGGTGTTTAGTATTTTCAAGAAGTATAAGGCTGCTGTTGAAAAACAATGTGGAAATCATATTAAAACCTTGAGAACTGATGGAGGAGGAGAATACACCTCAAGAGAATTTGTTGAGTTCTGTGAAGAAGCAGAAGTAACACATGAATTCACACTTCCCTACACTCCTCAGCATAATGGTGCTGCTGAGAGAAGAAACAGGATCATAATGAATATGGTCAGGTGCATGCTGAAATTCAAAAATCTGCCACACACACTATGGAGTGAAGCTGCTTCTACAGCAGTTTATATACTTAACAGGTGTCCTACCAGCAAGTTGAAGAATAAAACACCAGAAGAAGCTTGGTCCAACACCAAACCTGACATAACTCATCTCAGAATTTTTGGTTCTCTATGCTATAAACATGTGCCTGATCAACTCAGGCAGAAATTGGATGACAAGGCTGAGCAGATGGTTTTTCTTGGATATCACTCCACTAAAGGCTAGAGGCTTTATGATCCAAGAAACAATCAAGTAGTAATAAGCAGGGATGTTGTATTTGATGAATTAAAAGGTTATGAATGGAGAGAAGATTCAGCAAACAAAAATGTTAAAATTCAAATCACTGCTGGTATCTCTAGTGATTTGAGTAGTGAAGATGATGTTGCTGAGATCCCTGCAGATGGAAGTGATACAAGAAAATCTCTGAGAATCAAGCAAACTCCACAGATATTGAAAGATTTTGAAATATATTCTGACCAGCAAATAACTGAAGAAGGTGAGCTTGTGCATCTTGCACTGTATGCTGGAACTGAACCTGTCAGTTGTGAAGAAGCTTTACAAAATCCTAAATGGGTTACAGCAATGGAGGAAGAATTAAATTCGATTGAGAAGAATGGAACCTGGGAGCTTGTGACATTGCCTAAAGAAAAAGAGGCCAATTGCTGTAAAATGGGTGTACAAGCTTAAAAGGAATCCTAGTGGTGAAGTGATCAAGCACAAAAGAGGGTATTGACTATGGAGAAATTTTTGCTTCTGTTGCAAGGATTGAAATAGTAAGGGTTGTAGCTGCCATTGCCTGTTTGAAAGGCTGGTCCATGTACCAACTTGATGTAAAATCAGCATTCTTAAATGGACCACTTGAAGAAGAGGTCTATGTTGATCAACCACCAGGATTCAAGGTTACTGGTCATGAATCTAAGGTTTTCAGATTGAAGAAGGTTTTGCATGGATTGAAACAAGCTCCTCGAGCTTGGAATATGAAGATTGACAGTGTGTTGATTGGAATTGGTTTTGTCAAGTGCCCCTCAAAACATGGAGTTTATGTGAAGCACAAATCTGCAGATGAGCTAACAATTTTGTGTCTTTATGTTGATGACTTACTCTTGACTGGAAGCAAAGCAAAAGAGATAGAAGTTGTGAAGAAGTTGCTAATGAAGGAGTTTGAAATGACAGACTTGGGACTCTTATCATACTTTCTTGGCATAGAGTTCAAGGAAACTGAAGCTGGAATCATTATGCATCAATCAAAGTATGCTGGAGATATTTTGAAGAAGTTCAAGACGGAAGAATGTAATGCAGCAGCCACTCCAGCAGAAGCAGGCCTGGCTTTGAGTTTGAAAGATGTGGGAGAATTGGTTGATGCTACAGTTTTCAGGCAAATGGTTGGCTCATTAAGATACTTGTGCAATACAAGACCTGATTTGGCTTACAGTGTTCAGATTATTAGCAGATTCATGAAGGCTCCTAAGACACCTCATTTGATGGCTGCTAAAAGAATTCTAAGATACATAAAAGGCACAATTCACCTTGGAGTTTTGCTTCCTTTTGGCCAAGGCAACACTGAAACTGAGTTAGTAGGTTATACTGAGTCGGATTGGAGGAGAGACAATGATGACAAAAAGAGCACAGCTGCATATCTTTTCAAGTATGGAGAGGCACCAATCTCTTGGTGCTCAAGGAAGGAGGATCCTGTAGCACTGTCAACTTGTGAAACTGAATATATAGCAGCTTCTATGGGAGCTTGTTAGGGAATGTGGCTGAGAAAATTGCTAAAGGAAATGAAGATTCTAAAGAGGAGACCTGTGACACTGAAAATTGACAACAAGTCTGCAATAAACTTGGCCAAGCATCCTATTGATCATGGAAACAGCAAACATATAGAAACCAGATATCACTTCATCAGAGACAAAGTGAGCAAAGGCAAGATCAAGTTGATGTACTGCAGATCAGAAGATAATCTAGCAGATTTGATGACTAAGCCAATCAGAAACGCTAAATTTGAAGAACTCAGAGACAAGCTGTTGTGCAAAGCTAAGTAGAAATCAGAATTATGGGGGGGTGTTAGTAATAATTCTGTTTTTAAGCAATTTTTAGGACCTGAGGTTGTTGCATATAAAAGCATCTTTGCATCAATGATATTATATGAAGTTCTATTCATACGATTTTCTCTCTATCTCAAGTTTATTAATTCTCTTCAAGAAATAGTGAATGAGAAGTGCATAGATTGAGTGAAACACAAAGTGGAGTAGTTGAAATCAAGGTTCTAACAATCTCCTCTTTCTTTCGATGACTCCCTTTTATTGTTGATGTCTCATCTCTTCTCCTCAAACCAATTGCAGAAGTTGACCTCGAGACCCCGAAATCTTCGAGTGTTGCAGCAACCATTCAATTCTGAGTCTGTCAAATTTCTGTTTTTGGGTTCTGTCTGGTTCGTCCTATTCTCTGCCTCTTCCATTTCGGGTTAGCCATCACATACTTCTTCGAGGGAACCCTTGAACCTGATGTGTGTGGCAGAGCTCACATGGAAGTTGTTTGCGCTAAGGAGTATCTGGAGCGACCAACGGATAAAAGGAGGGTGTGTGTGTAATGTCGTGACAGAGGGGGGCTGCAGTTGCTAGGGTTTTTTGACGGGTCTACCATGCGTAACCAAAACTTGTTATGTATCGTGTGAAAAAAATTTATATCCTTAGATATAATAATATTAAAATCAACGATTCAGATAAGTAAGGATTAAAATAGACATGTTTACATCAGAATAAATTTTAAAAAATAGAGTTGTCATTGTTCTCTTCCCTCCGTCTTTTTCATAACTTTGTCGTCATTGCCATCCCGTTGTCACCTCACTCAAGTTGCAAACAATACAAAGCAGATACGCCGATTTGAAGCAAAGATAGATCTATTTTTTTCCTTTTTTGCAAATCTAGTTGAAGCAACGAAGGTTCTCCTCTCCTCTTCGTCAGATGCTCGCCTTTTCCCTCATTCTCTCTGACGACTCACAGGCATCTCAAAACAACATCAGACAAAATCCATTTTCGTAAAACTCCAATGTCCAGAAACATCTCACACACGGCAAGAAACCATGCAGATGCAGATGTTGCTATGAGGTTCGATCTTCTCCATTGATGGGAATATGAGACACAGAGCAAGAACAGTGTCAACATCACCGGTAAAGAGGGGTGGTTGGAGACTGAAGGGAGAAGATCTGAAAATGAACCCAACACAGGTCGTCCGGATTCGATACCAAGGACACCAAGAACAAATGGTTTCTCTTCAATGACAAGGACGATGGTCCTTTAGGCGGTGGCAGTGGAGGGTTTTGGTGTGGTGATTGCGAGGATAGTGCTAGAGAAAGATAGGGGAGAAGGGTCGAGAAAGAAAAGAAAAACAAAATTGATTTGAGCTGAGCACTTCCACGGTATCTCAATCATTTATTTTAATCGAACGATGGAGATGACTTTCGCATGGTGCGTAAAGAGTTTTGGTTACGCACCGTAGACCCCGTCCTTTTTGTCATAGATGAATATGAATTGGATTCAAAACGGGTTTTGACTGTGGGTGTGGGTTAATCTGCCAATAACTTGATTTACTTAGGCTATGCTAGCAACTAAAAATTAGAAAGCTATGTAACGTTCTCTTTCTCTCTTTTTCTCTTTTCTATGTGATTTTTATTTCTTTTTTATCATCGTTCTTTTTCATTTTTTTTCCTTCATTTTTTTGTCAAATAATATAAATAATCCGAAGAAAATTGGGTGTTAACAATATCAAAATACAAACAAAATAATGGAGATTCATCAGTGCAACAAACCTTGCAAATGATTCAAAAAGGCATATTCATTAAACACAATAAATTTCAATTACAAAACCATATTCAAATACTTACCCACTTCTTAGAGGACTTTGCTTTACTTTCAAGACCTATCCCTTTTGTGGAGACTATGCAGGATTTTGCTCCCAAATTAACTGTGTCTACTAATTCTGCTCCCAAAACTTTTCCTTCTTATAACTAGGACTATGAACCACACGTATCACTGTCAAAACCATAATTTCAACATTACTAACTAGATATATAAACGAATGATAAAACAAAGTGGGGAAAAGATATCAAACCTTCAAATGTAGACTTTGATTAAATTGGATGGGATGCAGGTGATTTTGAAAAGCTATTTTCTTATAATAGGGTTTTTTTTATTAGGAACACATCTAATCTTGGCATTGTTGTTGATGACAATTGCCAAAGGGATATATTAAGCCACTGTTTCTCCCAACTTGGACATGCTTATCCGACCAAATAATATTTTTTCGCGACCTCTTGAGGCGGCTACCACCATTCCTTCTAACTTCAATTCAAACCCCTAATTTTAAACAACTCGCTTCAGACTCCTACCACTAGAAGTAGGTATATGGGTTCAGGTGCGCAGGCCGATCCGTTAAACCGTCTCTCTCTCTTTCTTATGGTTGTGCCAAACAACCAAAAACATTTTCTTTTATTTTTTATATATATTATGAAATGAACCCATGAATCGGTCCACCTATCCACGAGCTTGGCGGATTGGATACAGACCTAAAAAAATTCATTTATTTCACGAAAAGAATTTACCCGATCCACTTAAAATGCAGGTTTCAAGGGTCGAGCCTTAAATGAACCAGACTGGCATGTATACCCACCCCTGCCTACCACCACTCATTCTAACTGTTCAAGATGGCAAACAATAAAATTGGAAACAAATGACAAGAAACCCTAAACCACAACATGAAGGCAACTGGCATATTTTAGTATTCTAATTGGACCATGAAGGCTCATGTTCTAGGTATCTAACATCTTCATCGTTATAATCATGTATCATCTTCATCAGGTATGGGAAGGTCTAAAAAAGCTTTATCTCCATGAATTTGATCTTGGCATACATCGAATTGGTCTAATCTAGAAACAGACGCAATGTCACCATGACATGTCCATTCCATAGGTCATCATCATCACAAGAGCCCCCACCTTTTTTCTTTTAGTTTTTTTCGATACTTTATTTATTCCATAAGCAAGATCAACATGATAGAGTGCTAATTCTACTCTACCTCTACTCCTAAGAAAACACCACTAAAGCTACAAATAAGGCTAAAGAGAATAAGATAAAATTTTGATTTCATTCATTAATCCCTCAAGAGGGTGCAAATCTTACATTTTATTAACCCTAATGAATGTCAACCCTATACTTGTCATCATCTAGCATTTTAGGAAATAAAAAAACTAATATTAAAAGAATAATATCAAAGTTGTCTAAGTTTGAAAACAACTTATTTGGGCCTAGAGAGGTCCATCCTATCATTGTCATCGAGTTCACTTGGACCTTGCCTCAAGGTCCTTAAAAGAAATTGGATTTTCTAGAAAAAAATTGGAGGCAAGTTTCATCTTTTAAAGAAAATTATCAAAGTTAATGACAAAAATTTAAGGAATGGATGGTAATTGATAAAAAAATGTCATTGTTGGAGGACAATGTGTGTGAAATTGTGAGTTGGTGTTGGTGTTGGGGGGTCTAGAAAGTAAAGTTATGGGGTTTTGGGCTTTAAGTAGTTGGAAAAGGAAACACATATAGTGTGTTAGTATTTGTTGTCTGTGATGGGGATTATTTGGTGATGAGAGGTGGGTGATTGTATGGAGGAAACAAGATATTGGGAATTGATTGGATGAAGGGTAGTAGGTGGGATGTGGGAAAAGGTGTTGGGGCATAAAAAATGAACACCGTGAAAGAGTTTTGCATTAGCTAATAAAAAATCAAAGGAAATGAATTGGAGATTAAGACGAGAATTTGTTGAATCTTGGGCGCAACATTAACTGGGCTAGAATAAAAGGCCTTGCGGAAATGGATAGGGGTAAGAAAAGGTATAAGTAATATATTGGAACTTCATTGGATGAGGTTTAGTGGGTGGTAGCTGCGGCACCAACACTTTTGGATGGGTAAAAATGTTACTGCAAGGGAATGTGAAAAGGTAGGAAAACAAACAATGTAGATGTTATGACATTTGAATTGTGTTTGATGGCACATACTAGGGTGGACACGTTGCAGAGTAAGGAATGTGCAAGTTGATGGACGGTTGAGATTGAAATAGAGGTAATTATGGAAGTTTGTTAGGCATAGATGATAGGAACAGAGGCACAAATTGGGAATCTTAGAAAAGTGGAAGAACAAAACAAATGACGAGCTTTGGATGAGGAAAAAAATTGTCTTCCTTTGTGCAGCGAACCCAAAAGTGGCGATGTCAATACCGACAACGCTGACAAATGTGATTGCGGCTATGGGGGTTTTCACCACATCGTTTGCTAGTTTCTTGGGATATGTGAGGGTGTTTTCCAATTTTGTATTAACAACGGCGATGAACACACCTATGGCCATGGCAGACTCTCATACATGCACTATAAGGAGCTTTAGCATCGTTGGGATGTGCACAAGTACAAAAGGTACAACGATGGGAAGTGTTACCTCTGTGAGGGCGAGGAACTGACCGAAATTGACCTCAACGACATCGTGGGCAGCATCTCAGATCAAAATGATAGTGCAAATGTGTGTGCGAAGGACGACGATAACAATGTGGACAAGTCTGTTGTAGGCGATGTTGACAACGCGAAAGAGTTTGTAGAGGAGGCGGACAACAAAGGTTCCATAAAGGGGAAAAGAGAAAGATCCTGAAAGTGACATGTCATTGAGATTTCTTATTCCTTCTTTTTTTTTTGTGGGTTGTTGTGTTACAGTGTGGAGTTTTTTAGTGTGGGCCATTTGGGTTTTAAGGCACTCAATGTTGTTGTAAGGGTGTGGAAGATGTCTTCTATGGTTTTGGGGGTTGTAGGGGTGTTGTCGGTTTGGATTATGAGAGGGATTGATGAAAGGTTAGGTGCTAGTGGAGGTGGATGTTGCAATGGTTGAATAAGTAGTTGTGATTGAGGTGAGGCATTTTGGAGGTCGTGATAAGGTAGAGCGGAAGGCAAGCATGAGTTGGGAAACATGGTGTGAGGGTGGGGAATTGGTGAGGAAAAAAAGCATAGTTGTTGTAGGAGCTGCAGTTGAGAGTTTGGTCATTGGTATGTGAAGATGGTTGGGTATGTTGGAAAATGGTGGGCTGGAGTAGATGGTTGTGATACCCACCATTAAGGGTCAAACGGTGGAGAGGAGAATCCATAGGGGTGCGAAGGGAACAAGTGTGATTGTGGATGGTTGTGGTATGTAGTTGTTGTGGATGATAAAATTTGTATGATTGGTGGTATGGGTTTTCCATTTGCGGTGGTGATAGTGTCTTGGGAGGGTAATATAATGGCTATATGTGGTGGTAGGTGTGACAGATGAGTAGGTTGATGAAAGCACCATTGATGGAGTGCTAATTATACTCTACCACTACTCCTAAGAAAATTAAACATCATTAAAGCTACAAATAAAAGCTAAAGAGAATAAGATAAAATTTTGATTTCATTCATTGGTCTCTCAAAAGGGTGCAAAGCTTACATTCAATAATAACCCCAATGAATGACAACCCTACACTTGTCATCATCTAGTATTTTAGGAAATTAAAATAAAAATCAATATTAAAAGAATAATATCAAAGTTATCTAAGGTTAAAATCACCTACTTAGGCCTAGAGCAATCCATCCTATCACCGTCTTCTTTGTTTTTACGTGTAAAGAGAAAACCACCACTCCACGTCGACAAAGAAGCTTCTTACTATGTAGCCATTCACTTTGACATGAAACATGGCAGGAAAGCTCCAATCAGTCTCAACCTCAATCACTAGAATCTCCTCCGCAAAGCGCGACTTATCGACGGTCCTCTCTAACACCTTTCTCACAGGATCATGTGAAACCAACAACACTAGCAAGAACTTTACATGACTTGTCTCATGAGGGTGAAATCTTCTTGACCAATATGTTCTTCTTGCACCCCCCCCCCCCTTACTAGGTCAAGAAGCCTTTTTTTTATTGGGATAGGTTTGTTGTTGTTGGGTTCTTTTTGTTTTCACTGCATCTCACTCTAAAGATGTTGTAGTAATCAATAATCACATTTCCAAGTTGGGGTGGTGAATTAGGAAGAGACAGACGAGGCTAGACGAGAGAATCAAGAGATACATGCCATTTTTTACTATTAAAATTTGCACTATTCTTGAATTGTAACATTCATCAAGGTTGGGATTTTAGCCTAGGGTAAGGGTTTTAGTCTTAAACCCTTTTTATATATTTACATGTTTACTTTGCTAATAAAAAACACTAACCAGCCCAAGGTTTTACAAAATTATACAAACTTTTATTTTTTTTTTATTTTTAACTATTTGAAAAAATTTACACCGATAGTCCTTATATATTAGGACTTAGGGAACCAAGTAGGCAAATACATAGGCCTAGTCCTTACTTTAAAAGGAAGTTAGCCAACTAATGTAATACCCTTTATCCCAAATTCATTTATTTATATAAACATTGCGAAAATAATTAGCATGACTTGTAAAAACTTTTTCGTGAGGAAAGAACATCACTTCCTCATTTAAAACATTAACTTAAACTTCATAAATATTTTATTAATTCAAAAGGTTTTGGCACTACAAAGGCTATACAATATAGATAACAAACTCATCCATTAATGAAACTTAAACATAAAGCACAAGAAAAAATAAATCCAAAACATAAAGAATGCAAAACATCCCAATCCCGATGACAAGAGAGCTTGGCAACAATACTTTCAAACCTTAATCACAATGTCAATGATGATTCTCCTAAGGTTTTTCTCCGGACGACTCTACAACAACACATGTTCCAAACAACACAAAAAGAAGGATTAGGTTTAGGTTTCTGATTCAAATAGTTTTTTTTATTATAAAGTCGAGCCATAGACATAATGCCCAACATGGAATAAAAAATGAAACTAACTAAAAAAAACCCAAAATAACAACTTAAAAGTTGAATCATTTAATTACAAAACCCATTTTAACAATCATATATCTATTTCCCAAAAAAAATTGTTTATTAACTTAATTATATATATACAAAAAATCAGCTTTACTATACATAATAAATAGCTAGGAAAACAAATATTGTGGTGTTATTAAGACCTAGGAAAGAAAAAAGGCAAAAACCTAGGTTGTGGTCCTCCCATCTAACAAAAGGTCCATCAACTCAGACCTAGGCAATTGGCTAAGAAGACAAAGACCTAAGTTTAGTTCTCACTCCAAAAGGAGGTCAACACATTAAAAACTAGGTAACCAAATAATCAAAAGCCTAAGCATGATCCTTATCACTATAATAATAGGTTAGCCAACTGACCACGTTGTCATCATAGGGCATTTCTGGTAAGCAACACGAAAAATGTGGTAGAAGAATCTCTGGTTTGCACTTCTTAGGCTAATCAAAGGTAAGGAAGAAGGCATCTTCATACCCTTTTGCCATAACCTCATTGTAGACTTGAGGTTGGGGATTTGTGGACTGCGTTAATTAGGCTTTTAGGCCAACCTTAGTTCTAATTCCAACTAAATATGTAAATAAGATTTAACGAAGTTTTACTCTTGTTATACATACAAAAAATAAGTGTTATGTATTAGGTCAAGGCTAATCTATATCTTAGGCTTATCATCCCAAAGCATTTTTCCACAAAGATACGAAGGATCGAAGCCAACATTTAAGCATGTAGAGGTTAAGGTACTATTGTTAGCAAAATATAGTACCTCATGTTAGAGTAAAATTTCCTTGAAGATACATCAATCCAAAGTATTATTCCTTGATGATAGCAACATATTGTTTTTATTTATTAGTATTCAACTCTCTTTTTTATAGATTATAAGCATTTTTTATTGGAGATAATCTTGTTCAAGTCAGGTAAAATCACTTTAGATGACAAAACTCTTCTTTCTGGTATTCAATGTAGCTACATGTTTTTATTTATTAGTATTTTAGTTTGTTTATCGTACAAAATAAATATTTATTTTTATAATTAAAATTCACAACAAGTAAATATTTAAATTATAAATTACACTATAATTAAAATTCACAGTATAGTTTTTAGTAATTACCTTAATTAGGATCTTTGGCTCTCCGATGAGACTAGGCATGGCAACGGGGCAGGGCGGGGGCGGGTATTGCATTCCCCGTCCCCGCCCCCGCCCCCAAACCTGTTCCCCGCCCCCGCCTTCGATCCCGGTCGGGTTTTAAAACTCATCGCCATCCCCGCCCCCGCTGGGGGTCGGGTTTTCCCCGCCCCGCCCCGCCCCGCTATTTAATTAAAATTAAAAAAATAAAAAAATAATATAAATTTTTTTATTGAAAAATTGGACGAAAAAACTAATTACGTAACAAAAAAATGATAATAACAAACCCACATTTAAAATATGGGATCGTAATTTAAAAATTACAAAATAAAATCAATAAATTCAATTTAAAAAAATTAGAAAATAATTTATTTTTTATTTTTTTAATATTATTTATAACGGGGCGAGAAAGGGGACGGGGACGGGGACGGGGGCGGGGGCGGGGGCGGGGCAGGGAGCAGTAATCCCATACCCGCCCCGCCCCTGCTTTTGGCTATCGGAGAAAACCTGAACCCGAAAAACTCGATTTTTCCCCGTTAAAATCGGGGCGGATTCGAGCGGGTACCCACGGATTCGGGTCCTGCTGCCATGCCTAGATGAGACATGAGGTATCCTACAAATTCATGATATATAAATATATTTGCATATTCATATTGTTTTTAGATTTAAAGTGAACAATTTAAATTGAGGCATAAGATTATTTTAAACTATTGATATTTTATTTTTAAAAAAAAATGTTTAAATTCAATTTAAATATAGGGATAAAATGTGGTAAATTCAAGAATAGATAGTTAATAAAAGGATTAGATGTAGGAACAAAAATACAAAGATTGTAGTTAGAGGTGGTTAAAATAGATTTTTATTTTGTACTAATTATGAGAATGGTGTGTGAAATATATATTAAAAGAAATTCATTTATTAAGTTGTGTATTCTAGTTCTCAATATAAAAGTATATAATGAGTGACTGAAAGAACATATTTAAGTAAGGTTTTTTATTTTATTTTAAATTATTTCTCTTTTAGATATTTTCATATGTTATGTCGGAGAAAAATGTTGAATTGTTGATCCCGACGCTTGACACATACAACGGACACGAGAGAAAAATACAATTTCACCGAACGAAGTCGGCAGTCAAGAGTCAAGCCTTATAGGTTCGTTATTCGTTATGGCTCTCTTTTGATAGAGTTGTTAGCCATATGTAGGATAAAGACCTTTAAATTCTTCGGTTACTAGATTAGTCTCTCACCTTATCTAATTTATTTAGATTGAAAAAGTGATTATTCCAGTTAGTAGTAATAAATTAATTTTAAATTTATAATTTTTCAGAATTATTTATATAATTAATATTTCTCTTTCTTTTTTAAATTAAAAATATTTTTAGTCTAAAAATAATTAATAAAAAATACTCTAAATTAAATCTTATAAAAAGAACAAACATCATTTTAAATTTAAATATTATAAATAACAGAAGTAAGATATTAGAATCCGAGTAGTGTCGGTCAAAAGGACAGATTGGGATGTTTCTTATTGTTTAAATAGAACAAATTATTATTGTAATCATGTAATGTTACTAACATGTGTGAAACCAAGAAAAGAGAGAAGAAAAATGGCTCCAATAAACATATCCGCGATGTGCCCTCTACTTGGAAGTGTACTAGAGTGGCACATGAGGATTGATTCCGTTTATGCACCATCAATGAGACAATTAATTAGAGCTAGAGTTGAAGTTGGTGAAAAAGTGTACCTAGTTTATTATAGTAGAATATTTAATAGAGTTTATTATCGTGGGGAATACGTGCATCATCATACGCGGTATTACACCTTCCACCTTAGCAAAAATAGTAAAAGAGTAATAAAATAAAATGGTCTATTTTGAACATAAATAACAATAGAAATATAGAATAGATAAGGGAAGAAGGATCCATCATCCAAGTAACCGTCATACGCGCTTTTATTTTGTTACCTAGTTGACCCTACTGGATGGTGCATTATAAAGATTTGTTTCGATTTGAGAAAATATAATTTTAATATACAAAACGTATATTAAGTGTTTTTCTTATTAATTTATAGTTTACTATAAACAATAATCTAGCCAGTTCTATGTAGATTCTTAGGATGAGCAATTATTTCAGTGAATTTATGGTGAAAAAATAAAAATATATTAAAGATTACATATTCAGTTAATATTTTGATTGTATTAACTAATATTTTTAATATAGATATATAGTTCACCTATTTTTCTCATCTTGTTCAACAATCAATAAAAGTATTAAACTCGTTAGTGATGTCACTCTTTATAATACAATATGTAGTTAATTGAACATGACAAAATACAATTAATTGTTGATAATATAAACTCTTTAATAATGCTTAAAAAATAAACTCTTGTAATGTTATCAATTACTTTATCAATCTTGTTTACCCTAATGTGTTATTTCATCAACAATGTTGTTAATAATTCATAAAGGAGTAGATATTGCTCTCATAAATAATTTTCATGTTATATCTATTGTTGAAAATTTAAATGTGTCATAAATAAATTTGTTCCAGTATCAACTAGTCTTTATTTTGGATAGAATTAAACTCAGATTAGTTAAGCAAGATCACATGTTAAAATCTCATGTATAGAAAAAATAAAATTTAAAATTTTTATTAAAGATGATTAGTTAAATTTTTGATAAAAATTAATTGTGGAATGAGAGAAAAAAATCATTAGTGGGAGGTCATGCTCCTAGATCTAAATCTCCTCAGAAGACCAATTTTCTAAGTATATGATTTTCCAGGGTTTTTTAAATAAAATAATTTTTGTAATAACTCCCATTTAATTTTAAACATTTTGTATTTACTTTTTGTTCATTATATTCAAGTGTGACATTGTTACATTATAAGAAATATCAAATTATGAGTAGAAAATATGATGTGATTTTATGAAAAGAAAAGTTAATCTTAAAGGATGTATGGGGGAGGAAGAAACGAGAGACTAAGTACTATTGTACTAAATAGGGTCATGATGACCTCCATTTTTTTAAGTTTAGCTTAATTACTATAAAAATAATTTTGTGGACACTAATTAATATATATAATTTTATATAATTAATATAAAATATAATAATTTCTAATACTTGTTTCTTTTTTCTTAATTCAATTAACTTAAAATTATCACCAAAAATATTTCTTTTCAATTTTATAATTATGGATTTAGATTTAATTTAATTCTATAAAATCAACTTTTTAAAGAGGGATGTCTTTTACTTATATATTCTTTTTTTATTTTATTTCAAGTCAATGTAAGATTTTTTTTTATATATAATATACCTCCTCAACCCTAACACTTTTGAATTGGGTATGTAAATGATATAGTGGGTGATCCTTTAATGGATCTATAATAGACTATATTATCATTTTATAATGTATGTTTGAACCCAATTTAATCATACAAAATTGACTTTTAAAGTAAAAAATATTTGTACTTATATATTTTATCTTAACCTTATTTATATCTCATGTAAGACTTGACTTTTTTAAAAATATTTAATGAAAATTAAATGTACATATGGCTTTTCTTTCTGTCAATTATAATTATATTTTTTAAAATTTTTAATTACTTCTATTTTTATATTTCTCTTAACACAAACTTATAACTTAGGAGAAAAGTTCTTTCTTTTAAAATCAAAAACGTCATCCATCTTTGCTTCTCTTTCAATCTCATTTTTTATTCAAATTGGGTTTTTTTAAAATATTTTAGTCCATTCGCATAATAAACCAATGCCATTTATTTATTTATTTACACAACACCATATTCTTATTAATATATATGAAATACTACCTATGCTCTTATTTATAAATCTAAATTATAAGTTACACTTGTTCCTTTAATTTAATAAGACTTATTTCATATATTTCTTACATTAATTTTTTTAGACTAAAATACACCTAATTAATTGAACTAGCAAAAAATTAGAAGAGATAAAAGTATTAATAACAAAAATAATTTTAAAAATATATAAATTTAAGACAAATTAATTGTTATTAACTAAACTAATCACTTTCTTTAATAAGATAATTGAATTTTAGGAGGGTTTGTTTTAAGGTATGGAGTAAGATTCCTAGAAATATGAACTTTAGAATATAGCATTCTCATGTTTGGTACTAGTTTTGTAAAATTATTTTCAAAAATAATTGATTCACAAGAATACAAAATACACATAATTCTTGCTTCTTATTCTCATGGAGAATGATGAGTATATTGGATTACTACGAGAATGGAAATTGTTGTAGTTCTACAATAATTATTTATAATTGTTCCACATTTTTTAATTAAATAAATTTTAATTTTTTCTTGAAATTACAATTGCTAGACAATCATGTTGATGAGAATAATATTCACAAACATAGTTATTTTGGGAATGTGATTTCCAGAAATGAAATTTCATATCTTAAAATAAACACCCCTTTATAAATATGAACAAAAATAGTAATATACCTAGGATTAAAATTATATAATTATGATATCTAAGCAACTCATTGGATTGAGACAATTGAAATCTTACAACTAAAATTATATATGTATAATATTTGAAATTCTTAAAAAATTCAATTGACACAATTTAAATTTAAGAAGGTAAAATTAATTAAGCCAACATTCTAAATAATAAGAGGTTGGAAACTACGTTCCTTCTTGATTAACGCGTGATATCCGCACTCCAAATAAATGGTGCAGTGCATGTCAAGAGTAAAATAATCCTCAAAATAGGTTAAAATACGGATCATAAATATGGAAATATTTAAAATTTATTCCTTTAAAATTTGTAGTATATTTTTTGTTCCCATAAAATTAAAATTGGTTCATACATAAATTCGGATAAATCTGAACTTATAAGATGACTTTTGGTTCATAAATATGTAAATGTGACATTTTTTATATAACTAAAATAAAAAAAATATAGGTTTGAATCTGACTTTGAAAAAAAAATATAACACATTTTTATATTTATAAAGATGAAAAAATATATTTTAATTTATCAAAATACTAATAGTAGTATTAATTTTCTACACCCTCCGCATTCCAAGCCCGTTCCGCAAATCAAGCCGAATAAAAGGATTAGAAACATTAATTCAAAAGAGAATGGCAATGTCGTATTAATGTAATTAGTGTTTCGTTTTTATAAGACATAATGTTATTATTGTAAAGTACTGTATTTGCTAACTTTGACTATTTTTTATTAGCAAATTTTACTGAATTCTTTTGGTAGCAGGTTCTCCATTTTAATAATTATTTTTATCTAACTCAAATTGAAGATTTTATTTTAGCAATATGAATTTAACTCTACTCACAGAAATGACCTGTTGATACTTACAAGAAAATAAAATAAAACAACAGAGTAAGAATAAAAGGTGAGATGTAAATAGAGTGATTTTATATTTGTTTGATTAAAAAATAAAAAATAAATATTTTTCTCCTTTAAAACAATAAAAATATCTAAAAAAAAAATCAAAATAACATTTTATAAGCATTATTGGAAAATGTATAAACTCTATTTTTCTCTCCCGGTGCAGAGAAAAATTGACACGAACACCACTCTGACACGAACACCGCTCTATTTTTTTGGTGTACTTTTTTAACTTCTGTTTTTTACTATAACAAACACTGTCACATAATTCATATTTTTTTCCCGTGATTTTTTGTTCTTATTTTCCCTTTTTTCTGTTTCAGTGTTTTGTTCTTTGTTCTTCTTTTTTCTGCTTAACCAAAAGATAACCGGTAAGTGATTAAGGCCACCTACTCCAAGTTTCCCCACTTTATGGTCCAACATGCACTCCGGATTGACAGGATCTTCTTTAAGTGGTCTTTGAGTAGTTGAAATTGCATAAGACACAAGATGTTCCGTGTAATACAATAGTATTGAAAATAAACAAATTATCATAAGAATATAAGGAAAAAATGTAAATAGAAAAATTCTTCACAAACTTCTTTTTGTCGACAATTTTTTTTGTTAACAGAAAATTAAACTTAACATCTTTTTCCCCTTCCTTTTTCTCTAAACTACCAAACACACCTTGTATCTCCAAAAAAAACTCTCTTCACAAAGATAAAGTTCCCAAACTTTTTGTCTGGACATTTCATTTACATTACAAAAGAGCCTTAACATTTTGAAAGTAATTGATAATAATAATAATAATAATAATAATAATAATAATAATAATAATAATAAT
>CM023949.1:12442486-12453924 GCA_013407115.1 Glycine latifolia | reverse complement strand
TAATTTTTTTAAAGTAGCTAAAAATCACATATTATAAGTGATAGTTAATTAAAATCTCTTCAATCATAGTTTAATTATTGTAGTTAATTTCCTTCCCGTAAAGTATTTAGTTTATTTTATTTTATTTAAATAGATAAAGTTTCAAATTTATTCTTTAAGTTGGAAAACAATTCAAATTTTTTTAATTTTAAATTTCTAAGATATTGTTTATAAAAATATTTTATTTTATTTTTAGGATTTTTTAGATTTTAAAGATATTATTTATAAATTAGAAAATAGTTTTCTTATTTAAAATTAGGATGTTAGCTCTATAAACAAGGATTTTTTATATTAGAAGAATCACTCCATGTGAAGAGGGGTCACCACCCTAAGAGAAAGAGGAGGGTCATGTGAAATAAATGTTTACAAGTACGTTTATCCAATTTGTACTAAAAAACTTGTTGTGATGTCATGGATGTAGGGATGAGGGTTATCATGTTAAACAAATTCAATGTCATGAATATAAGGATTAGGGCGTAAATCACATTAAACAAATTTTTATCTTTCATATTTTCTTTATGGTATTGACCTTTTGTTTTATGGTGTATTATTTCTCATCCTATGTGCAATAGAGAGATGTGTATTTTTCACCAACATTCTTGTGTTTCACATTTTTTTAATTTTATATATAATTTTTTAAAAAATATTTACAAAAAACTAATTTTTTTAAAGATTGTTAATTATATTCTTAAGGTTAATATTTTTGTAATGTGGATTTCAAACCTAACTCAACATTACAAAACTGGCTTTGTTGGAACTGTAACAACTCGTCGTCATTACATACAGCTAAGAGCTAAATCAAGCAAAAGACTTTATTTTAAATCATTTAAATGCTTGTAAATTTTTCATGTTTTGAAGGTCAAAGCTAAAACTCATGATACCAAGATACAACATACCTATACGTTCACACACACACACACACACATCATAGTAACTAAATTCTCTTTAGAATATGCATTAAACATAACAACTAAACGAAGATGAACCACCTAAACTCTTAGTCGATCAACACTATACATAAGGCTAAAAAGAAACAAGAAACATAAATCACGTCTTCATGTATAGGTACGTTTATCCTGAATTCTTTGAAAGACACGAGGCCACCTCCTGACCATCTACTTCCCACGTACGTCAGATATGGAATCATCACAATTACATCCCCTAACATAGTCACACCTTGACCATTTAGGGAGATTTGAATTAACACTATGGAGAAATTGTGGTTTTATTGAAAATGAATGAGCATGAGTAGTGGCTTATCTCGGTAAGACTTGCAAAGACCTTAACCTATTTAGGTATTCGCCCACCCATTCATTCTATAAGCTCATTCCTGTTAGTCTCAATTGAAAACTTCCAACACTAGGTTAAGGGCTCACCAAGCACCCTAAGCTTATGTGCATACTCACAATAACAACTACACTTAGATTCCTTGAGAGTTTTAGGTATGGCACACAATTCATCCCATATACATTGAAAAGTCACTAAACCTCTTGGAAATAGTTCTTACCACTCTAACACACAATTCGAAGTAAAAACCCTAGAGGTGGTACTTTGGAAGATACCTCACTAGGCAAGAACCCCAGGTCACTTTAGTGAAGTGGGATTCTGACGTGGAACTCATCCTCCCAAGTTACAATTTTCATTTTAACAAAAACCTTCTTAAAGGGCATAACTTACCCTTCCAACCCATGTGGATGGTTACAATGCAAGATTATTATCAATTATCATCATCTTATCAACATCATCACATTCACCTCATCAAACGATATTCATATCATCATCAAGAAATCAACTAACACAAATCAAGACATTATCAATTAACATAATTATTTGATCTTCAATATAATTCATTTCATAAACAATAAGAGCATAGATAAATCAAATCATATAATTATACATCACTATACCATTATAACAAATTTCCAATTCATGTTTAAGGTTATCAAAACATCTCATAAGTTTTAGGTTACTATCTCCTTCATTTTCTATTATGCGCCTAGGACCTTCATAGCTTATAAGCATGATAAGTAAAGTTATGCTAACTCAATTAAGTTGATTTTTATCTCATTTGAAAGCTAGGAATATTATCTCCAACTTTTATGTTTACCCAAAGACCTAGTTTGGAAGCATACTATGCCTAAAATTATAATCTATATGAAACTTTTACATATTACCGAAAACTTGACCTTTGTTCACTGATTTAAGTTTATCTAGAGTTATGAACAATGTTTGTAACAGATACCAAATCAATTAGTTAGATGAAATCTAGTGCTACAACTTTATTGAAGACCACTTTCCCAAATTCAGACTCTCTAACTAAGTTTTGGACTTTGTAAGGCTAGGCTTAAGTGCATGGTAATGTTATCTTAAGCGTTAGTCCCCTGATAGCACTAATCCCTTGGCACATAAGTGCCACCTAATGCATGCTCAAGTGCCACACACGTCTGCAGAATCACAATTTTTTGCTATATTATCCCTCTAACGAATCCCAATCCAACTCCAACTCAAACTCATTTCTAAACATGAACATCAAATTAAAATATTGTTAATGAGATAAAAATAGTGATTCAACACATCAATCATAAAATTAAAGATGTTTTAAGCTTCCCTTACCTTTATAAACCCCAAAGCAAAATTGTAGAGGAAAAAGGGAAAATGAGAGGGCTTTGGGTCTAAGATGAGAGCTTTTCTCCACCCTAACAACAACATAGGCCAAACAACAACACTCAAACCCCAAAAACAATCAGAATTAACATTAAAACCTCAATAATGAGCACTTTCATGAACCTTCATAGGTGCTCTATGAAGGAAAATTAAAATGGAAGGGGAAGGAGAAGGGTCCCTTACCACTGAAACTAGCTCACAAATAGAAGAATACCATATCCATTGAGGTCCCTTGAACAAGGAGAGGCGAGGTCCCAGGCTCTCCAAATGAAGGTTTTCTTAGAGAGGGAGACAAGATCAAAATGAGAGTGTCTAGAGTTTTGTTCAGATTATGCAATAGTTTTGGTAAGGTTTATAACTCTTCCCATTCCTGCCTTTGCACGCCACAACTCACTCACTTCATTCCCATCACTCAAGGCCTACTCACCTAGGCCCAAGCACTCTAAAATCCAATTAATCACACATACAACATGGTTTGATTATAAACATAGATATAACCACCATAAATCATCATGTTATAATAATTAATTAATTAATTAATTATAAACATAAATTAAATTTAATTACTCTTGCAATCTAATTAAAACCACTTAATTAGACACTATGAAAAACATAATGTTAAAGGAAGAGAGGGGAAAAAAGGAAGCATGTAATGAACTGCATTTAATTGGTAATGGTAAGAAATTAGTACTAATTAAGGCTGAAATTGGGTTTTATAGGATTGATTAGTGTGTGAGTGCAGTTGAATTCATAAGATTGTTGCGCTGAAGAAAGTTCTTTAAGTTGAAGATCATTGTTGCTTCTTTTTCACTTTCATAGTGGGTTTTGAGTTTTGACTAATTGAGTATACAAGTTTGGTGGTGGTTGTGATTGTAGTTGAGGTAACTAATCGACCAATTTGCATGAGTTTTTGTGTCCTTTCCATGCATTTTCTTGGCAAAAATCACATTTGGACACTAGTTTTATCTTGCAAAAGTACAACAACTCAATTAAGTGAAGGAGTTTGAAATTGAAATCACAAGTTTTTTTTTGAAGAATTGATTTCACTTGATAACGACCGTGGTACATTCACCACACTTGTGGTCAATTCTAAGAGGATCATGGTCAATATCATGAGAGTCGTGATTAGTTTACATCGCCCCAAAGGCCTTAACGTCACAACTTCCAACAATAGTCGTGGTAAACTCACCATGGTCATGGCCATCTTATAAGGAACATAGTCAAATCACAGCAGACCAGAGTTTCAACTCTAGGATTTTGATAACGGTCGTGGTAGATATCACCATAATCATAGTGAGCATAATGAAGGAAACTAATTTTAGGAGTCTAATTAGAGTAACTATATTTAGGGGTCTAATTAGGATATCTATATGTAGTGTGCCTAATTAAAGTAATTATCTTTCGGGATCTAATTATAACATATATCTATAGTGCACTTAATTAAAGTAATTAATTATCTTTGGAGTCTATAAATAAGGAGTTGAAGTCTGTACTTTTTTACCTTTTACATACTTTTACATTTTTAGAGTTTTTTTTAGGGTTTGAGCGCTTTTGAGGTGTGGACAACACCATGAGAATGGATTGTGACCATCATTCCTTCCCTACTGGTATGTATATGGTAATTTCTTCTAGGCTTTCTAGTTTTGTTTTGACCATGAGTGACTAGTCTCTCCTAGTCTGGGGCTTATGATGTAACTATTAAATTGTATGCATTCCCTCATTCTTAATGAAATTCCTCATGTTTTATTTAAAAACATTAAATTAAAAAAACAAGAAAAGAAAAAGTGAGATAAACCTCACAAAAAAAAGACAGCAATCCTCCAGAGTAAGTAAAAGAAAGAAGGGAAAAGGGATAAAAAAATTTAAGAGATGCAGTGTCCCCAATGCATAGAACTAAAACATATCTTAAAAATAGAGAAAGAACATGGAAAACAAGAATTATTGAAAAGACAGATTTTAAATTGTCTAAGCCTACTGATGCAAAATTAAAAGGTAAACAAAAAGGATAGTTTGACTCATAGGCCAGTGTATTAATAGGTTGCCTCCTAACGTGTCGAGCCTAACGGTTGAAAGGGAGATGAAATAATCACCCTTGAATAGGGTGATGTCCCTTTCTTGGAGTAATCCCTCAGTACGATCATTCACTCTATAGCCAAGTGCTTGAGTGATGATGTAATCTCTCTTTTTCTTATCTCTTATGCCCCTTCCAGGGTCTTTTGGAATGACGTTATCCTTCAGAGATACTCCCATCCTCACACGTGGGGGAGGCCTAGCCAAAGTACTTCCATCTTGTTAGTGTCTTGCACAAAATTACAGGAAGGGGAAGAGAATAAGCTCTTTGTAGTACCAAACACCTTAAACACTTCTTCCTCATCACCTAACCGCCAAGTCAATTTTCCTCCCTAACATCAATCAAGGCTCCTCCTATGTTGAGGATGGGTTGTCCCAAAATAATTGGTATTTCTTCATCCTAGTCTATATCCAAAAATACAAAGTCCACATGGAAAATGAATTTGCCAACCTTGACTAGTAAGTTTTCCACTACCTCTCGTGGGTAGGTGAAGGTCCTATCTGTAAGATGAATAGAAATGTTAGTAGGTTGAGGTTCTTGCAACTGTAACTTCTTATACACATAATATGGCATAAAATTAATATTAGCACCTAGATCATGCAATGCCTTATCAAAGAATGACTTGCCTATACTGCAAGGAATTGAAAAAATTCCTGAGTCCTTAAGCTTAGGAGGTAGTTTCTTTTAAACAACAACATAACATTCCTCGTTGAGACCAATTAATGCAAAGTCTTCCAATTTCATTTTATTTCAAATAATTTCCTTTTAAAACTTAGCATACTTTGGCATTTCATCAATTGCTTCAACAAAAGGAATGTTAACATGCAATTTCTTAAACATTTCAACAAACTTAGAAAACTACATATCCTTCTGCTGATCTCCCACTCTCTGAGGAAAAGGAACACTTACCTGAGGAGGCATCATTACCTTATTTTCTTCCACTTTTTTGTCTCATGACTCTTCTAAGTGAGAGCTTCTTTTTCTGCAATAGACTTTCCACTGTTGGTGCTCACAACATTCGCCTCCTCCTTCTTATGATTAGCCTCAGTTTAAGAAGGAAGAGTGTCAAAAGCTCTTTGTTACGTCAGAGTGACAAGGTTTGACATTATTGATTCCAAGGATTTAAACCTTTCATCACTTTAGCCATATGTTCCATCATCATATCCTGTAAGTAAGCCTCATCTCCTTTTGCCTAGGTCTATGATTTTGACTCTGATTCCAACCTTTTATTTACTCTATTTGTTCCTTCCATGAGAAGCTTGGGTTATCTATTCAACCTTGGTTGAAGGTGTTGTAGTAGGATTCGTAGTTAGCATCCATTCCACCACCATATTTTACCTCTTCCAAGGCCTAAGCATATGGTCGGTCTCTAACTACATGTGTTGTCTCTCTACACTCATCACAAATAGGGGATGAAGTGGTGGGTTTCATCATTTGTATTTGAGCCTTCATCAGAGTCTCTATTTGCTTGGTTAAAACATTCATCTTTTGTACAAGAGAAGAACTAGATGAATTAACCTCCATGTGATGAACTCCAATAAGCCTCTTGAAAATCCTTCAGTTGCCAGTACCATTGTAAGCATTTGAAGCCATGGACTCAATAATCTTTATTACTGCATTGGTCAATTTGTGCATGGGGTTTCCCCCTACAATAACATCCAGGTAGGATCGATTGTGTTGTGATAGTCCTCCAAAAAAGATGTGGACTAACCTTAGATTGCATAGCCATGGTATGAAAAACTTCGCTGGAATCTCTTAAATCGCTCCAGGCTTTAGATAGAGACTCTTGTTCAAACTAGGAAAAATTCTCAATTTCTCTTATAATTGCTCGTACTTTACTATAGGGAAGAATTTCTTCAAGAACTCTAACAAACATTGATCCCAAGTGGTAATGCTCCAATTCAGTAGGTCACAAAGCCAATATTTAGCCTTTCCCACTAATGAGAACATAAAAGCAACCAATTTGATGTAGTCAGGACAAGTGGTGGAACTCGTCATTGTATCTATGATTCTCTGAAATTTCTTTAGATGAAGAACAAGATCTTCATATGATAGGCCATGGAACTGTTGAGTCTAAAACCCTTGGTGTTTTAATTATGACAAACCTTCTGAACACAAATCATAAGCCTTCTAAATTTATGCCTACTGATGAGGTTGCTTAAGTGTATTAAGAAAGAAAAGTTCATTAAAGAACATCAATTGAAGTAAACTTAGGGTTGTTACGAGTCACTAAGAAAGGATGATAAACTTGAAAGCTCAAAAGAAGACTCAAAGGGTCGTTAGCTATGTATTGCAATGAAGAAGTCAACATGCTCACTGAATAAAGAGAAAAACTTCAACCCATGAGAAATAATCAACAACTAAAGGATAAGAAGAGTGTTGCAAACATGAAGATCTACACAATGAACATAACATGAAGAACAATATTGTCTTGCAACACACTCAGAATGAAATTCCATCAACAAGATGAGTTCATTCTGGGCATTGTATTTGAATTTCTAAAAATCAAATTGAGTTGTTGTTGGTGGCTATGGAAAGCTTGAAGAAATATATTCAACTTTCATGAATAAGTCATGGTCCAATACAACCTAGATCATGGACAAAATTGAGCATGGCTGCCTGGACAACTTGATATGTGTGCAATATCTTGAAGACTGCTTGAGCTAAAAAAGTGCATTTAAGATTATCTCAATGACTGTAGAAAGTTAAGAGAAAGATTTACATCTTTATTGAAGTTGTGGGCTATTAATGCTTGAATCTTGGTAGAAACTGATCATGAAGATAGAAATGTCATTCTGTCCTTACAATATAACACTACTACAATGCTTTGAAGATTGCTTATGTTGTAGTGGTAGAAATGACATGAGACTAGATCCTCAATGTTAAGGATAGAATTGTATACAACTTTCATGAAGACATTAAAATCCAATTTGGCCATTCAAAGGGTCAAAAATTTAAAACAGTAGAAAGCATAACATGCTACAACAAGCTCACACTAGAATGTTTGGAATACAAGTTTGTCATGTCAAATTATTAAAGTATTCCTATATGAAAAACATTTAGTGACTTTCCATCTACATTATCTCAAAGGTGAACATTATATACAGGAAAGCTATGCAAACCAACAGATCTATAAATGATACATATATAAAGAGCAGAACATAGCAAGTGTTCTAATGAGCTTCGAACATAGCAAGTGTTCTGATGAGTTCAGAACATGCTCAAAATGGATGTCTCAACTATGCTGCAAGTGAGAAGCTTCAGAAGATTTGAATAAAGCCAATATGTGTGATGAAATCAGAACTTCCATCTAAAGATCTCAATCTTACCATGTTGCAAAGACATCAAGAAGGTCTTACCCGAAAGATTTCTCAATGGCTACAAAGATCAAACAACATCAAAATGAAGCTACATCAAAGTCTACATCACAATGGTGAAGACCTTGATATTTGAACATCAGAATGGTTCAGAAAGACTCAGAATGCATCACTTGGACAACATCAAAATCATTTTCCATGAAAGCTCATATCAATAATAACAATATCACCCCAAAAAAATTATACATAGATAAAATAACTCAATCCTTTGAAAATTGTATCCAATGTACATAAATAATCAGATATAATTAATCAAAATCCCTAATTAGCACAAAAGGAGAAAACCACAAATCATAAGTAATCAGTCGTGAAACTAAATCACAACACTTAGTTAATAAACATGTTTTGGGGTATTCAAAACAAATTCAATTGAATCTAAACATAAATATATGATCATATAATTTACCTGTGACTCACTGATAACGACTGTCGAATCGCTACAAAACAAACAAAACTACGCTAATTCTGTAGCACATGATTAACCTAGGTCGACTCAGAGACACAATCAATTTGGTTCAAACTTCAATTCACTAATAAACAATAGGGGGATTTTAATCGAACAGTTTGTAGGCAATGAATAAAAATTGGCAAAAACACAAACAAGAATTGAAGAAAAATGCAGAAACTAACAGAATTGATAAAAGGTGTTGTAAAACATATTGAAGAATATCAATCCAATTCACCAAACCAAGCAATGCAAATTATCGTAGTTATCATATATTGATCATATTATGAAGGTTCATTCAATATCATTAGAAGCAGTTCAATCGAATTAACTCCTATATCAATTGAAATCACAAATTGGATTGAAATATCATCCAACCAATCTATGATTAAAATTCAAAATTAGGAAATAAATTTATATCCTAAATTGTTTTCAATCCTAAACATATTCATAATCATGAAAAGTGAAAAGAGGATTGAAGAAGAAGATGAACATTCACACAGAAATTAAAATACCAAACTAGAACTCAAATTCTTCTTGCTTGGACTAGATCCTTGGATTGATTGATTATTTAGCCTTTCATGATCATCATCAATGTAAAAGCCACGAAATTTGTATGAGAAAAATAAAAGAACAGAGATGAAAGGAAGAAGAAAAATAAAGAACAATGAAGAACAATTGAGAGAAAAAGAGAAAGAACTTTTTAATTCTGAAAACTTCTAAAAGAGAATACAAAAACTGTTTGTGCTAAAAAGTAAAGTCTTCTCCCACTAACTAATTGCACTAATTTATAGTAACTGAGTCAATAGGAAAGGATGGGCCATGATTAGGCCCATCTAATCTAACTAATTGCTAATTACACAAATTTGCAGCCAAAACTCAAGTGTCGGGATTTTGACTTCCAAGCCTAAAATTGCTCTCAAAATGATAGAATTGGCCTTGTCTTATCTCTGACAAAATTGTAGATCTTTTTCTTATCTTTTCAGGGACTATTTATATGTGCCATTTGGAGTTCTGTAGAACTCTTTAGGTCCTGCGCAAGGAAGATAGGTCAAGTAAGTTAGAATGAGAAAATAAGAGTTCAAGAGAATTCAAATAAGCTAAGAAGAATAGAAAAATATTAAACTAAAAACACTCAATCAAAATACCCCACACTTGAACTTTTGCACTCTTAGGCAAAACTAAAAGAAAGACTAAGAGAAAAATTCAAACTAAAGTAAACCTTAAACTAAAAGAAAGGTGTGAACAAGGCACACACAAATTTCAATGGATCCTAACAATGCTCAAAAGTGAGAAAGATGCAAAAAGTAAGAATGATATTAAGGTAACAAACAAACAATGAACTCATGATCACAAAGTGCAAAGTGAAAAAGTAGTCAAGTTAAAATTAAGAATGAACCAAGGTGATAGAAATCTCTCAAAGAGCAACACTCAACCTCTTCTAATGTGTATGGGTTTATATTTACACTCAAACACCACATGTAACTAGCACATCCAAATTTTGACAAAACTCTAATTCATTCAACTTGAAATACACATGCCTCAAAAGATCAAAAGGACTTTATTGGTTTGTAATGTATGGCTTAGGTAAAGGATGGATAAAAGAAGGATATTTAGGCTAAATCTAAGAGAAAAGAGGGGCATTGGGGAGTAAGCCATCAAGTAAAAAGAGGGGTAGAAACAAAGAACTTATAAGGATGAAAATGAACCACAACAACTTTTATTGCAATTTTTTTGTATTTCTTTTCTCTTTTTTTTTTTGAACTTTTTCTTTTTATACTCTTTCTTTTCTTTTCTTTTCAAATCAAAACAAAATACAAATCTCCCACACTTGTTTGAAACTCACTCCCAAAACAATTCCAAGGCTCCTTTTCTCTTTAAAGTTAGGATAACATGGTTTTTCACTTTTTGGCCTATAATGAGCTACATAAGAAAGAAAAGGTCAAAGGCTCAAAAAGGGTGACAATGGATATCAATTCAAGGTAGGTTTATTTGGCTAGTGGCTAACAGAAAGAAGGCCTAAATCATCTCGATCAATGCATGTGCAAAAAGGAATGACAAGAGAGACAAGACAAAACCTAGAGTAATCTAGCACAAGAGTGAAATCACACATGAAAGAACATGAATGAAATAATGTAATTCATCCACAAAGGCCCAAAAACTCACAAGACATAATTCTATCACACATGATCCATCTTAAATTCTATTTCTCAAGCCTACTTATCACTTTAACAATTGCGATAATGATTCACATCAAGCATGAAACCTTCCAATCCAACAAAAGTTAGTACATTTCTCACAATTTATACAAGTTATAAATCCTATGAAAAACATTAAAGTGCCTAAATTCTAATTTTTATTTTCTAAATGTAAAACAGAAACAGAAAAAGAAACAGAAATCAAAAACAGAAAATAGAAAACAGAAAATATTTTTGTAATCCTTCACCCCACACTTGAAATGCACATTGTCCTCAATATAAACATGCAATGAAATGCAAACAAAAAGACAACAAATAAAAGAAGGGAAAAGTAAACTCCCAAAATGTCATTCAAGGCACATCATCACATAAAATTGGCATGACCAAGGAAAGGTTTGCCACAAGCTCCTCCTTTACTTGCCAGCTCTCATGAAATAGCTTGAGTTGGTGACCATTCACTTTGAAGACCTTTCCGGTAACTTCATTTTTAATCTCAACTGCACCATGGGGAAAAACATTAGTAATAACAAAAGGTTCATCCCATCTAGATCGAAGTTTACCAGAAATAAGCTTAAGGCGAAAGTTAAACAAGAGCACTTTTTGACCAATATGGAACTCCTTTCTAAGAATCCTAGAGTCATGAA
>CM023949.1:12403472-12435282 GCA_013407115.1 Glycine latifolia | reverse complement strand
TATCTGACATGTAACGTTGGCTTTAATAAAAAATATTTTGAATTCAAATGTTATAATAAAAATATCAATTACCATTATTAAATTTCACGGTAAAACAAAATATATGATACATTTTTTATTAACGTACCAAATTTTTTAAAATATTTTTATATTTAATAGTTATTTTCAGCAACTATCTGCATTGCAGTAAAAAAAATAATATCATATATCAATAATTAATTAATTTCATAAATTGTATTTCATTTATTAAATCATTACGCTCATTATTATAAATTTACTCTTCCAACGTGATTCCCTTATAAAAAGGCGGTTATTTTTCAAAATAATATAATACATTATATATAATAATGGCAACTAATTACCTACGGTTTGGCTATTTTAAAATAATACATTTAAATTAATATTACGTTCCCTTTTAATATATATATATATATATATATATATATATATATATATATATATATCATATTTATCTTATATTAAGAATATTGTCTCTTTTCTTATTTTGTTTGCTGATTTATAGGGCTTAACAGTCCCAAAAAACACATTTACATCCCTTCCTATTGCTGATTTATTTGCCAACAAAATAGGGAGAGCAAAACTAAGGGCCTACACGAAAAAACCTAGCTGATCCTAAGGCAAATCGAGAGCATGTTTAGCAAAGACATCAATAGATGCATTACATTCTCTGAAAATGTGCTTGAAAGACGCCACCATTCAGTGTTACTCTTTATGGCTCGACAAATCTAAAAACATGCGCGATCTTCACCGCACCCATCAAGTATAAGATATATAGCTTCTAATGAGTCAGATTGACATCCTACTTGCAGAATTTGTTGCGTTCTAGTAAGTTGAATGTCATGGAAGATGGCCCATAACTCTGATTGAAGACCTGAACTCACTCCCAAATTACATGCTTGCCATAAAATCACCCGCATCATTTCTGAGAAGACCACCACACGATATAATTGCATCTGCTCGAGATCTAGCACCATCACAATTGAGAGTGAACTGATTTCCTTGGGATGAACTCCAAATGAACTTATTAACTTGAACATTGCTAGATCTATTCTTGATAATTCCTTCTTGGTTCTTGGTAGCATGATTCCAAGCCAGCTCTAGCTTATGTAACCTGACCCTAAAGGAAGTCGATTCAAGTAGGTCGGAATGGGCCAAAATTGTCTCATCTTGCTTTTGCAAATTATCTTTTTTACCTACTTGAATCGACTTCCAAGATTACTATCCAAAACTACAAATATCAATTGACTCAATCGCTCCATACACAAGATAAAAGGATAAGAAGATAAAGGATCTACTTGTCTGATACCTCTACTTGACAAAAGAAGATGATATACAATGATAGACTGCATCAATAAAGGAAATAGGAAGCGTAACTTCCTTTAGGGTGTCGATGATGAAGCTCTAATTAAACTTATCATAAGCCTTCTCCAAATCAATCTTTATGGCTATCCAACCTTTCTTCCCTTTTTTCCTTCTCAGAGTAAATGACCTCTTGAGTGATAATGATATTGCCCCGACTTTGTCTATTAGGCACAAAACTACATTGAGTCGGACTCACAATTTTATCCATAACCAATCTAAGCCTCATAGCTAACACCTTAGTGAAAGCCTTATATGAGACATTACACAGGCTAATTGGTCTAAATTGGTTCAACTGACAATCATCTTCCACTTTCAAAGTCAAACACACCAAGGTCCTATTCAAAACTCTTATTTTAGAAGGTTTATTCCATAACTCCTTAATAAGAGAACACAGAAGGACCCACCATATCCCATTGACTCTAATAGAACAAAGCATGAAATCCATCCTCCCCTGGAGCTTTAAAGCTTTCTATACCAAAAGTGGCCCTTCTAATCTCCTCATTTGTAATCTCTCTCCCTAACATCTCCACCTTCATAAAATCAAGGCTAGGAAAATTACCTTTGAGGCAAAACTATTTGTGCTCACACTTTTCTTTAAATAAATTTTTTAAGACCATTTCTTCAATCCTACCCTCATTGGTAATCCAATCCCCATTCTCATCAATTGGTCGATCAACAAAATTCTTTTGGCGACGGACAATGGTATTACAAAGGAAATATCTTGAGTTCCTATCTCCAAATTGTAACCATTTGCTCTTAGACTTTTGAAACCACAACATCTCCTTTCAGAACCAAATATCCTCTAGCTCACTCCATAATTCTTTCTGAGGCCGAGTAAGAAAATCATTTGGCCCCTAGATAAGAGTTTTTTCAATGCCTCTCAATCTTCTGTGAATCTCTTTTTTCTTTCCAATGATATCAGAATACATTCTTATTCCAACGTTTAAGCACTTCAATGAAATCTCCCAGAAGTTCATTCCACTCATTATTCTCTCTCCAATTATTTAGAACTAGAGAATCAAAACCATCATGTGATAACCATGCTACTTGAAACCTAAAAGGATGCCTCCTTTTATTAATAGGCCTCCCCACATCAAGATTGATATGAAGTGGTTGATAATATGACTTATAGTAGTATAGGTGTGTCACTTTTGCTCGTGGAAAATTTAGTCAGCAGTCTTAGTTCACAAGCATTTTGTCCAATCTCACTTGAAGATCACTTTTCTTCCATGTGAACTTTGGTCCTTTGAATCACGCATCAATCAACTAACACCACTCAATCACCTCCCTGAAAGCTTTCATCCCAGTACTATTTGAATGAGCAACACCACCTTGTCTCTCACTGTCAAACAAAATGACATTGAAGTCAACCATCACTGTCCAAGGACCTCTCATACTTGCATTACACCTTTTAAGGAAATTCTAGAAAGAATTCCAATACGCAGGAATAGGACTACCATAAACCACAAGAAGGAACCATGGTTCTTGTAATCCATACCTTACTTCCAAATGCACGAATTGAGTATCCTCCTTCATAATCTTTATTTTCAAGATAGAAGAATTCCTCAAAACCATATCCCACATGATTGACCATTAGAGTTGATCACATAATGAGAATCAAACCCCATTATTTTTATAATAACTTTTGTTTTCTGTTTGACGCATGTGTCTCTAACAAAAAATACAAGGAGAATTGATACTCTTGCATAAGATTATTAATAAGTTTAGGGAAACCTTTAGCATCGGTCCCTCTGCAGTTCCAACACATAACATTCATTGGATCATTGTTTCAGCTTTGGCCATTTATGGTCTATCTTCCCGTATTTGTTGCACCATAATAGGACAACTTCCCATTTCCACTTCATTCACAGTCTATCCTATCTTCTTTTCATTCTCCTTCTGAATCTCCGTATTATCATTTGTTATTTGCACTTCCAACAAATTATGTTTACTTATTCTTAAAGAGAAAAAGAATTATACACTGACAATATAAAAAGTTTTACATAATCATCTAATCATAAATTACCATGATATTAAGTTTGTTGACTTTTAAAATAATTATTTTGAAGTAATTCAAATGGGGATTTGTCATTGGATGGTTGTATAAAACTATTTTACACTACCAATGCATAAATATTAAATTCATTTTTAAATACATATTTCATAATTGCTTTAAAAATATTCCACAATTACCTTAATTAATTCAAGAGTTGTGGTGAAATTTTTTTCTAAATTATATATATAATTAAGATAATTTTCTAAATTATATATTACCTTAATAATTATCTAAATTATATATAATTTATTTCTTATATTTTAATTAATTAAATAATTTATTGATGGTATCTTAAATGAGTATGTTATACATAGGGTTCAATTAAACTAAAATAAAAGAAATAAAATATAAAAAATTAATAATTAAACTAAAATTGTAAATTTTCTAAATCTTTATTTTAAATTGCAGAGACAAAAACGTGAAGTTAACAAAATGAAAGATATTTAAAACATAAATTACCAATCATCTCTAGTAAAATTATATGGTTGATAAATTGTCTCTTTTTATGTTATTATAATTAATAAATACAGAAAATTAACAATTTCAATTAACATAAAGTTATATTTTTTTTATTTAACATAAAGTTAGATTAATATAATACAATCATGTGGGTTTATAGCTTTAAGAATCTAATTTCCAAAAAGATTGTACAAAAATGACATTAATTGAAAAGCTTATATAATAGAATTGAATTAAAAATTATTGGAAGATAGTAATGCATTTTACAGGAATTGTATTATGCAATCAAGTAATTGGACATAAGTTATTAATGTGTTAAAATTAAGGTTGAATCGTTTAATTATTATTTGAGTTCGATCATTGATAAAAATAATTATTGATTAGACTTTACTTATCTCTAGACCAAACTCTCAATTAATCAAAACTTATTTTCCCTAATGAATAAGAGAATTAAGACAAAAATAAAAAAAATGAATTGTGTTATGCATTTTGATTGAACATTGATTATTGTTTATCATTTATATCAATATTTTAAAAAATTAATTACCACCCATATCTTATTGGTTTTTAAGAGAGATTTTGCAGTTTCAATTTTTTAAAGCAAAATACTTACTATTCTTTTTTTTATTGAATTGATTTACGATTGTATTTCAATTTTTTTATTCACGGTCTCAATTTATTATATTATAAAGTAATGAAAATTGTCAAAATTCAAGAATTAAAAAAATAATTTTTAAATTTCACAAATTAAAAAAGTACTCCCAAATTTAAGAATTAAAACAATAATTAAACTACTTTAATATATATATATATATATATATATATATATATGTGTGTGTGTGTGAAATTATCCAATTTCACATTTAATTAAGCCCTTGCCCGCCCCTCCAGATTTGTCTATGTGAGGACCAATTTCACCCATTTAAAAAAATTCAAAAACCAAAAGCAAATGGAATTTTTTTTTGAAGGACTAAAACCAAATTGGATGATTTTTTTAAGACCAAAAGCGTATTTAACTCTTATAACTATCTTAAATTCAATTTACCAAAAGAAATATCTTTAAATATGATGTAACAAATTCAAAATTAAAATTAAAATTAAGTGATATTGTTTGAGGGAATAAAAAATTATATATAAAAATAAAACTAGACACTCAATATAGGGAAGTGTTACAGATAAAAGATAGACCCATTTATGAAATTCAAATATTCAAACTTCTCAACCACCAAAAGATAGAAGATAATCCAGGTCAGTATCCTATAAATAGAGTATCCTCCATGGAGAAAGGCGCACACACACAATTCTAACTCTCTTTTTTCCTATCACACAGCACACACTGCATGTCACTCGTGTTGTGTTTCTCCTTTGCTGTGACATTCTTCCTGGAGGTGTTTCATCTTCATAGGCATCTTCAGAGAGGGAGAGTTTGATCCTACATCAATTACCCAACATTCTTGTTGGACATTTCTGTTCTCTTTGAGCAGAACAGTGGCGCCGTCTGTGGGAACGTTAAATTTCTAATCTCACGTTCCCGATGGTAAACACAAGAAGTCACAGTTAGGCCGCACACCCACGCTATGATACGGGTACAAGAGAGAGGAGAAAGAGAATATCTAAATTCGCATTTTGAGAATGACAGAAACTGTCATCATTCAATCTTCTCTATCTCCTTTTTTAACCGTTAGATTTTGATGAAAATTTTAAAACAAGGTCTTAGCTCATCACTCTTCACATCTAACGGTGGGTTTCTTGAATAGACGCTTGTAGAATCACCAGAAATTCCCAAATAGAGCTGGTTCAGAATCCGTTTTCTGAAGCAGACAGCAGTATTGCGAGGGACATTTCTCTCAAACTATCCGTTGGATCGTGTTCAAACTTGGAGAAAAGATTAATCAAATTTGTTTCTGCATTCTGACTGTTAGGATCATTCATTTAAGCATTTTCAAGATGGAATGTTTCAACTGCAAACAAAAATTATCAGAATTTCTGCTTTGTTTTATCTTATTTCGGAGAGTGATATTGAGAAAGGGTTATCTCTTTTATAAACCGTTGGATTATCCTCAAATTTTGTCAGTATGTTCCTCTCTTTCAGTAAATCAATTTGACCGTTGGGATTTGTTAATTATTATTTCTGGTGGTAGGAATTAATTTCGTACATAATCCTATTTTGTATGCCTACCTCTTGGGATGTTTTGGTACAATTTTTGTTGAAATTGTTTGTTGATAGTAATGATTGCCAAAACCCATGCGTAATCTCATTTTATTGATAGTGAAGAATTTGGGTGGATTCCGAGATAGGTCCCATAATTTTTACTTATCACATTGAGAAGGTTTTCCCAGCCTATAGAGCAGTGCTTCAAATGGAGGAACATGGAGAATCCGGCTCATAATGAGAATTGAGGAATGTTGCACAAATAAAAGCCATGTGTTTCCCTTTAATTGACTTCGAGTTCGTCATAGGGATCATGGATTAATGTTTTCACCGCGTGTTTCCCTTTAATTGACTGTTTAGTCTTTCATAGGGATCGTGGATTAATATTAATTTCATCCGTGTGTTTCCCCTTAATTGACTTCGTCTTTCATGGGGATCACAAAATAATATTTTCACGTGTTTCTCCTTAATCGATTTGTGAGCCGGGATCTAGGTATATCCAGACCGGAGAAAGTAAAGCAAATCAAGTATGATAAAAACTGAATACATTAATAGAAGAAATTGTATGAATATTCAAGTAAAGTTAACCATGGACGAGGACGATTCACTTCCCGATGATCATAGCAGATCAAGCTACCATTGAAAAGACAAGAGATAGCTCGGTAATGGTTGGAAACTCCTTATACAAGCTTCTTGAATCGGACTAACTATCTCGGCATGGGGCAAGCAATAGTAACCCACCTCGGCACGGAGTTTCTGGATTCAACATAGCACGGACCTATCTACTGATACATCCCAGTCATCCAGAGTGCTAGATAACCGAGCTGTGGGGCATCTATTACGGATAAAAGATAGGCCCATTTATGAAATTCAAATATTCAAACTTCTCAACCACCAAAAGATAGAAGATATAATAGAAGATATAATCACAACCGCTGCTGATCATTTATTTAGATAATCCGAATATCTTAATTAAAGATAATGGGTTTCAACCACCACTCCACCAGGGTCCAGGTCAGTATCCTATAAATAGAGTATCCTCCATGGAGAAAGACACACACACACAAAATTCTGACTCTCTTTTTTCCTTTCACACAGCACACACTGCACGCCACTCGTGTTGTGTTTCTCCTTTGCTGTAACATTCTTCCTGGAGGTGCTTCATCTCTATAGGCATCTTCAGCGAGGGAGAGTTTGATCCTACATCAATTACCCAACATTCTTGTTGGACATTTCTGTTCTCTTTGAACAGAATAGGAAGAAAGTAACTTTTATAAAGCTCTTACTTAAAAATAAGGATTTATAGATAAAATTTGTGAGCAAAAATAATTTATGTTTTTTTTTACATTTTTGTTTACTTTAATAACTTTTATGGTAGTTTTAACAAAAAAAAGTTCCTTATTATTTAAAGGTTATTAGATCAAACTTAATTTAGGAACATAATATAATTCGTATAAAATTCTTAGAGTGTTTCACGGATTAAAACCTTATTCTCGGAAATGTAAACATATGAATGTAATAATCTTATATTTATTATAAATTCTGAAAATTTATTCTCGAGGGTATTGTTTATTTCTGGGAATGTTATAACTTTCTTTTTTTATTATATTTTTCTATATTTTTATTTCCAGATGAGAATGTGATATTCTCATATGAAAATATATTATTTAAATACACATGTAACTTCCATTTTACTTTTTTATTTGAATTATTCTGAATTTTAAAAAATAATCTTAAAAATATTAAAATATAACTAAATATATTTTTAAATATACTCAAGAATAATATTCACATGTATTATATATTCCCGGGAATATAATTCTTGGGAATGCAATATCATTTTGTGAAACACCCCCTAATAAATTAGTATTTCAAGACAAATGTTTATTTATTGTATAATTGAATTTTATAATAAGTAATCATTTTAAAAATATAAATCAGATTATAATTAAAATTATAATATTTTTTTAATATGTAAATTATACCTTAGATTTATAAAATAATTATTTTGCAATATAAGGTTATTTTAATTATTGATCTTTTTTAAAAATATTAAAATTAAAATTTTAAAAAATGAAAGAAATAAACAATTTAGAAAATCAAATTTATACATAAAAATTGAGAGTGATTTGAGATGACTAAGAATTTTTTTTAGTTAACTGTTAAATCATATTAAATTTGAACCTAAAATTAAAAAAAAAATTCAAAAGAATAAAAAATTAAATAATCGATATATAATTTTATAGTAACACATATGAGTTAATAAGAATGAGAATAACTTATAACCACACTGACCCAAAAATAATTCTTCAAATGTTTTATTAAAAGTAACTTATGGTGCTCTCACTTAATATATGGGCAAATTTTTGCGCTGAACTTATATTAGTTCTTATTTCATTGAAAAAGTAATTATTTACTCTGTTTCTTTTTAATTGTTTGATAAATTATTATTTTACTCTCTCTTCTTAATTATAAGATTTTTTAAAAAATAGATTTTTTCTATTTTTATAAGATCCATTTCTAACTTTAAGCTAGATACATTAATTCTTCTTTTTTACATATCCTTACTTGATTATTTTTTCTAAGACACAATTAAATGGATAAAGAAATAAAAAAAAAAACAATTTTGAAATAATAAAACAACTAATTAATAAATTTAATGTAATTAATAACATTAACTACTTTTTTAAAGAGCTTAAATTAATTAAAAGAGTCATATAATTAGGGGTATGAAATATTTATCTATGATTTATAAAGTCAATCTTATTATTTACTCTTTTATCAATTATACTTTTACAATTTACTTAACTTCTGATGTTTAATTAATTTATACATGTATTTACTGTGGAGTTGAAAATAAAAGAATTAAAATAAAAACCTCACAACTATTTTATTAGAATGAAAATAATATTATATTTTTCTATTTTTATAACAATATTAAAACTTAAAAAGCTAGATAAAAAAATAACATAGTATTAAAAATTCTTTGTTCAAAAAGACCAATGTTTTGAGAACCAAATCAACCATCAAATTAGTCGAGATATTATGTTAATAAATAATTGGTCAAATATATATTAAAAAATTATAATAAATAATATAACTTAATAATTTACATAATTTAATCATTCAATACTCTAAATTTAAAATGATTGTCATTATAAAATATCTAATATAAAAAATAACAATCAATGCTAGTATCAATACAAGTCCATAAACAAGTTTCAAACACAAACAAAACATTCAATATCATAAAAATAAAAAAAAATAAAATCACAAAAAAATACTTAAAAAAAATTCACAAGTTTAATAAAAATAAAAACACTTGTTCAATCAAAAATTTTCTCGATTCAACCCGTGTCATATCAATTTTAGTGCATTTTTAATCTTTATAGTGAACTGACCGGTGTGGTCATCGTGTTTCGATCGAACTGATTGGACTCACAAGTCTAGACGGATACTCAAAATCATTGTTTAAGATTATTTAAAAATATTTGAAATTAAATAAAATAAAAAATAGAGAGAAAGAAGAGTTAGTTGGTGTGATTTATGAGTAAGATTTGGTGGGGGAGACATGAGGCCCCATTAACACTCTTTATATGTAATAAAAAAGCCACCATACTAATAAATCCCTATCCACTTCTCATTTTTTCCTCTGCATGAAGCGGTCCACTCCACGTGCTCTCTCTTTCCAATTTTCCTCTCCTCCTTCGCTTCTCTTTCTCTTCTCCACCGCCGTTTCCCTCACTTTCTGTCACCTTCCCGGGAAAATTAAATAAAATGTAACTGCACGCGCTCTGCATGCCACCGCACTCTCTGCCACTCTGCATCTTCGTTTCTAACCAAACGCTTATTCCATTCCCAAAAAAATAAAGCAAAGAGAGAGAAAGTGATATACTAGCGAACAAGTGAGTGAGAAAGAGTATCAGAGTGAAGTGAAGCCTTCAAAAAACCTTCAAAACTCTCAATTTTTTTTTACGCGGTTTGTGTTTTGTCCTCTTTCGAATTCCAAACTCCACCGACTTATCATCTTACACTGCACCGGTCATCTCAGCATTTGGTACTTTCTCTTTCTCTGAATTTTTTTTTTCATTGTGTATTATTTATTGTTTATCGTTTCTTGGTTTGTTCAATTTGCTAGGGTTTTCTGCGGTTTTTGTTTTCTGGATTGGGTAGTACTCCATTGCCTCTTTAAAATTCGTAGGTTTGGTCTTCGATTCGCGTTCTTCCTTTGATTGATTTACGGTTTTCTGTGCAATTTTCTGAGTTTTCGGTAGCTATGGCGTTTGAGCAAAACTCTGTTCCGGTGGCTCGGGGTGTGGCGGAGGAGCCTCTCGTTTTGCCGCCGGCGACTACTGCGGCGGTTGCCGGCGCCATGCCGATTTTCTACCCTGCGTCTGTGGCTGATGCTGGCTTGGTCGGAGTGGGGTATGGTAATGTGGCTTCAGGTGGTGGTGGTGGTGGTGCTGCTGCCACGTGGTGCGTTCGCCCCTGTGTGCCTGTTCATAATCATAATCATAATCACTCTGTGAACCCTGCTGTTGGGTTCTCCCATGCTCCTAGTTTTACTAATAGGGTAGCTACTGGTTCTGGTAGCAATGGTGTTGATGTTTCGGGTAGTTTTGTGGCTGCTTCTCATGGGTATCCAATAAATTTGGGAAGCAATTGGGTTGCCACGGGTAATGGTAATGGCTTCGATAGTAGTAATAGCATTCGTAATGGTAATGGTAATAATAATAATTGTAATGCTCTTCTGGGGAACGGCAAAGTCACTAGCAATGCTAGTGATCATGCTAGTGGTGTTGGGGTTGGTTCCATTTCCAATACCCAGGCAAGCCAGCGGACTGATCCGGTGAGTGACGGTGGGGATGATTCGGTTTCAGGGAGGAAAATGAAGTTGATGTGTAGTTATGGGGGGAAGATTTTGCCCAGGCCTAGTGATGGGATGTTGAGATATGTTGGAGGGCACACGAGGATCATAAGTGTCAGGAGAGATGTGAGTTTTAGTGATTTGGTGCAGAAGATGGTTGGTACATTTGGGCAAGCTGTTGTTATCAAATATCAGCTTCCTGATGAGAACCTTGAAACGTTGGTCTCGGTTTCCTGCCCTGATGATCTGGAGAATATGATGGAGGAATATGAGAGATTGATTGAGACGTGTCCTAATGGGTCTCCCAAATTAAGGGTCTTTCTGTTTTCTGCAGCAGAACTTGATCCTTCTGGTATGGTACAGTTTGTGAATTTACATGATGGTGGGCTGAAATATGTTGAAGCTGTGAATGGAATTACTGACGGGGTTGTTAGTAGTAAACTCACAAGGAAAGCGAGTTATTCAAGTGCAGCTTCTACCCAAAATTCTGATTTGAGTGGGGTAGATGCTCTTGATAGCTCAAATGCTGCTCAAGGGGATGTCAGTGGGGTACATGTACCTTTGTCTGGCACTTTATCACCTGAGGGGATTGTGGTTGCTTCTCATGATGCTGCTGCAAATTCTGTGGTTTCTGAGCCTGGTATGTCTTACACAGATGCTTCTGCTGTTTCGCTGGGCATTCCTGTGGCTAATTCTGGCCCAACTCACACTCCACCTGTCCAGAATGAGGTAGAGTTTGAAAAGTCTGTACCTGTTAATTTATCTCATCCTCAATTTGCGGTGCAGCAACTTGGATTGGAAACTCCACCATCTGCATCTTTGCAGACTTTTGTTGATACTCGCCAGGAAGTTATGAACCATGCAGATTATGTCCAGCTGCCTCCCCATATGGGATTCCCAAATCCTCAGATTTTAGGTAAGCCTGGCTCCATCTACTCCCTACACCAGTTTCATGATAATACTTCTCATTTTGGGTCCCATCATGTAATCCCTGCTGTGCAAATGACCATGACTTACCCCTTTTCTCATGCTGGTGTAAGACCAAGTGTTATTCAACCACAAACATTCATGCAACCACAGCAAAACCGGTTGGACCAATATAATGATGGTAATACTTCAGGACTAAGGATTCACCAGCTTCCTGCTGAACAAAGTTACAAAGCATATCCGGTTCAAGTCCCTTTTGGAGGTAATTACGGCTGGGTTCATGTTCCTTCTGCAGAGCATGTGATTTTTCCTGATGCATTTTTACCTCAACAACCGGTAATGATCTCTGAGAAAGTCCAAAGAGTGGAGGACTGTTATCTGTGTCAGAAAAAGCTGCCTCATGCACATTCAGACCCTGTGGTTCAGGATCTTCGTAATAGCTGTGCTGGTACAATTCCTGATTCAGTCCCAAGTTTCTCTAGTGTCCCTATGGGGGAGAATCCAAGGGCTCAAGCAACAAATATGGTTTTGGTGACTGCACCAATGAAGGAAGCCAATATTGAACAAGCAGTTGGGACCAGACCCAAGGTCATTAGCAAATTGGATACACCAGCTGGTGTACTTTCTACCGACACAACTGGACTTTCTTTGGAGCCTGAATGTGAGAAGGTTTTTATACAGACGCTGGACTGGTCTGATCATCCCATGAATGCAGTTGTCCAGGAAGCAGCTGTAAGAACAGGTGAAAAACAGTCACCAAGTGATGGGCTGATGGGAACATCACCACTGTCTTATCAAGATGATATTGCTCGGCAGCATATGGTGCCAGTTGAAAACTGGGCTAAAGAGGATCCTCTTGTGACTAAACCTGTTAATAATGATATACCTTTAGTTGGTGGCACATCTGTTGAAAATTCTGACTGTATGGTTCAAGAATGTCCAACAGAATATACCAATGAACTTGCTAGCACTATTTCAAAAGCAGATGCTGTGGAGAATTGGATATCACAGGACCTTCTCAAACCTATTGAAGGAAGGATGGACAATCCGAAAATAGGCAATCCTGAAATTTTTCTCAACAACGATAAATTTGATTACAGCACTCAACATGCTGTAGAGAAGAAAGGGGTGGTTTCAGATAACAACCTTGGCAAGTCAAACTTGACCACTGATGCAAATCAAATTAATATGATGGATATGCTTCCTAGTTCTACAGTGGAAATTTCTTATGGGAATAATTCCAGGCCAGTAGAATATAATGAAGTTACACAACTCCCTGTTTGGGGCATACCTGGATCAAATCCTCAGTCACAGAGTGGAAACCATCACAATGATGAGACCGTTTTATCTTCAGTTCCCACATCTGTTAGGCTTGGAGATGTGCAGGACTCTTCAAACTCACTTTTTAGCAATCAAGATCTATGGAATATTCACAGTACCTACTTTCCACCACCGAGACCTAACAAAGTTGCATTGAAGAAAGAAACTTATTCTAATAAGGATCAACTCAGTGAGAATCCAGGCAACAGTGAGGAACAAAATTTAGAAGCTCAAATAGACAATGGCCTCTGCCAGACATTCAAACAGAATTTAACTTTGGGAGAAGCTCAATCTGCCAAGGGTATGTAAATTTGTTAACACCTTAAGTTATCTTTTGTGATCATATATAATTTTTTAGCTTTTAGCACATTCATTGTGTTTTGGTTTCTTTATTGAAGTCTCATCAGAAGACCGACAACTTCAAGCTGTTGCTGAAGGTATAGCTGCTTCTGTTCTGCACTCGAGCACTTCTTCAAATCTTGATTTGCATGCCAGAGATGTGTCCCATCATGAAGACACTGGCAATGGAGATGTTCAAAATAATCTAATAGATATACAGCATAATGATAAAACTCAGGTGACATATTTTGCACATTCCTTGGTATTTATATTATCTTGTCTATCTTGCAATTGCAGGAATAGTTTCCAAAATAATACTCTTCTGCTCCCTCCATCCTGCTCTCCCATGGATGGACATGGGGAAAAACCAATACCTGTGTGTACTTGTTACACCAAGATATTGACTGGGGTCAGATGCCTGTTGCAGATCTGATCCCACCCGCTTGGATAATAAAATTATAATAATAGTTAAATTGTAAAGTTTAAGCTTACATCTTTATAGTAACTATGATATGATTTTATTCTTAAATTTCCTATCTTGTAAAGTTCTTAACATTCATTTTTATGTATTATTCAATCTAAAATGTGCTTGATATATGACTTATTTGAAGAAGAAAAAAATGTGGGATGACACAAAAGGGACTGTTCCAATGGCATCCCTATTTGGATGTTTTTTCTTATATTTATTATTATTATTATTATTATTATTATTATTATTATTATAAATACAATTTTATATTTCCCTCTCAGGATCTCAAAAGCAAGCTTCCAGAGAAGGCAAATTTTGGCTTTCCAGTATCAGATGTTGGAGCTTTGCAGGTTGAATGTTTTCTATTTCATGTTTCCTCTTCTATGGTGTTTCATATTGCCAGCTCAGTTGAGCTAAAACCTTGCTGTGGCAATGTGACTAGGTTATAAAAAATTGTGACCTTGAAGAGCTGATAGAGCTGGGTTCTGGAACCTTTGGGACTGTATATCATGGAAAATGGAGGGGTACTGATGTCGCAATAAAGCGGATTAATGATAGGTGTTTTGCTGGAAAGCCTTCAGAGCAAGAGCGCCTGGTTTGTGTCTCATCATTACTGGTTCTGATTTCCATTTCATACTTCTTTCTTTGCTATCCAACAAACTGGCCGACATTGTTCATGGTTTATACTTCAAGCAGAGAGCAGATTTTTGGAATGAGGCAATCAAGCTTGCTGACTTGCATCATCCGAATGTGGTAGCATTCTACGGTGTTGTGCTTGATGGCCCTGGAGGTTCTGTGGCGACAGTAACCGAGTATATGGTTAATGGTTCTCTTAGAAATGCCTTGCGGAAGAATGGGAGGTAGTAGTGGTCGTGTATTTGTATAAGTTTACATTACTCTAATTTAATATATAAATGTTTCCATGATGGTAAATGTTTGAAATTTATGTGATAATATAAGGAATCTTGACAAGCGCAAGCGTCTTTTGATTGCAATGGATGTGGCCTTTGGTATGGAGTACCTGCATGGAAAAAATATAGTTCACTTTGACTTGAAAAGTGACAACTTGCTTGTGAATCTCCGAGATCCGCACCGCCCAATATGCAAGGTTGAAATATTATCCTGATGTGATCATATTAGAAATCTTGTTCTTCTGTATCATTTTACATTACGCATGCATTACACCATGCATGAATAGTTAGTGGACCAATTTCCACAGGTTCAGGTTTACACAGATTTATAATTAGCTCCACCTCTGAAACACATTTTTTTCCCAGAAATTTATTGTACTGGTTGCTTTCATGGTCTACACAGACACAGCACTAAGTTTAGCATAGATCATTTTTATATATGGCCTGTTTGTTGAAGTTATAAACAGAAGTAATTTTAAGATTTGTTTTGTTAGAGATTTTGCGTAACGGAAAAGTAAAGTTTGTTTTGTTACAATTATATAAAGCCCTTTTTATATTGAAAGTTAGTTATTTCTTTTTCGAAATCTATTCAAAGTAACTATTCCAAATAATCATAATTTTTTTTTTTTTAGATTGTCTCGTTTTTTTTGTTCCAAAGCTTAAAACCCACTAAAAGTTGTTGAAGTGATTTCTTTCAAAATAAAAGTGATTTCCTCGTTAAAAAAAGTTTAAGCAAATGGGCTCATACATTTTTTTGTATCCTGGCTATTGACCTATCTGACTTTCAATTCAGGTTGGTGATTTGGGTCTGTCTAAAGTGAAGTGCCAGACTTTAATATCTGGTGGTGTTAGAGGAACTCTACCTTGGATGGCTCCAGAACTGCTAAACGGGAGCAGTAGCCTCGTTTCAGAGAAGGTTTATTTGATGCTTTAACTTATTTTAAACATTTTTTTTTTTATTGATAGGAATTGAACTTGGGTACAAGTGGTTTACAACATTGATTTATTTTGATGCTTCCTTCATATTTTTTCATTCTATGACCTACTGTTTCTCATATTTGTCGATTCAGGTTGACGTGTTTTCATTTGGTATTGTTATGTGGGAACTCCTCACGGGAGAAGAGCCATATGCTGATTTGCACTATGGGGCCATCATAGGTTATAATCCATACTGGGCCTTTTATTCACTAATCATTAGCTTTTGGTTATTGAGATGTTGGTTTTTTTCAAACAGGTGGTATTGTAAACAACACATTACGACCTCCAGTTCCAGAATCTTGTGATCCAGAATGGAGATTGCTGATGGAGAGGTGCTGGTCATCAGAACCTTCAGAAAGACCTTCCTTCACTGAGATTGCTAATGGATTACGTTCCATGGCAACCAAGATCTCTCCCAAAGGACAAAATCAACAGCAGCAACCTGCTGCACCGCAAATTCAAGTTCAGAAATGAGCTCCAACAACTGCAGGATGATTAATCCCTGTTTTGGATCTGGTTTGGCTTTTTCATCCATTCAATGGATCAACCCTTTTGTTCAATATTATACCATAGGAAAGATTTGCAATTGTTGGTAACGCAAGGTCAATAGTTGTCAGGCCTTTTAGCACAGCTGCATATTCATGTATTACACCAAAACCACAATGTATATCATATCGTTTTTAGTTAAAGAGAAAAGGAAAAGAAATGTTCATATTTTTAAATTCTTTTTAGTGTTTGTAAAAATGGATATTGTAAAGAGTCACTTACAGTAATGTTGTTGTTATGGTTACTGTTATTTCCATGTTTTCAAGTGATTATCGGTCCTTTCTGGTGGTGTGTTACTGTATGTATTAACCTATGACACTTCCTTTTTCTTCAACACATGCCACTAACTGGTTTGGTTTGACATGTGGCTGCCCCCAACTACTGAATTTCTTTGCTACTAATACTCTGAATATCCGTGGGAGCCACCAACAGCTGAGCATGACACAGAGTACCGTTGGGGTAGGCTTTAGCCTTCCCTAGTTCCCGTTAGGTGTGGGGCACATGAAATTAAATTCATATATTATACTATAATTTTCACATTTCTTTTACTTTTTCTAGTATTTAATTTTATTATTATTGTCTTGAGTGATGGACATGCCAATTGCCAAACATTTCCAAACTCCAGAAAGGACGCTTCCAGATCAAACAATTCTTTTTCCTTTTTCAATTAATATTTTATTTTTGGTTGGAGATGTTCAATACAGCTGTAGCTTAATTTTCTTTGACATTTCCTCCTCTGCATCTCTTTCTCTCTCCCACTGTTTCTTATAATCATCACCTATAAATGCTATCTACATAATTAAAATCCCTCAGCTCCAATCCTTACAACCTGTCAATTCTCTGAAAACATGGCTGCTTCTGAGGGAAGGCCATTGGTGGAGGCAGTGGAACGCAAGGAAGATTTCTATGAGCAGCAAGAGCCAAGTGGATGTGGGTATGGATGCTTTCAAGGTTTCGGGTGGAGTTGGTGTAGTCGTAGAGGCGGTGAAGAAGGTAAAGGCCTGGTGGAGCAGAGGGGCGATTCGTGGCTGAGTTGCAAATTGAGGAAGATAAAGGAGTTTTCAGAAGTAATTGCAGGTCCCAAGTGGAAAACATTCATCAGAAAGATAAGCGGGTATGGAAGGAAGCAGCAGCAGCAGAAGAACAGGTTTCAATATGATGAACACAGCTATGCTCTCAACTTCAATAGTGGGGCTCAGAGTGAAGATGATGACATGCCCCTCAGTTTCTCTGCTAGATTCAGTGCTCCTTTTCCCTCTACTCGTCGCCAAACTGAACAATGATTTGCGCGTGTTCGTTTCTGAAGAGATTTCATTGCTTAAATGTGCTCACTTAGTATTTTTCATCTGTAGAATCATTAGTTGTTCGTTCTGTAAAGATCATTCTTTTTATTCAAACTATTGTGCTTTTAATCTCTTCTCTTGCTCAATTTTCCTTAACTGAAAAAGAAACAGGACATGTAGCATGATGACCCACCCATTCAATTTCAGGCTGAATGTTGACTAAAATAATTCTCTTTTTTGAAACAAAATGGAAGATTTGGATGGAGACAGGAAAGATATGAGATGTAGTATTCAAAGGAGGAAACGTGTTCCCATCGAAGACGTTGAAAACAAACCATTCTTTGATTTCTTTTCCTTTGCACTTTGCCAGTGGCCGAAGAATCTTAACTCGTGATTGGGTTTTGTTGTACAAAGGCAAATGAAAATATGTCCCGTATCAACTTGGACACCTTTGAGATGCCTTTCAAATTCAATTACCCTTTTAATCGCTCAAACTGCCAAACAAAACCAACAATATAAAAATAGACAAGAGAGAAATATCTTCTCTACCCTTATAAAACTATCATGTTTGTCTTGTTTTATATATATATATCAAATAAATTTCTATTATTTTTCTTATCATTATCATTGTGACTGTGGTGTGAAATATCTACTAATTTTATTGATGATTAATCTTCAATAGAAAACTTAGTTAGTCACTTATAGTGGAAACTCTTCTCCTAATCAACTATATTTTTTTTTTCATTCACAAAACTCAAATCTAATATCTTATTTAAAAATAATAAATTTAATTTCACTCGAACCAACCATATATCAGGATTAATTTTTACTATTTACACACATTACATTGGCATTAAATTTAATCCTACCATTTGCTTACATTGCAACATGAAATTTAAACCTTTAATCTAGTAATATTTTTCGTTTTAATTTATGTATGACACAAATTTGTACTTATTTTAATCCTTATAATTTTTCATTTTTTTAAATTGTTGTTACATTGATAATGTTTTCTTTTAGTCTTTAGAAGAAAAAAATTCTAATGCCAGTATAATATTTGTTTAATACAATGACTAAATTAGAAAAATAGTATCAAGTGCGAAAACCAAAAATTTAACTTAATCAATTTTCTACTACGTTAATTCTGAATCTTGAGTCTGTCTTTTTTTATATCTATAAAAAGTGTTTAATATTTCATTTTACTAAAATTCAACACACAAAACATATTTATCATTAAGGATTAAACTGATGAGTTAGTTAAGTTCTCTTGTTAGAGATTAATCATTAGCAAAATCAATAAATATTTCTCACTTATAACATGATAAAAAAATTAATTGGTATTCAATTCTACGTTTCTTTGAGATTAATCAGGAGAAATACAAGAGAATGAAGAGATAGACAGTGACTTCAAATCACATAATATATTGGCTTTAACTTCCTACACCAGCAAATATGCCCATACACCAAGCAGTAAATAGTGAATGGCGAAAATACCCTTTGTAAAAAAGGTTTAATTGAACGTTTGAAAATTTTGCCAATACACCATTCATTCTGTTGAGGCGCCCTCGCACCTTCCATCTTCCGTCGCCGTCGCTGCTGTCGGTGTTGTGCTTCTCGTTGACGTCATCTTCAGTCGTCGTGGCTGCCGTAGGAGCTTCCGCCACCGTCCTTGCAATACGTATTGCTTTCGTGCTTGCGCGACAGAGGTAAGTTGATTCAGTTCCTGGTTGACGTTTGATATTAAAGTTGATACGAATTTGTAATCCGTAAGCAGGATTTGAAATCCGTAGTGCCATACGGATTGGCAATTCGTAGGGACCATACGGATTGGCAATCCGTAAGAAGGAATTGGAATCCGTAAGGTCCGTACGGATTGGTAATCCGTATGACATACGGATTGACAATCCATATGGACCTTACGGATTGGCAATTCGTATGACTTATACAGATTACCAATCCATATGTGTATTTTGAGTTTTTTTAAATAAAAAATATTTTCTAGAAATGATGTTGATTGAGTTGCTTGTATGGATCCTGTGAGCCTTGAAGTGTCTTTGATTTTGAGCATTGATGTGTCTTATAACCTCATGTGTTGATTTAGTTATGTACCTTATGATGACTAGTGTTCGGGTGAAAATTGATAGTTGATTGTGTATATTTTACACAATGTGCTGATTTAGTTGATTGTGTATATGGAGATCAAACCCAATATCATTGACTAGTTGAGCATTGATGTGTCTTATAACCTCATGTGTTGATTTAGTTATGTAACTATTGTACTTATGTACCTATTGTAGTTATGTGTTGATTTAGTTGAGCATTGATGTGTCTTATAATGTCATGTTGATTCGATACCAATGTTTGTGTGGTCCATATATGTGGTCAGTATCGAACCCAATATCATGACTAGTGTACGGGTGAAAATTTATAGTTGATTGTGTATATTTTACACAATGTGTTGATTTAATTGATTGTGTATATGGAGATCGAACCCAATATGATTGACTAGTTGAGCATTGATTTAGTTGAGCATTGATGTGTCTTATAACCTCATGTGTTGATTTAGTTATGTAACTATTGTACTTATGTACCTATTGTAGTTATGTGTTGATTTAGTTGAGCATTGTTTTAGTTGAGCTTTGATGCATCTTATAACCACAATGTGTACATGGGTACGATTGTATATTTGTTGTTTTGATTTTTAAGAGTATCAATTTATTTGAAGTTGTAATGTAACAAATTGGTTTGAATGAATGTCAGATAATGGTTAAAATGAGAGGATTAGGGCGGGCTTTGGCCAGAGAAGGTAGAGAAGCCATTGAAGAAGAACCACCTGCACGCCGAAGGCCGACAACATCCGCACGAAGACAACGCAGAAGGACTAGTGTTGTTGAGGATATGCCTGCTGAGGAAGCTGTTGATGTTGGTGACATTGTTGCACTTGATGAGGGAAGATTTAATGCTGAGGTCGAGGGAAGCATTGATGCTGAGGTCGAGGGATTTCCTGGTGGGCCCCATGACACTTCAGTGTTGACTCTTTACGCTGATCATATCACAGCTAAGGTTTGGACATGAGAGGTACAATTGTATTGAAATATAATTACATTTGACTTTTATTTTTGTCATTTCTTTGTAGGTAGCTAACTAACAAATATTACAGGAACGCCTTGAGCTGAAGTTGGCATCTCATGGGAGAAAGGTGCAGGAATTTGGTAGGCCTGCACCTCAGATCGAAGGTTTGGTCACCGGGACGGGGTTAAGCCCATTTATCACCTGTTCATTGGAGATAGGTGACCGGGGTTTAATCTCAGCCTTTGTGGAGAGATGGCATAAGGAGACAAGTAGTTTCCATTTGTCGATCGGAGAGATGACGATCACGCTAGACAATGTCGCATCGTTGCTTCATCTACCAGTCATGGGGGCCTTCCAGACATATGATGTATTAGATGTAGTGGAGGCAGTTGAATTGCTGGTGGAGTTGCTTGAGGTGACAACCGAAGAGGCTGAAGTAGAGACGAAACAATGCCATGGCGCATATGTTCGTCTGTCATGGTTGCGAGATTTGTATGCTGTGAAGTGTCAGTAGATGGAGTGGACAGTGGCAGCCAGAGCATATTTGTTCCATTTGGTTGGTTGCATGATCTTCGCCAATAAGAGTGCCACACATATCGGTGTGGTATTCTTGGAGGCATTTCGTGATCTCCATTAGGGTGGTGGCTTTAGTTGGGGAGCGGCTGCACTCCAACACATGTATGATAACCTCAACTACGATGTCAGCACCACGGAAAGCATCTTACTGGTTATATTAGTCTGTTCCAGGTATTTATGACATTTAAATTGACTTTTTTTTGATGTTTAAGGATTGGGTTGTAATATAATATCTTAATTGTTTTCACTTTTGATGTCACTACAGTGTTGGGTATACAAGTATTTTCCTGGAGTTGCCAGCATGCTTGCTGATGAGGAGTACGTTGAAAGCCAACCACGGGCATGCCGCTGGAAGCCAGGGAAGGCTTTACCTGTCGCAACGTATCGAAGGTAGCTGGATAGGTTGACGATCAACGGTGTTTGTTGGACACTATACACCGATCATCATGACATCCATGAAAATGAAGCGATTTGTCTTTTCTCAGGGCATATCCGGTGGGGCCCTTACATTGTAAGATACCAACCAGAGAGGGTACTCAGGCAGTTTGGATTTGTTCAAAGTATTCCATCTCTGTTGACCTTGGCCTCCCCATCCACTAAAGAGGTCGATGATAGGTGGCTTCAGTTTCTAACTTTCTTGCGATCACGGGAGATTACGCTGCTTTCCCTGGTCAGTGTCATGGAGATTATTTTGGTTGGTTCTACCAAATATCTCACCCTTTCATGATCCCTCCGCAGCTTGGGGAGGCCATTAGACGTCCTCTTGTCGTACCAGATCCACCACAAACCATGCCAGATCCACCACCTGTTCCAGAGGGACATGTTGTTACACCTGCTGAGGAAAACATGCCATGACATGCAGTGGTAAGCTAAAAATTATTTTATTTTGATTGTAATTTGCATTGGTTTGGTGACCTTTATGTCATACATGTTTTTCATCCTTCTATTCAGGGCGCGTGCCATATGATTGCAAAGAGATTGCAACAAATGATAGATCTTCGAATGGTTACCACTGGCACTGACGCATACGACATAGTAGAGCAGTGTATCACATTAGCTCGTGGTGTGTGTGACGATCGGATGGTGTATGTCAGGTCTAGACATCCCAAGAGTTGATTGTGTATAAGGCATCACGTAGTTTGAGTTTTTACATCTTTGTATGGCATATGCCAATATATTAACACATTTGTTAACATTTTTAGAACCTACATTACTATTTTAATTGTTTAAACATCATGTGTGGATAAAATCAAGACAAATTTCATTTCGTAATACCTTAACAAATCAAATTACCGTGCAAGAATTGCAGAATTCATTATAATCAAATAACAAAGTAATGTCAACCGAGTCACTTTTGACTTCCCAAATCAACATAATTTATTGGTAATCTTGTCAAACTGTTATATTTTTGCATTCGACTAATATAACTTGTTGGCCAGTGCTGTGCTTGAGAATGACAATGTCTTGACCATAATAAAGCAGTCGATGGTATAGGACATCCGTCTCGCAAAGTTACCTGAACAAAATGAGAAGTCAACACGTTGTTGCTTAAAATGATTGTAAACAAATATAATGGTATTCGTAATACCTGAACAAAATGATTTCCATATACATGATCAATACAAATGACGTGATGTACAGCAGCATCTCTAGGTGGTTGGCTTCTAAGTGGGAAAAACGTCATACTTTGTTGCTTAGAAACACAAACAAGAACGAGGTTATAACGTGAAGCAATGACATAACCCATGTCAGTAATATCCATCCATTTATCCTGTGTTACCTACATTTTACAAAGTATAAGTATAATGGTATACAATAGTATGGTAAACTTATCAAAACAACACATAAAACCTTTACCTTTGATAATCCGTCGACAAGTAGTGACCTCTTCAACTCCTCAAATCTTTGTAACCCACCAAACAACAGGATATAGACTTCAGACCATTCGGTAAGTTCTTTAAGCAAATGGTTGCGAACCATAGCCCAAGCATCTTCACCAAAACCCAGTAAACCCGCAATAACCCAATATCCACAGTTACCATCGGCTTTAACATCACATACACCAATAATGTAATTTCTCATGCATGGAAGGAATTGATCCAGCATTGGAATATTACCCATCGGTAAAGGACCTGAAGATGTTGAAGCAGACTGTGGTACAGACGAGCAACTATCATGCTGAGAATGTAACGCGTCGACGTACTCAAAGTACGATGAATCTCGCTTGGTTGATCTTTGGTGCTTGGTCAGGTTTTTCTTTTGAGCCCCTTTTGACTTCACCTTTTCAGGAGGAGGACACATGGATGTTTTATCAGGATATGCAATTTCTTTCAATTTAGTCTTTCGAGTAACTTTGCCACACATGTCAAGACTTTCAAATCGCTTCGATATTGCTTCCATCTCTTCTGTTATAGTGACTTCGCACTCATCAACACCTTGGTCCGAGAAATGCAACCTCCGCCAAAACATGTGTACGACACCCAGTGGTATGTTGCCAAGATTATACTAGGCTAACTCACATGCACAAGGCAAACCATGGGTGCTTCTAAACACACATCCACAACGAGAACTATCAACACCTACATACTTAACTCTCTCAAACTCCGCAGCAATTTCATTTAACGCATACCTGGAAACCATGCCTACGAGTCTTTTGTACAAGGTAGCTTTAAACATAAGTCCAACAACATGTGTGCTTGTCTTAAAAGAAGCCTTAATCTCACTGTGTTGCAATGTGATCATGTTGTTCATCGCATCCCATACATTACAGAGATCTCCAAGGCTGTCCTGTAGTAGCCGCTCTAAGGTCAAATGAGCAGACTCAACCCTGTAGTTAAACGTTAAAATAACACCAGTTAGGAAAGCATTACTATGCAGTGAAATGATAATGTAAATTATTTGTTGTGAAGCATTTACCTGTTTGTAGTGGTGTTGCCAAAATGCATGACTTTATTAGTCCATGCTGTGACAAATCTTTCTTTGTGGGGAATCAACCACGTGTCTTTGACATATCGAACAAATATTGGCCACGGTGCACAAACACATTCAAACCTCATCAGACACTCATCCCATTCATTCTCAGAAGCACAATCTACAAGACTTCCCCATGCTTCCATGACATAGTCCCATGCATTGTTTTGTCCCACAAACGTTTTACATTTTGCCTTCACATTTTTGTTAATGTGGAACCGACACAACAAGTTCATTGTGTCAGGGAAAACATCTTTGATCGCATTCATCAGTGTTGTATCTTTGTCTGTGACAATGACATTAGGGAAAACCTCACTCTTTAGAAAAAGTCCTCTAAATCGTTCAAGAGCCCATACAAGATTGTTCGTACGTTCGCCCTCCAAATACGCAAAAGCAGCTGAAAATGTCATCCCAATAGGTGTCACTCCAACTATGTCAACCAAAGGGAGTCTATGCCTGTTTGTTTTGTATGTACTGTCAATGAGGAAAACCAAATGACATGAATTTATCAATTTCACTGCATCCGGATGTGCCCAGAACATGTCTCGAACAACATTTTCATCCTTCACTCTATGCCAATGGACATACATATCACGTTGAAGAAGATTCATTAATTGTTGCATTTTAGTATTGTTGCCTCTTATAGAAGTACGGTACGCATATCTTGCATTGTAGACTTGTTTCATTGTTGTATAACTTTCAGGATTGCAATCTTTTAAAGTCAGCATAATATTCTTTAGTTTAACCCTTGACTTTGTCATTTCAGCAACAATTACCTTCTCTTCCTCAGTTAAACGACCAGCATATGGATGTTCAGTAAATGACTTAGCCAAACAATGGTTATGTAACCCGCAGATTAACTTGACCATCCACCCTTCACCTCCTACGACGGGTTTCCCTCGCACCTTAAAAGGACAACCACATTTTCTACTGCTAGTGGTCATCCGTACTAAATCTTTGTTGAATGCTCTATAGTTTTTACTCCTTTCACAACCTATCAAAATAAATGAGGTCCTTCCCCTCTTACCAGTTGTTGTGTCAGACCTCATTATCACAGCTACAAAACCAATCTCATATGCAACACTACGAGCCCATTGCAATACCTCGTCACGAGAATTAAACACCTACAAAATTTCAGAATACGTGCTTAATCTTATGAAATTATTCATTTACTGACATTCAATATGCTACTATAGCATATAAATACCTTTGAAGTCTTAAATGCATCGGAACAATCAATTACAGAGTTGTTCTTTTCAAATGCAATTGATTCGCCTTTGTTGTCTTCACTCATATTATTCTCTTCAGACATAATATCATCATGCATGCAGTCGTCGTTGTCCATCTTAATAAACAAACAAATTCAAAATAAATAATCATCAACAAAGTAGCTGTATATTCATTTCACAGTATTAACTGTTATTTTAATTCAAATTCAATACATCACTTAAAAGGACAAATACATTAATTAATAATACCTTTAAAAAATACAACACAGAAATTAAAAAAAAAAAAAAGCTCTCATACGGATTGGCAATCCGTAAGGGTCATACGGATTGACAATCCGTGTGAGTGTTTTCAGCTACAGTAACAACGCTAGAACTTACCTCCGACGATGACAGTGGCCAAAGAAACCTCCACGAATGCTAACCACGACCCCCACCACCAAACCAATAAGGCAAAAAGCAGCGAGAATCCAAGCAAGAAGCAAGAAGAATAGAAAGAAGCAAGAAGAAGAGCGCATGTGAAGAACAACCAGCTGGTGTATGTTAAAATAAACAAACAAAAGCAAAAGGGACAAGGGCAATATTGACATTTTGACAAAAGTGTTAGGTGTAGGAAGTTAAACCCTAATATATTATACCTTCTTTTGCTCTATTTTTATTTGCCCCACCCACATGAGATTTTCTTTGGATTTTTCCTAGAGCCCATTATTGTCGACCGGGTAAGTCTTCCCTTAACTAAAAATTAAGAAAACCTGTTAGTCTTTCCTTAACTAAAAATTAAGAAAACCTGATGTCACTTCAGTGTGTTATGATCAAGAATTTTAAGGAGATAATTTATTTATTTTTGCTAACTATCAAAAGGGATAATATATTATTTTTCTAACAATCAAAGGGGATAGTATATTGTTGAGAAGATTTAAATATTCTTATTTAAAATCATTGTTTGGGTACTAAACAAAAGAATTTAAAAAATGTTGACTATTTCTATCTTTTTTTTATAAAAAAAAAAGACAATGACAATAAATTTAAATTTCTCCTCCAGAGATTGGAGAATGAAATAAAAAATTCCTGTCAATTTATTTTCTCATAAACTCAATCAAGAACCTTTGTCTAATTGTACAAATCCTCAAGATCAAGTGGGAACCATATAGTTGTTACCAGAAATCATAAACAAGATAAAGGAGGAAACAATATCAATTATACTATTGATGTATGCTACCTTGTGACTCAAAGGAACCCAAGTCAAACATAAAAACCAAAGCCATGGTTCTCAGAAAGCATATCCAAGTCAAGATTGATCACAAAGAGGAAATGTTGACAAATTGTTCAATGTTGGCATCTAGCTCTGAGGTGTTCAAGATAAACCAAACTAAGCACTTGGCCAAACTCGCCGTTGGGTATTGAACCAAACTACGCATCAAGCCAAACCAAACATTAAGCACTGTGTCAAACTAAACATTGGGTCAAACCAAGCACTAAACACTGAGCCAAACTAAGCATCAGATCAAACTTGGCACTGGGCACCAAGCCAAACTAAGTAACGGATCAAACTTGGCACTAGGCACTAAGTCAAACTAAGCATTGGGTCAAACATGACACCAATTATTGTCTAAAATTTGACACCAAGCGTCCGGTGTCAAACTAAGCATCGAGTCAAACTTGACACCAAGCACCGAGCCAAACTAAGCATTGTCTAAAATTTGACATCGGATGTTGAATCAAACTAAGCACCAGGCCAAACTATGTAGTTCAAGTGTGCTATGTTGATTGGCAATGGGAGAAGCAATGTGCTTTGAGTTTTTTTGTGCCATTTAAAATATTATGTTTATTAAGACTATCTTCTAAATTGAAATTGATATATATATATTAAAATTAATTTCAAGTGTGAATTTTAGAAATATTAAGATTGAGGACAAAATTTCAAATTTTATTAAAGATTAAATGCATAATTTAAATCTAAAATCTTAATAGTTTTAAATTTTTAAATTTTGAATTTTCGTATTAAAAAATAATTTTACAAATAATTATTCAAACAAAATTTTGTAAATGATAAAAATAAGTACATTAATTCAATTTACTTGCATGTTAAAAATCAATAGTTAACCCATTTCCATATTTGTATGTCAACCCTGTAAAAAATAATCTTTTTTTAATTTCATTATTTTTTCTGTAACACTTACAAACATTGACAGATCAATAGTTAACTCATTTACTTTAATTTTCTTAAGTTTTATTTTCTTCTAAAAGAACATATTGCTTTATTGTTTCAGAAGATTGAATTCTCATCCAGTACTAAGGTACAATAATGTTGACAACAATAATATGGCCAAGAATGACAACATTTTCAAAGACATCAATTTGTCAAAATAAGAGTTTGATTGGGAAAATAATATCTAGGTGTTTATGGTTGGATTAGATTGGTTTTGAAGAAAACAATAATTCAATCGAACCACTTTGATTTTGTTAATTCATAATCTAATCAGTTTTGTTCAAAATTTGAATTCAATCTGATCCAATCCAATTTTAAACAGTTTGTATTGGATTGGTTTTCAATTTTAATGTTATTTCTATTTTTATTTTTTGAGAAAAATATGAAATAAATTGTAAGATAATTAATAATTAAAAATATCAAATATTTCATTTATGTGTCATTATATAACTAATAATAGTATAACTTTATAAATATAGGTTATATCAAACCTAAATTTACACAACTTGATAATTATAATGAGACCTAGAGTTTATTACAATGAGGGATTTGCTCCAAATGTTCATCTAGATACAATAAGAGTTTTAATAGATATTGAAACTAAAAAAGGTTGGAATCTTTTTCAGTTAGATGTCAAGTCTACCTCCCTTAATAAGGTACTGCAAGATTATGTCAAGCAACCACAATGATTTGTAAGAAATGAAATTAAGACAAAGTGCAGGCTCCTCAGGCATGGTACATTACAATTGATCAATACTTCATCAATCAAGGATTTAGAAGAAGCAAAAGTCACTATACATTAAGGCATAAGGTTAACATGATACTCTCAAATCTTAATGTCTCTCTAATCTACATCTACATAGTAGACAATACAAAGATGATGATTCAATTCAACAAAGATGTGTTAGAGATATTTGAGATGACCGACCATGGCTTGATGAATTACTTTAGGGGCATATATTGAGTCAGTAAAATGAAGGAATATGTATTTCTCAAAAGAAATACACAAAAACATCACTTAAGAAATTTAGGATAAATGATTGCAAGCCAATCAATATTCCATTCATGACAAATGAGAAGTTACAAAAAGATAATGGAGTCCTAAATACGAATGCATCACATTACGAAAGAGTAATTGAAAGGATATTATCTTATAACCACATGATTAGACATCAGGTATGTTATAAGTTTTTTATTAAGATCTGTGTAAAACTATGTTAGATTCAATTTAGAGTTAATCAATAGTATTTTAAAGAGTTCAAAGATACTTACAAGGCACAAAAGAATTTAGTATATGGTATAAAAACCATGACCAACTTTAGATTGATTGGTTACATAAACAGTGATTGAACAATTTTAATGAATGACTTAAAAAGCATATGCATTATGCCTTCTTACTTAGATTTATAATATTCTATTAGGCATCAAAGAAGAAAGAAAGAAAAATTCATAATCAATAGTAAATGAAGAGTATATATATGTGGCAACATTTTTAAGTTAAAGTCACGTTATAAAATTTTAAAGAATACTTGGAGAAATGGGTGAACAACAAGATGAGACTCCTTTAATCTATTGTTTGTATAGGCTTAGAGAATACTAATGAGGAAATTGTAGGAAATTAGAGAGTACTAAGTGAAATCTACAAAGGTTTAGAATACTAAGTTGTAGATTAGTCTACAGAGGCCAACGAAGAATACAGAGTGGAGAATCTACAAGGTTTAGAATACTATGGTGTAGAGAGTCTATGGATGCTTCAAAAGAAAGAACATTGATTGTGAGGGAGCTTGGTCCTTAGAGGAAAATCCTACAAGTTTAGATATTGGATGAAGTCCAAGTTTAGGTGAATCAGTAAAATTCATGTGTGTTATATCCTTCTCGGTTCTCGTGCTTTTATAATTGTTGCATATTTATAATATGTTTTTGAAAAAATTGTTGTGTTTTTTAGTTTTGAAAGGGTATTCCAAAAAGCCAAGTCCCACATTGCCTAGAATAGCTTTGGCTTAAGTGTTTATATATCATCTTGTGATTTAATTAATTTATGTTTGAAGATTATTTTGATTCCAAAATTCAATGCTTATTAGAAAAACATTGGTTTTTAATGTGCCAATATTTGATTATGATCAATTACAAAAATTGATTATCATGGTTTTAATTCTTTCACTATTAATCATTAATACATTTTTAATTACTGATTTGCTTGATAGTTTGTTACAATTAAAACTTGATTTTATTCACATTAATCACATTAAAGTATTTGCATGTATTTGTCTCTAACAATTACAAAATCATCCACACACACACACACACACACACACACACACACACACACATATATATATATATATATACATTGTTCTATGGAGATCGAGACAAACACACCACACAACTTCTCTTCCTTTCTTTTTCATTTTCCTTACTGTTCCTAGGTTTTTACTTTGTGGCTTGCTAGTTCTATAGCCTTAGCACGTTTGAGAAGTTCTTGTTGTATCCTATGAGACTTGAATGGGATACCACATATAAGTCCTTTAGGATAGTGCTCATACACGCTCAGGAAAACATTGTTCGTGATCTTCAACATATTTTCCAACAAAAACCTAATTTATAAAAGTATAACTCTGATATTTGATCAGAATGTTTTTACAAAACTAGTTTAACCTTCAGAAGTGGCATTTGGTTTTGACTAGAACAGAAACCAAAATTTGTCATAATATAGTTTGTTATTTTCAAAAACAACAATTTATTGTTATAATATTGGAGGTCATTTATTAAATTATCATTTTTATCCAAGTACTTGAGAAGGAAAGTCTTGCTTCTGACCAAACTTTTGGTTTTCAAGCAATAACTTGAGAAGAAACAATCAAAAATAAGTTTTTGTTTATACAAAAAAAACCAAGTCACATTGTGTGTCACTATTCAACTCCTCTTTTAATGAGCAAATGATCCACTACACTAAGTAAAACCACATATAAGTCCTTTAGGATAGTGCTCATACACGCTCAGGAAAGCATTGTTCGTGATCTTCAACATATTTTCCAACAAAACCTAATTTTATAAAAGTATAACTCTGATATTTGATCAGAAGGTTTTTACAAAACTAGTTTAACCTTCATATGTGGCATTTGGTTTTGACTAGAACAGAAACCAAAATTTGTCATAATATAGTAAAAGCAGCAATTTATTGTTATAATATTGGAGGCCATTTAATAAATTATCATTTTTATCCAAGTACTTGAGAAGGAAAGTCTTGCTCCTGACCAAACTTTTGGTTTTCAAGTAATAACTTGAGAAGAAACAATCAAAAATCAGTTTTTATTTATACAGAAAAAACCAAGTCACTTTGTGTGTCACTATTCAACTCCTCTTTTAATGAGCAAATGATTCACTTCACTAAGTAAAACCACATATAAGTCCTTTAGGATAGTGCTCATACACGCTCAGGAAAGCATTGTTCATGATCTTCAACATATTTTCCAACAAAAACCTAATTTTATGAAAGTATAACTCTGCTATTTGATCAAAAGGTTTTTACAAATCTAGTTTAACCTTCAAAAGTGGCATTTTGTTTTGACTAGAACATAAACCAAAATTTGTGATAATATAGTTTGTTATTTTCAAAAGTAGCAATTTATTGTTATAATATTGGAGATCATTTATTAAATTATCATTTTTATCCAAGTACTTGAGAAGGATAGTCTTGCTCTTAACCAAACTTTGGTTTTCAAGCAATAAATTGAGAAGATACAATCAAAAATAAGTTTTTGTTTATACAGAAAAAACCAAGTCACTTTGTGTGTCACTATTCAACTCCTTTTTTAATGAGCAAATGATTCACTTCACTAAGTAAAACCACATATAAGTCCTTTAGGATAATGCTCATACACGCTCAGGAAAGCATTGTTCGTGATCTTCAACATATTTTCCAACAAAAACCTAATTTTATGAAAGTATAACTCTACTATTTGATCAAAAGGTTTTTACAAATCTAGTTTAACCTTCAAAAGTGGCATTTTGTTTTGACTAGAACATAAACCAAAATTTGTGATAATATAGTTTGTTATTTTCAAAAG
>CM023949.1:12372770-12403462 GCA_013407115.1 Glycine latifolia | reverse complement strand
CAGCAATTTATTGTTATAATATTGGAGATCATTTATTAAATTATCATTTTTATCCAAGTACTTGAGAAGGATAGTCTTGCTCTTAACCAAACTTTGGTTTTCAAGCAATAAATTGAGAAGATACAATCAAAAATAAGTTTTTGTTTATACAGAAAAATCCAAGTCACTTTGTGTGTCACTATTCAACTCCTCTTTTAATGAGCAAATGATCCACTTCACTAAGTAAAACCAACTCAAGTGTTGCAAGATAGCAGATCAAATAGTAGACATATTTATGAAGGCATTGCCAAGAGTCAAGTTTGAGTCATTATAAATTATGCTTGTCTAAAGGAAAATATCACAACAAGGGGGAGAATTGTGATTTAAAAATTTTTCTAAGCCTTTTTCGTAAACCAAAGTTATCATTTGATATAGCTTTGAAATCAGATAACGTGATTTTTGCAAACAGACAAGATTAGACGATATCAATAGATTTTGTAAAAAACAAATTTTTGAAAACAAAATCAAATTCAAAATCGTAGGACTGTTAACATAAGAGATAGAGAAATATAAGATGCAAACAAGTTTATACCGGTTTGTTTCTATCTCTGAGACTACGTCCAGTTCTTTGTAACCCACAAAGTTTCACTAACTTTAAAAAAAGTTACACGTATTGTTCACAGTCACTCCTAACTCTTACAATAAGCTTAAACTTTACCTAGTATTCTTTGTTCTATCAAACCACTAGTGGCTCTAAACAAATCAGAAGATTTGTTATTGGTTGGTTTGTTCACTGACTAGTTCTTAACATCTTAAAGATGATTATACTCCCTCTGTTCCTATATATAAGACCCAATTATCTAATTCATCAATATTAAGAAAAGTGGTTAATTTAGTTGATAGCAATAAATTTGTCTTAAATTCATAATTTTTTCCAAAACTATCCTTGCATCAATATTTCTCTTTCTTCCAATGATTTGTCAATACAAACTTTTTTCTTTTAATGAGGGATATTTCTAGTCTAAAAATAATTAATGCAAAGAACATTATAGATTGAGTCTTATAAAAAGGAACAAACATTACTTCAAACTTCGGTCTTATAAATAGGAGCGGAGGAAGTACAAATGAAGCATTTAGTCTTTTTTCTCTCAGGATACACTAGGTGTTTTGAGAGCTTTACAACTTTTTCAAATATACATAGAGGGAGCTTGAGTAGAGAGAACACAAGACTTGAATTTTTAGCACGCTGGTTTGTGTCTTCATCTCTTCATAACTTATTATGTTTATTGGTCATCTTCATAAAGTGTTAGTTGTCTTTAAACAATCTCATTTTTTTGTTGAAGGCTTGCATCTCAAGAGGTGTCTGTTGGAATATTTAATGTTTGCATTAAATTCATATCTTTTTCAAGTTGGAAAATCACTTTCTTTAGCTTTCTTGAAGCCTTCAGCAAAAAAACAATATGTTTTTGCTAAGAGCAAGCCAATCACAACAAGTGTAGAAGGGCGTGTCTTTTGAGATATAAACGTTGATTGTTCTCTTACTTCTTTGGAATTCGACAAAAATCCTAGGAAGAATGTTTCTAATACATTTCCAGCAAAACGAATCTCAGACACAAAGTATTAAATGGAGTCTAAAATGTTTTATCAAAACTTAACATTTCTCTACTTTTGTCTGATTTATCAAATGCATATACAATGTTTTCGTCTGACTACATATAAGATGCAAATTTTAATCTTTGTAACTATTTGCATCTAATCAAAATTATTCAGAATCCTGGTTAATTTTATGAATCAAAAACTTGTAGTTTTTGAAAATTGCGTAAAGGAAAAGTGTTAAAATTGATGCAAATTAACATATACTCCCTTCATTCGAAAATAATGTTCATTTTAGCCTTTTGTTTTTGTTCCAAAATAATAGTTCTTTTATCTTTTTAAACTATTTTTTCCAACAATAACCTTAGACATAATTAAAAAGATCAATTAATACTTGCCTTAAAAAGAAACATTTGCCATAAAAATAAGTTGGTGGATAGTAGAATGTATTGTTATTAGTGGTTAGTGAAATAATTTATGACAAAAGTAGTTGAAAGATTGAAGGTGTTTTAGTCTAAATTTATATCAATTGAATGTTTCTTAATTAGTGTACTACAATCTTAAAGGCCATTGTTTTGGAACATAAGGGATAGAAAATTCTAACAATGTCTCAAATAATAACATAACATTATTTAGAATAACGTAAATAAATTAAAAGTCAAAGACCTAGAATAATACTTCCTCTGGTCCTTATTATATATAAGCCTATATATATATATATATATATATATAGAGAGAGAGAGAGAGAGAGAGAGGCGGATGCACGTTGTGGAGAAGGTGGGCACTTGCCCACCCTTAATTTTTAGGGTGAAATTACGAAAATGCCCTTTTAATTTTTATTTATAAAATCTAACCTAATAGTATCCCTTTGCCAATAGCAGCATAACGTAACTGCATCTCTCTCTCTTGTCAATAGCAGCGCGCGTTGACATAGCCAACCAAGGTACATTCTTTTTATTATTATTATTATTATAAATAATCCCTTTTAATTTTTATTTCATACCTAACCTAATAGCATCCCCTTGCCAATAGTAGTGGAAACTGCATCTCTCTTGTCAATAGCAGTGTGTTGCTTTCGTTTGCTCTGTTCTTGACACAGCCAAGGTACATTCTTTTTATTATTATTATTATTATTATTATTATTATTATTATTATTATTATTATACATGCAAAGTCAAATGATAATAGTGCTAAACGTTCTCGATGTGAATCTTCTTCATCTATTGATTTAGTTCAAGATAAACAAGATGAGTGTTCAAGAAAGGAAAATAATTTGTATGTTCCTGATCCGGGTAAAAGACTTCCTATTATGAGTATTGCGAAGAGTGGTCAAGAAAGGGAAATGATTCGAAGAATTTATCTAACGAATGGTCCTTGTCAACCAAAACTGGACAACTTTCCTCAATCCTTAATTGGGGATAAAATGCATAGATTTAATCCTCAATGGTACAATGAGTTTAGCACTTGGTTGGAGTATAGTGAATCAAAAGATGTTGCATTTTGCTTGCATTGTTATCTATTTAATTGTGAGCATGGTGATGGAAGGGGTGGTCATGATTCATTTGCGGGAGAAGGATTTAGCAATTGGAAGGACAAACATCGGCTTGTTAAACATATTGGGAAAGTTGGAAGCATTCATAAGCTGTGTGTCAGTGCTGCCAAAGATTTGATGAATCAAAATCAACATATTGACATTGTTATGTCTGGCATTTCTGACAAAGCCAAACATGATTATCATATTCGTCTGAATGGTTCTATTCGATGTGTTCGATATCTCATACGACAAGGTTTGGCTTTTCGGGGACATGATGAGACAGATGCTTCAATGAATCAGGGAAATTTTGTGGAGCTTGTAAAATTCCTTTGTGAAAGCAATGAAGAGGTAAATAATGTATCTTTGAATAATGCCCCAGAGAATCTCAAAATGATAGCTCCCTCAATTCAGAAAGATATTACTAAATCTGCTGCTAGTTTAGTTACCAGAGCTATTATTTCAGATATTGGGGATAATTTCTTCTCTATACTAGTTGATGAAACTCGTGATATATCAATTAAAGAACAGATGGCCATTGTTTTAAGATATGTGAACTGCAACGGTGACATTATTGAGTGTTTTCTTGGTCTTGTTCATGTTTCAGATACTACAGCTAGTTCACTTAAAGAAATGATTGAGTTAATTTTTGCCAAAAATGGCTTGAGCTTGACAAAAATCCGTGGTCAAGGTTATGATGGCGCAAGCAATATGAGTGGTCAATTCAGTGGTCTGAAAAGCTTGATTTTAGTTGAAAATAATTCTGCTTACTATGTTCACTGTTTTGCACATCAACTTCAGTTAGCCCTAGTGGCTTGTGCAAAAAAGGTTTACGCATTGACTGACTTCTTTAATTTTATACCGTTGGTGTTTAATGCAGTTGGTGCTTCTTGCAAAAGAGCAGATATTTTGAGAGAAAAGAAATTTGATGAGATAGTCAAAAGTATTGAAAGCGATGATATTCAATCAGGGAGAGGCTTGAATCAAGAAATGAGTTTGTCAGGACCAGGGGACACACGTTGGAGCTCACATTACCGATCATTGGTAAGTCTATATACATTGTTTGATCCTGTGCTTGATGTGTTAGAAATTATAAAAGACGACACAACACTTATACATGCAAAAAGATCTGAAGCCTCTAGCCTTATGATGCGTATGCAAACTTTCGAATTTGTATTACTTTTGAACCTAATGATCAAGGTCTTAGGAATGACGAATGAGTTGTCACAAGCACTTTAGAGAAAAGATCAAGATATTGTGAATGCTATAAATCTTGTAAAAGTTTCAAAGGTGTTATTACAGCAGACGAAAGATAATGGGTGGGATAATCTATTTCAGAAGACTTCTGCATTTTGTATCAGACATGATATAGATATCCCTGATATGGAAAGTGCACTTGCATTACAAGGGAGAACAAAACGTAGAGGACCAGTTACTCATCTGCATCACTTTAAGGTTGACATATTTTATGCAGTAATAGATACTCAACTTGAAGAGTTGAATGATCGTTTTAGTGAAGTTAGTTCGAATTTGCTAAAATGCATGACATGTTTAAATCCGTGCAACTCTTTCTCAGCATTTGATAAGAATAGGTTGTGTGAATTTGCTGGCTTTTATCCTTCAGATTTTGATTTGAATGATCTTGTCATGCTTGAATATCAGCTCGACACGTATATTGTTAATGTGCAAAGTGATCGTGATTTCTTGAATTTGCAAGGAATAGCTGATCTTGCCAAGAGGATGGTTGAAAAGAAAAAACATATTGTGTATCCTTTGGTTTATTTACTTGTAAAGTTAGCATTAACTTTGCCTGTAGCAACTGCATCTATGGAAAGAGCATTTTCAGCTATGAAATACATCAAGACTACACTTCGTAATCGGATGGGGGATGAATGGTTGAATGATTGTTTAGTACCTTATATTGAAAAAGATGTATTTGAAAGTATTGATAATAATGCAATTATGAAGGAATTCCAAAGAATAAGACCTAGAAGAATGACATTGTAATTATTTTTCTGGATATGTATTTAAACTTTTGAGTGCTCCCCCTTAATTTATTTTCTGGATCCGCCACTATATATATATATATATATATATATATATATATATATATAAGTGAAACCACAACTTGGTTGATCTCCTCTAAGAAGGGTTGGCCAAAGTGGATGACATGTTGAAACACCTCGATCGAATCACACCAGAATGAAGGAGATTCAGAGGCTGTGCAGGTATGAGATTGTGCAACTAAAGATGACTTAAAGGAATTAATTGATATTACCTATACCAACAAGATGCATATACTTTTCGGTAGCTTATTACATAAGAACTTCACATTTAAGCGTGCTTGACTTGGAGTAGTTATGGAATGGGTGACCGTCTGAAAAGTTTCCTAGGAAGTGTGTGAGTAAAGACAAAACACATTAAAAAGTCTCGTATTGATTTGTGTTGTTGATTTGTGGGGATAGTCATTATTCCTGGAAGCAAAAGAAGCAGATTATCAAGGTCTTGAAAAGGGACAGTTTGAAGTATCATAGTGTGAGAGTTGCCAAGAAGTCAAAAAATCAGGAATGTTACAAATGGTACCATAGTGGCTCGGTCAACAGTAAAAGCGGAGTATAAAGGGATAACACATGGTATTTGTGAGCTATTGCTGCTTCAAATGCTTCTCATAGATTGGATTCAAACAAGAAGGTCCAATGCTACTTTATTGTGAAATCAAGCTGCACAATAAATAGTGAATAATCCTATTGAGTATGATCAAACAAAACATGTGGAAGTGGATAGATATTTCATAAAAGAGAAGCTAGAAGCAAGTTGGTAGATATACCTTTTGTAAGCTTAGAGGAACAACTAGTTGACGTATTGATACATGTTGTATCTGTAAGAGCATTTAATGACTCACAAGACAAGATAGACTTATGAGATATCTATGCACCAACTTAGGAGAGTATTGACATGAGTCAAGGAGATAATTTGTAAAGTTTCTTAATTTCCTTTTCATCTTGTAATTAGGATCCTAGAATTATTCTTATGTTTAATTACAACAATTACTTACAAGTAATTAGGATCCTTAGAATTATTCGTGTGTACAGTTACTATAATTACTTTATGACTATATATACTTGCCTGTACAAAGCGTAATACACAAGAACAGATAATATTGTTCTGTTATTTTTATCATTCTCTTCAAATAAAATTTATAATTTTCCAAAACCAATTATATTTGAATATCAAGTTTATTTTTCAATTTATATTTACATAAAAACTATCGGTCAAGTTTAGAGAAATTTGTTTTACTCATAAAGTTAAAAAAAAAAGATTACATATAAAATACTTTTATACTTTCATTAAATCACAAATTATTAAACTATCATATATGACAAATTTATTGAATTTTAAAATAATTACTTAAAAATTATATAATAGTCATTTTTATTGATTAAAAGTCTAAATATTTCTTATACTAACAATATATAATCATTAAACTAGCTAAAAAACTTAAATTCAATGACCATGTCAGTGTAAAAATATTAACTAATTAAAAATAATTATTGATGTTATTATGAACTTTTAACGTAGTAAATAAATTTATGATATATTTTAATTTATGATCATATAAAACTCCTTTACATTTTCAACGTGACTTTATTTCCTTAAAAACTTATCTATTTAAATATGAAGTTTATTAGTAAAATTACAAGAGCGACCACCCATTGAACTCAATGGAACCAAACCATCATAAAAACAATATACTGGTTTATAAGTACTAGAGCTGTATCGCCACACATATCAGATGTAGGGCACGTACGTGTGTAACAAATAAAACTGATCGTTAATTTGCACCCAATTGAAGGATTCGATGTTGCCTTTTTTTTTTATCAAAAAACTTTGAAGTGTAATAATAATATAATAGTAATACATTACAAATATACGTATCAGCATGCATTCATAGATACCCATTGAACCAAATAGATAGTGCCTGCAACAATATGATCAGGTATCAATTCAGCAGCCTCATATACAACAATACTAGATTTTTCTGTAATTGAACCAAGTAATTAATCCCCCAAGTAAATGTTGGTATCACAAATTACTATTCATCCATATTCCACCATTTCAGTTTCATGTTGTTCACTGTAAGCTCTGGTCATATATGAATCTCACCATTGTTGCATAAAATGAAGAATAGAGATATATAATTTGTTTTTTCTCAGTTCAAATCAGGTGTTCATTCACATGAAGCTCTGGTTACTTGATTCACCTGCACCACTACTACACAAAAAAGTAATATTCAGCATCTAAAATAGTTTCAATTGTAAAGCAAAATTTGGAAATAGAGGTGACTAAGGGTATTTTGGTTTAAAATTACAATGGTATTTTTGCAAATTCTAATACAAAAATACATGTTCAAACACATAAAATGAAAAGAAATTTTTTATTGATTTGAAAGTAAAAGTACTTTTGATCTCTTCTAACTTTAATCCAAAAATATACTAAGAAACTAGAAATCCACCTCTTGCGTTTGCTTTTGGAGCCACTAGAAGACGAAGGATTAGTATGCCAATTCCTTTTTCTTTGATTTATGAACCAGTTATTTATCTGCTTTAATTGCAAGCCTGTTTCCTGCACCAACCTTATTTTGTCCTCTTCCTGAAAGAACATTCACGAGTGGAACTAAAAGTATCAGCAATCATCAAAGAGACAAATGCGAAGCAACATCAACATATATTATGTAGGTCAATCCTTATTCCTTAGTTAGGTACCTTGGGACAATAATCTTATCCTGTTCCACTCAGTTTATATGACTTGAATGATAGTTATCTCCTCATCATCATTGGCACTAAAAAATTTAATTATAAAGTTGAAAACATTGATGATCCACATATGACTTGACACAAATAGAGTAATGTAAGTTTATCAATATACTCTCACCTACTTTTTTAAAATAAGCATATGCATAGTTATATATATATATATATATCTTTTAATATTTGAACAAATCTAAGTTAATTAACTTAGGACACACATTCTTTCTAAAAAAATCAAGTACAAAAGCAATCATAGGTGCTAATGTCTAAACTTACTGTTGGATATGGCCATTTAGAATGTGACTGCCACCAAGCTTTTAAAAGGGAAGTGGTGTCACCTGGTAGCTTCCCGGCTCTTCTCTTTCGTAGAATTTCTTCCCTTATGTCCACAATCTTGTCCTTGTAACCCTGGTCAAGAGCAATAAATTATGTAAAGAAATCCAACTAGTAAAATAGTCACCCATTGTTGCTCAACAAAAATTTAAAACTATTAAGTGAAAATCATAATTTCTCTTAATCTTTACATGACATACAATTAAAGGACAATCTTAAAATCACACATATCATAAATTGTAATTGATTGACAATATAGTTTTTTTTACACTAACAATATATAACAATTAAACTCATAATTAAATGTCATTATTTATTTATTCTAAACCTTAAAATCTAAATGTGTGATGTTTAATTGAAACTATGGTCAGAAAAGATATAGCAACTCACCTAATAAAGTTAGCTAAGTCTCATATGCATCCTCTCGAAGAGAGAGGCGCGGTACGAGATGGGTATTTTGGGAGGGGTTGCACGGTGCGTAAGTAATTAGGATCATTAGATTTCTTAAAATTTTAATTTTTAGATGATATTCTTTTTACTTTTTACTTTTTCTGTTTTTGCTTTTCTTTCTTTCCTTCGTAATTTACCCTTCTTCCTTTGGTACCTTCTCTATCCTTTACCCTTTCTCTTTCTACCACACTAGCATCCCCGCATGGAGGAACCACCTCATCGGCACAACACTGTGATGACGACGCACCAAGCCGCGTTGACCCGCCGCACGACATCAATGAACCACCACATCACGACGACGACAACCACCACAGTCAACTACACCGCACCACTACCACATGAGCTAACGGCAATGACACCACTGCAACCACTAGTGACATTGAATGAAGACAATGAAGACAAAATCATAGTGGAACGATTCTCCCTTCCATGGCAACGACAGGTACACCTTTTTTCAGATCTGGAAAAAATCGCAAGCCACAACCCATTTCTCAGATCTAGAACAAAACATGACCATCTCAAACAACCAGCTCCAATGCTGCAACTACAAGGAGGAAGATAGAGAGGATGAAGAAATGGGTCGACGCGGTTTGGTGGGTCATTGTGGCAGTGTGCCGGTGCGGTGGAGGCTGGTGAGTAGTCAAAGGGAAACGGGATAGAAAAGAGGAAGGATAAATAAGGAAAGTGAGAAAGAAAAAGCAAAAATGGAAAATATATCAATCATCGATAAAATTTAAAAATATCTAACGGTCTCGATTACTTTTGTGCCGTGCAACACCTTATAAATAGTGGATGTGCACGGTGCCTCTCTCTTGGAGAGGACGCACACAAGCCTTGGCCAATAAAACTACCTTAAAAAAGAGAGAAATTATTAAATTAATGTTTCAGTATTATATGATTTCAACCAATTTTTACATAACACCTAATCATATTTTCTAATTTACTAAAGAAAATAATAATAACTATCATATAAAAATTAGTCAAACTGCGTAATTTCACTCCATACAATAAACTTTTGCAAAAATATATGTCACGTATACTAGGTTTGTATATTTTTAATAAACTACCTGTTTTAACTCGTGCTTCAGCTCCTGCCTCACACGCTCCATCAAAGATCTTTCAGTCTCAGTGGGAACAAGAGGACCAAAGCTGAGACTATCAGCTCCATCCATGCCTCCATCGTATAAGTTTGCATTACTCTCTGCCTGATCTTCTTCATCGTCGGACATTGTTGCACCCGTTCCTTCGCCGGGAGATACACCTGTTCATATTGCACCATATATTTAGCTTCATTCTTAATCTCTATTTTGTATGCATGCACATAATGAACTTTACCAAATAATGATAGAAAGATAATACATTCTGTGGTTTCATTCATGAGAAAAAAATGATTATAACTAAAATATTTTATGCAATCATCAAATCATAACCCATGATAATTTTATTAATTTTTAAAATAATTATTTTAAAATAATTTAAACAATAATTTATAATTGATTTACAATATAAATAGATAAGCATTAAACTCTTCATTCAATATTTTTCTTTCACACAACCACCATCTATATATCTTTAGTACTGATGAAAACAAATTCAGCAGAAATCTTCAATTTTAATTGGATGCCGCTCGATTCATATCATTAATTATTTAGTTTTTATACGTACATACAAATTAAACTATTGTAACTGCTATGGAAAATGGAAAACTAAAGCTCAAAGATCAATAATATGGCTCATGCATTGCTATGCATGTTCCTCTCCACCAACACGCTTACATGCAGGGAAAACCCTCATAATTAGGCTTTTTAGTATTAATGATACTGTCCCAGTTAATTGCCAGGTTTATAACACGTGTAATATTGATAAACAGCTTAAAAATGGTTACTTAAAACCTTAAAAGTATAAGAAATAATATTTGCATATTTTTTTTGTTATTATTATTCCATCACATTATTTAAATAATAAAAATATACATTTTAACATTTTTTTTCTGGTCAAACAAATAAAAGGTGAAAAACTGTAAAAGTTATGTAGTAGTAATATTTTTTTAGGGTGAAGAATTATTAGTCCAAAAAGCTGGTGGTTAAGATTGGACTGGACTAACTGGTCATCAGACCAGTCTAACAGGAAATCAAACATAAGAATGATTTATTAATTCTTGAAACCCGAGCCTACAAATTAAAAAAACAGGTATAAAATCGAGAAAATGGGTTCAAATCAAATATAAAGACATGAGCAAACGAGCCATAAACTCAAAGCAGCTTGTTGGAAAGAGACGTTTTTTCTTCTTTTTTTATTTATTAAAAAACCAAAAATAACATTTTTTGGACTCGCAATTTGAGTCCTTTTGAAGAACTTCACATCCCTCATTTCAACAATTTAATCAATAGCCATAGACAGCATGGTAAAAGATACATTACATATTGTTAAGCATCAGAAGAATATTGTTTGCTATTTTTATTTTATTTTTAGCACATCTCATTTCCCACGATATAATAAAGTACGTTGAGTTTGTTATATAAGTTTATTCAATATTGGGTGACGCAGTAACAAATAATTGTTTTTTAAATAATATTAATCTTCAATCTTTTTCATAAGAAATAAGTGATAATAGTATTAAACATTTTTTTTACCAAAGTATTAATTAGATATTAGTTGGAACCAGACATGCATATTTTTCACTTAATATTGCCTATTATATTAAAATTAAAATAATAATGCTTAACTAATACCTATTGAAACATTATTTAAACCATTACTTTAACTAGTTCGATATAATTATTGATTCAGTTAAAACTTTCTTAAAAGCTTGAGCAACATTTATTATTTTAACATTTATAGTTATCTTTTCTTATAATATGATGAGAGTGTTTTTTTTTTCTTTTCATTTTTGTTCGCTGGACTTCTTTCTTTCTTTTTCGGATTTAATTTATTCACTCCACTTTTTTGCATGAAGTAACATTACGCTTTTGTCTTCATAGTGAAATATACCCATCTCTCGTCTCCTTGGATGAAATTAAGTTCTTAAATATAGTAAATAATATGTTGAACAGTTGAATATGGATGCATTTCGAAAGAGGGGAAGGTTACCACTCTGGGGGTTATGTAGCCTCCAAATTATACTTTTATTTCCTCTCCTTAACTCTTTTTCTAACTAATTATAAGGGTAATAAATTATAAAATACAATAACATGGAGGATTGAAGCAAAGATTTCTGTGATAGTTGAAACTTACCAGTCAAGCTTTGTAGAGATTGTTCCAACTCCCAACAAGCCATAACAGCTTCCATGGCATGAACACGGACATGTTGTTGCAATTGTTCTTTGAAAGCACAGAGCAGTATAACATAATGGGTCTACAACGAAAATAAGAGCAAAACTTGTAAATTAAGGAGCATCATGTGAAATAATTAAGCCTATTGTCCTGAAAACTAAACTCAATCATGGGAATCCATAAAAAAAAAATAGAGAAATTCTAACAACACATGCACTTTTAAACATATTATTATTACTGATTGAAATCCTAAAAACACAAAATTTTAGTGAATTCACCTCTCATTTAATCAGTTTTCTTAATTTTATAGTTTTCAATGAATTTTAATTATTTTATAAAATATTGTCTTGCTAGCCGTCCTTTTAAGAATATCCAAACCAACATTCAGAAGGGAACTGGAGTTATATGATTGAACAGATAAACCATAATTAAGGTGCTAAACTTCAACAAATAATTCTTTTATCTATTTTTTTTTTTTTTTGCATTGACTTAGTAACAAGCTAGTTAATTAGTACTAATAACTAATAAGGTAGGTCATGATACTCGGTCAATGCACGGCCACTAATAAAATATTGAAAAATTTCTAATATTAAACTCGTCATCATCTTAGCCTCTCTTACTATATGAAGTGATTATCAAGTTTGAATATTGAACGCTGAAAATGAATAAACTTGGATTGGTTTATGCGTTAATCAATAAATAGATACGCCAACTGCTATCCAATGGAGGACAACTATAATAACCAGTTAGGTCCCATGAATTCATTATTATTATAGTTGGCCAAACAAGTAACGTATACTAGGGGGAAAGAAAGCAAGAAACTTGGCGAGAGCTCCTTCAAGTTGGTATGTGAGAATGATGATCAACATAGTATTCTACAAGAATTCAAGAACTCTTAACCACCGCATTAAGTTTTCATCCTAAAAAGAATGAACAAGTGAGACATATGTAAAAGAAGATTAAGATATATATTCTAGAAGATAAAACATAAATGCCCAATTTTTTTATATTTCCGTGTTATCTCCTACTTAAAGACAATCTTATTTTAGATATGGTCAAATATTAAATATAAATATTTCACATAGCAAGGATTTGAATTTCACATTCACGCACCCTTGAATGGCGTTATTACTACATTACACCAGAACAAATCGGATGCATTTACTCACTAGCCGTACCACCATCCAACATGTAAAAGAAATGTTACTTTTTTCCCCCTCTCTCTCCCTCTCTCTCTGTCTCTGGTTTTTTTGTCCAATTCGTGAATTTTACACTAGAACGAACAATTGTATAACTGTTCTACCGTAATCGACAAACAGTACCCTTTCCTTTATTGTTTTTCAAAATGTATGCAACAGATTCCGGAAAATCAGGAAAGGAAGGTCCCCTGGGCTTTGCCCAATAAAGAGAAAAATTATAAATTATAAAAAAAATTGAGACACAAGAATTGACCTTTGCCATTTAAGAAAGAGCATTTAATGATACAAAATTATACAATAAATAAAGAGATAAGATGAAATCACAAAAAATAAATATAGCATGATTAATGTGACACAACACAAGGGGTAGATTAAAATAGTATTACAATATTAATTAATAATATAATTCTTTATCAAAGGCACAAAGAACTAGATGAAATGACATTTTTGTCAAAGCATAAGAAATTCACACAAACGAAAAGCAGATTAATTAACAGTTCAAAGTTTAGAAGAAGAAAAAAAAAATGACAACCGAAAAGAAACAAGCAGACCCTTAAATCAAATCATGTAACTCCTTTGCAAAGTGAATTAAAGTACAGGAACAGAAAACATTAATCATCAGAGGAGGGTTTATAAATATAATTGATAATTAATATTATGATATAGAATAATAGGATGTATGATAAAGTTGTAACTTGAACAAAATAATGAACATAATCATTATTTTAAATTGCGTTTTCGATCGCAGCTGGGATTAGTGAAAAAAAAATCTCTATATTACGAATAATTATAAGAAAAAACTGTAATTAGAGTCACATGCGATTGCAGTGATTGAAAAATATCTTTCCGTTGCAACCGCACAAAAGAAAATGTTATTGATACAATCGTAATTGCAATTGCAATGCGGTTACAGTGATTTAAAATATCTTTCCGATGCAGTCTCACGCAATTGCAGTCACGATACGGTTGCTGTGATTCAAAATACTTTTCCGTTGCAACCGCACGCAATTACAGTTGCACACCGCAATTTATAAAACCATGATCGTAATAATAATATATTGTGAGAGAGGAAGCAAGTGCAAACCATGAATTGATCGAGCTCTTTGTCATCGACGACGCCGTTTCCGTTTCCGAGGCAGGAGTACTTGTCGACGACGCGCTGCGACTGCTGAAGCTGCGCGTCGATCCTTGGAAGCTGGTCAACGGGAGTGGCGATTCTCAAGCACGAGACGTGCGCCGATAGGAGCTGGTCGTAGAGAGGGTGACCTAAAATGTCCCCTTTGTATTCCGCCAAATCGTCCGCTTCGGAGTTGCTCTCGGTCCGGTTCCGATCCAAAGCGCGAACGTCGTCATTTTGCAGCGCCGCCGTCGCGGCGGATTCCGGCTGCAGGTGGAGGAAATTCTGCTGGCGGAGCGTGGCGGCGTTGCTGTTGTTCAGCCACGTCGGCACCCCACCTGAGAGAGGCAGGAGCTGCTGCATGTCCCGGCTCTGACCTAACTGCTGCTGCTCCTCCGCGAACGGCTGGAACGTGATTTCGTGCGGTAGATGCTCGTGGAAAGCCATTTATAAGCGCTTTCTGTCTGTTATCTTATGTTCTTTGTTTGTTCTCAGATCATTTAATTGGATTTCATAAACTCGCGTTAGTTAATTGATCCACAGACTAGGTGATAGATTTCACTAGGACAGTAATAAAAGAGGATGAAACCAAGGAAAGGAGAAGAGGAGATTGTGAAGTGGAGGAAGAAGGGAAGGGATTTGGAAAAACACTTTTTTTTTTTTCTCTATAGGAGAAGACTTTGTGAAGTGTTGACACGAAGATCGAGGGAGGGAGGGTGAAAAGGATCGGAGGGTGGGATTGGTGATAACGTGGAGGAATTTGTGGTGCCACCTTATTGGAGACTTTCATGTAATAAGACAAGCCTTGATCAATGATGTTGGAGGCAGCTATAAATGATATTATTATAATTATATTTATTTTAAAAAATTTAAATGAGTTGAATATAAAAATTTATTATTTATTTAAACATGTTTTAAGACTCATTAAGTGATTATAAAAATACTTACTGATGTTTAATAATAGGATTCTCACATAATTTGCATTCTTGGGAAATACAATTATATTATTACTAATTAGAGTATTTTTTTTGGTTTATTTGTTTAATTATTATGCTAATAGAATAATGCTATTTGTTGCATTTTTTAAACTAATGTTTCGTGTTAGGATATGGTTCCGAGAGAGGACACAGCCGACGTGTTGTCCTGGTATTCTTTTCTCTTGGAGATAGGCAAAGATATCTTTAAAAATAGGGGGGAAAAAAACCGATTTTACTGTTTGACGGGAAATTAGAATTAATAAAAAGATGCGAACTTTTGAGAAGAAATGAATCAGTCCTAAATCCTAACTAACCTAACTTTGTTTTCGTACTGCACATAATATAATAATAATAATAATAATATAAAAATAAAATAAGGAATTGGCGCGAGATTAACAGTAAGCAAAATCCTGGAATTGTAGGTAGAGCAAAGCACAGCAGAGGACCCTTTATGCCATAGATTATTGGGAAGAGCTGAAAAATTAAAAAGGGGTAATTTTTTTGAAAGTTATTAAATAGTGATAAACTTTAAATAATATTTAAATACGATGAAAGTTGTAGGATATTTTATAATTTTTGGTTATTAAATCGTAAAAAAATGATGATTTTTTATTGAAGTAGTACAAATTGAATAATTTCATATTTTTATATAAAGTCGTAAAATCTTTTACGATTTCAAAGTCGTTTTATTAAATTCTCTTTAAATATTTTTAATTATATTAACTTAAAATTGATTGAATAATTTTAAAATTTGTAAAATATTTTTTAATTAATTTTTATATTAATCATTAAGTAAATTAATAATTTCATACAATATTATTAATTGATTTTTTATAATTTTTTTAATATTAACACAAAAATAATATAGTAATAAAAATAGTTTTTAAAACAAAAATAATATAACGCATTAATATAAAATGAAGAATATAAATTAAACATATTGATACAAGATAAATGATCAAGACAACACATATCCATCTAGGAGAAGTAGGATATCATTTCATTATTAATATTTATTTACACAAATATATGTAATACTTTTTTATTTTTTATTTAAATTTAAGTATTTTTTTACATTGTTTTTTTTAATTTATAAACAAATAATAATCTTTAACATTAGTAACAAAAATATATAAAATAAAAAATGTATAAAAATATAAAAAATATTATATAAAAGCAAGTATAAATTAAAACTGGTTTAGAGTTGTTCAAAAATTAAATTTTCTTTTTTTCGAAAAATAGCTTGGCTTTAAAGTAGTTAAACATTCAGTAAAAGAAAAAAAAACAATGTGATAATAAAAAAAATTTACAACTTACTCCTATACGAGTATTAATTTAAAAGTAGCTCAAGTTAATAAATTCCAAAAGGAATTATTTTCTTTTGATCATTCCATCCTTGGGAAGTGACAAGTTACTTTTTCAGTTACCTTGCTTATATAGATTTCTCTTTTTCTTTTTTTATTTTATCTAGATTTCTCTTTTAAGGTTCTATTTTTTTTAATGAAGAATTTAAGTTTCAATTTGGTACAATGAAAAGAGACATGAAAGCATGAAAGTGAATCTATTTGATTAAGATGAATTAGCATGAATCATCAAGCTTGTAGATTAATTGGCCTAAAATTATTTTAGCTTAACTAAATAATTTGAATATTAAGCATGCAGTTCGATTAAATATTTAAAAGTGAAATTTTGTCATTCATAAAGATCTTATTTGATATCAATATAATTGTTTCCTATAAAATTTAATCGTCAACATCAATATCAATAGTATCTTTAATTCAAGTTAATTGGGGTCGGTGGTAAATGAACCAAATGATAAATAAAAAATAAAATAAAAGAGAAAGAAAAAAAGTTAAAATAAAAAAATAGTGAAAGAAATAAAAGAGAAAAAATTCTGCAATCTTTGACCTTGAACTAAGAAGAAAAACTGAAAAAAAAAAAGAGTGTATTTTCCTACATTGCCTTTTCATAGACACTTTACCTGCCTAGGTGTGCTTGAAAAGGTATCTCACCGTTAACCAAAAGAATGGAAGAAGTAAGAGTTTGAGATGAATGGGAACATTGTTGGAATGAATAAGTGGAGTGTGGCAAAGCATACGTTGTAGTGTGCCTGCAAAACATATAACCAATTATGTAAACTTACGATGAAAAAATAACACGTTAATATTGTAAGGGTAAAATGGTATTTTCATCCTATTTTCTTATTGTTTGAATATTTTCATCTTGGAAGTAAATTTATTATAAAATTTAGTGTAAATTTTTCAATCCAATACAAAAGCTATTTTTTGAATGTAAATACCTCATTATTTCCAAAGAAACTTGTGCAATACAAATTGGAATATCACTAAAGTGATGGGGACTAGCATAGGAAATTGCCCCTCTAGCTAAGCTATGAAGACAAAATTCGTTTGTCACCTAACAAAACAAACATTCTAGTTTGGTAAAAATCTCAACATGTTACGACACCGAGAAAGGATGAACCCGAATTCAGATTGGTCGAGCTTCCTATTATTGATGGCATTGACTACCAGTTGGCAATCTGTTTCAATGATGACCTTCTCCACACTCAGGCTGAAGCCATAGAAGTGCACTATTGAAATGTGCCCTCACCTTTCTCAATCCTCCAAAAAGTCTCTCACCCTATTGAGCACACAATCTGGAAATTCATTATTATCGTTCCAGACTCTCATTCCTACTACACCACAAGCTCCACAAAATCATGACGATGTCTAATGTTATTTCCTCTGGTAGTGAGCTACAAACAGTGAAGCGAAATTGTGTTATGCCTTCACTATTCTCCATCAACCTCTCCACCCTTCTCCAACGACCAGATAAGCTCCACACCTCATATGCTTTGTGGCACCTAAGAAGAATGTGCCATGCACACATTATGTTTCATTAATATTATAATATGGTCTTAAGCACAACAAATACTTAATAAACTTAACTAAACACGAAAGCACATAAAATACATAAGACGTCATCATACGTCATGCAATATAATCTAACATTATGTATGGAGTTTGATATACATCCCGACACCCGAGTTTTGTTTCAAAAGATACATCATAAATAAACCTATACCGGGTTACAAAAGTACAATAAAGTTGAGTCAACCGACTCACAAAAACCGCCTTCCAAAATCCGCTTCCTCGAACCCGGCTTTGTTCTCTTGTCTGGGATCCTCAATTATTGGCATACTCAGCCTATCAATTGAGATCCACCGAACAACCCCTACTCAGGTCTCTTACCCCGGACCTTATCCCCCGCTCTTTGGCTATCACTTGCAATAAATATAATCCCCAACCGAGGTGAGATACAATCTCAGTAAACTCAGAGTTCTTGGAGACTCATCTCCCACTGGTTCACTTCCACATTACATTAGCATTTAAATAAGCATTACAATAACATAGCCAACCCACCCCTTTTAATAAAAACATAGCCATCCCGACTTTCATAAAAACATAGCCATCTCGGCCTTTTAGTAAAAACATGGTCATCCCGGCTTTCATAAACATCACATGTATATAATCACACTCACGTGTCATTCCAGCTTAGATATACAAGTTTACCAGTGCACATCTCATGCAAAAATGTATATCTTGATATACAAGTTCACCAGTGCACATCTCATGCAAAAATGTATATCTTGATATACAAGTTCACCAGTGCACATCTCATGCACAAATGTATATCAACTGTGCACATCTCATGCACTCGGTCGTATATGAATTCTCAAGAAGCTCATCCCAGATGAGTCTTACACTCTCATATATGGTCCGCTTCCCTGGCCAAAGGACTTCCTCAATCACAACACAAACATCACAGTGCAAATCATTTATATGTATGTTTCAATCAAAAAGTAGTAACACATAGTTTAAATACACGCACTGCATCATACAATAACCATAACTCTCCAAGAGTATGGTGGAACACAATCAAGGGAACCAACTCCCAAGAACAGAGAGCTTACCTTCTCTGATTCCAGCACCTATTCTCTCAGCCGCATGTTTACCACCACTGATATCTTCTGTATCAAGCCCTACACCAGGTAAACAAGATATCAAGAATGGTTTTCAACCATTTCATGAAAAGAACCCAGTTCTTTTCCAGATCTCAAGCATAACCAACTGACCATTGACTTGTAAACCCCACAAATATCTATCTGCGCATAACAAAATACCCAAAACCAAGAAAAGTTAGCTTTCAAGGTTGAACCTTTATCACAACAACCTCCTAAGCATACTTTTCCAAATAAACATCACTCAAAACCAACCCTAACTCATGTGGGTCATTTTTCCTCTCAAAACCCAAAACTCAAAAGATACTATGAAAGTTACATATCTTACCTTAAAAACCACAAGGAAGACTAGAGGACAATTTCTCCAAGCTTAGATGTCCTTAACGTGCCTTCTAACTCTTAAAAGTTGAAACTTTAACTTTCTTCTATAGAAATGATCTCTTCACCTGATGATTTTCACAGCTAACAAAGGTTGGAAACTAGTTTGTATGGTGATACTCTTTAATTCTTACGTTGGAGGGGAAGTTGTTTAGATTAGAGAATGGTTATCTAAGAAGCTTTTCTCACTTTAACAATGGAGGAAATATGGAATAAGAGAGAGAAAGTGTTTTAGCAAAGGCGGTGAAATTAAAATTTCTACTGAAATATCTCACTCATGCATATCTTAAATATCCTGAAAATTGACACGCGTCATATCGTAATATGAGGACCTTTCCCGGGTCAAAACAATTAGCAAAGAGTCAACACATGTCACTTGTGTAAAGTGAAAATGTAGAGATATTTGACTGCCGGGTTGGGTCTACTATTTGGCAAGTCAATTTATTATACCTCATACAAGTTACGTATGACTTCCCGAGTTCTCTAAATCCTACTGATGCTACCGAGTTCTCTCCATATCACTAACGCTGTCAGGTTGGATATATATATATATATATATATATATATATTGCAACTTCACTACCATACCCCGGGTTCTTGAGTACTCATTCCAATCACAAGGCTAAGTCCGGGTTAAACAACAAGTACTAACTGTTTTGATTGCTTACAAAACTCATGTAATCGATTGCATATGAACCCGTCTTTGGTACTATAATACATCTAAGGTTCCACCCTCCTCCGACCTCATCCGATCTAATCCGAGTTCTTAACTTGGTACTTCACAAGTCCAAGATTCCTCCTAACCTCTTCCGGGTTCCTAACTCGGTAATTCTATCAAAAGGGGTTACGAGCTCTTCCGGTCTCTCTACCCGGTAGCTCTTACAAGTCAACAAAATACGAGCTCTTCTGAGCTCCCCCGAGCTTATCCGAGATCTCAACTCGGTCCTCAAAGAAAAGGAATACCCAAGCTCAATCGAGACCACAACCTGGTCCTTCTAGGAAAAGGAATATACGAGCTCAACCGAGTTCGCTACCCGGTCGCTTCTTCCTTCCTTGTCCGGATTCCTTTCTATACATCAGGGCTTTTCCCCAAAAGTACTATATATATACACCACTTGCATGACAAAAACCCGATCATATACTAACCCGGTCTTCCTATCAATATTACATACATCATGATCCCAGATTTGAAAAGGTGCTATCTATACCCCTTTCATGTTCGGGTTCCAAAATACACCCCCTTATGTGACAATCCGGTTCTAAAGAGATGTTATCTACACCCCCTTCTTATCCGAGTTCCAACATATACCCCCTTATGTGATAACCCGGATTATCACAGGATCATTATAGAGAACACGTGAGAGGACAACCAATACCCCTTCCTTGAAGAGCATGTTTAGTAGGTAGACACCCTATTCAGGCTTGCCATATAAAGATCTTCACCTTTGGGGGGATACGAAGCTTCCAAATACTACTCCATTTGCTTGGTATAGCTAATTGATCACTAGCTATCTGCATAGGTTTTTACGGATAAAGTGATAAGTTGTGCGAACAAAAAACATACCATCTAGGATATCTTTGCATATAAGCCACAAAAATTTTAAAAGTTTTTCTACTCGAAATATAGAATTTTTTCAAAAAACTATTAAAAACATATCTAGTCTTGTCTCGTCAAACAAAGCTTCGATCAGGTTCCTCTTCCACTTCCCCGAGTTTGTGTCAATTAATTCAGCCGCCCTCAGGTCACCTTCCAACCGCGAAGGGTTAGGCATAACATAAGCTAAAAGAATCTTTGCGAATCCAGGGATCACTCCACACTTTGACAATAGCTATTTTTATCACTTCTAATTAGAGGCAAAATAAGTTTCATGTGACAAAACCAGTCTATTGTATATTATCATTCCCTACTTTCGAGGACTTATACCAATTCATCTCCTCTCCATTGCAAAACCCACTTAAGAATATTTTTGTACATATTCTTAATTATCTTGCGAAATAGTTTGGTGATCACTAAACAAACCGATAATTCTTTTACACATTTAGATTATATATAAAAATCAACAATTCTCATTATTCTCACCATAAAACCAATCACACTAACATTAGTGGATAAAAATTCAAATACAAGTCTTAGGTATCAAATTAATGCGTACAAGATTATTTAAATTTAATTAGCGATGTGAAATTTAAGTTCTAAACCTGCAATTACATTAAACATACAGAGAAAACAATATTATCACTAGTAATTATCTTATTTTTTATTGTTGAAATTCATTATAATCTCATCTGAATCACACAGTATTATCTTTTATAAAAATACATATGTTTTCACACACACAAAAAAATCGCAATGAATAATATGTATAAATTAATTTTGAAAAATAAATACACATTTGGGTTATACAAATTTTACATTTTTAGTTCTTACACTTAAATTCGGTCATTTTAATCTCCAGTACAAACACTTTCAGGTTTTTTAAGAAGTCCTTAACATTAAAAATGATAAGGATTAAAAGGTAAAATTTGTGTAATGGCAGTGGGCTGGCCATTACCCAACCCGACAGCGACAAGCACCCACGAGCGACACGTGTCGTCACGAGGTTTCATGGACCACAACGTAGTACTGCATAAGATTTAGGAGTGGGGCCCAAAGGCGATTGAATCAGGTTCAGAGGTGGGCCTCGCATTAACCGAACAGTGATGAGCGAATGAATAGAACAGCGGAATCAATAGGGATTAGGGAAGAAACAAAGAAACAATTACCAACAAAATTTGGTTCAAGTTGGTAATTTGTTCTCTTTAAAAAAAATCTTATTTATTAAGAAAAATATTTTTTTTATTTTTATTTATAAGATTTCTTTAAATTATATTATTTTTAATTAAAAAATAAGTATTTTTTTTAAATTATTTTTTAATGGAATTTTCCTATTAAATAGAGAATATTTTAAAAGAAATATAAGTTGTTAAAATTTTCTTAATAAAATTATTTTTATTTTAAGTTATTAATATAAGTTGTTAAAAGATAACGGAGGAAGTAAGGGTTTATGTAATTATTTTTATTTTAAGTTATTAATATATTTGCAACAACAACAAAAAAGAGAAAGAAAAAAAAAAAAGGAAAGATGCATGCCGGCGGCTTAAAGAAGCATTGCGTTGATGGACGGACAGAGAGACAGAAGACAGAAAGACAGACAGAACAGAGGTCACGCGGAACTGTTGTGTGGTCCCCGTTTTTTGGGTTAAAACAAAACCTTGAAAAAAAAGCGGAGTTGAATTGGGATTGGGGTGTTGGTCAGATTTTGATCAGAGTGGTGGTCTTAAAACAACAATGTGTGTGTGAACCACTCAACTTTCACCTTATTGCCACTGCTTCTTTCGATGCCCACATTGCCCTATTACTGGTTTTTTTTTTTTTTTTTTTCATTTAACTACTGTGCATGAGAAAATGTCCAATATACACTACATTTATATTTTATTTTAAAATGCATTAGTTTGTTCTATACAGTGAGAAGTTAGGGTAGGCTGATGCGATTTCTCACTTTATATTTCTTTTTTAAAGTTAACATTATAAAATTTAAAAAAAATTGTGTGATGGGTGTTGGGAAGTCGGGAATTCATTACCCGACTTCCGTTATTTTTTTTAATATTTATATTTAAAAAAAAAATTAAAATATATTTTTATTTGTTTTGAAATTTTTTTGATTTAATAATTTTTAATAGTATTAAAATTAATAAATATTAATGTTAAAATAAATAAATAAAAAGACAAAATGATTAAAAATGAAGTAAATATATAATTATGATATCTCATTATATTATATGATGAAATTAAAACATTACAACAACAAAAAATACTAACAATTGAAAACTATGAAAAAAAATTGAAGACATATTTTTAATATATTGGAGAAATTTTTTTATAATTATCTAACATGACCACTTTAACATTGTTTTAAGGGTCAAAAATATTTTTTTTGCTATTAATTTGAGGTTAATGTTGATGAAACTGTTAGACGATATTTTTTTTTTAATTCTTTGATGTGAAAACTATGAAAAAAATATTTGAAGACATATTTTTAATGTATTGGAGAATTTTTTTAAAAATTGTCTAACATGACAACTTAAACATTGTTTTAAGGATCGAAAATATATATTTTTTATTTTTTTGCCATTAATTTGAGGCATTGTTGATGAAACTGATAGACGATATATTTTTTCGGATTCTTTGGCGTGAAAATTATGAAAAAAAATTTGATGACATATTTTTAATGTATTGAAGAAATTTTTTAAAATTGTCTAATATGACCACTTAAACATTATTTTAAAGGTCGAAAACATGTTATTTTTTTTCTATTAATTTGAAGGTGTTGTTTGATGAAACTGTTAGATGATATATATATTTTTTTTAATTCTTTGACGTGAAAACTATTCCAAAAATTTGAAGACATATTTCTAATGTATTGGAGAAATTTTTTAAAATTGCCTAACATGATCACTTAAACATTGTTTTAAGGGTTGAATTTTAATTTTTTTTTGTTTATTTATGATGTCATTTGTACGTTCCATTTTTTTTAATGTTAGTATTTTTTGTTGTTTTAATGTTTTAATTTCATCATATAATATAACTGAGATATGATAATTATATATTCACTTTGTTTTTAATCAATTTATTTTTTTAATCATTTTGTTTTTCTATTTATTTTAACATTAATATTTATATATTTTAATACTACTAAAAATTATTAAAACAATAAAAAGTTTAATTTTTTTAAAAAATTAAATATATATTTTTAAAAATATAATTATTTAAAAAAAGTACAGAAGTCGGGTTGTCAATTTTCGACTTCCTATACAAGCATACAAATTTTATTTTATAATATAAACTTTTTTTAAAAAAAAAGAAAAAAAAAGCTATGTGAGAAGTCGATTCCCTAACCCTAACTTCTCACCTCATAAAAAATTGGTGCAATTTGGGAAATAAACCCAAAACTAGTGTAGATTGGGATTTTTCCCATGCATACTAGTGTAATTGGGGGAAAAAACCTTACATGACTCCTAGTAGTCTGCTGCTAGTGTGTGTTTGTGCAATCCCAAACCCCCATGTCTTCATTGAGATTAGGGTGCGGAAGTAAATGCGGAAGCTATTCATCATTCTTTCACAATCGTTAGATTTAATTAATTTTAAATTTATGGTTCAAATTTTTCTTTCTTTTTTTATTTTTTTCTTACTTTTCTAGATGTATCCTTTTTGTTTTTTCTCTTTCTTTCCCTTCAGTTCTTATCTTCTCCTTCTCCTTCCACCTCTCAACTTTGCCGCAGATTTATCTTTTTCTTTCTTCTTTTTAGCCTCTTACTATTGTAGATCTCATCTTCTCTCATCGTCTCCCTTCCCCCCTTCCCCCAAAAAAAATTGTGTAGCAACAATTCATTGAGGAGGTTGACGCCTGACATCGCTGTGAATAGGAGTTTCTTATTTTAATCGCACAACTATGAGTAAATAAAGCCGTGCACAAGTGAGGGGTGAGATCAGACCAAAAGGAGAAAAATGAGATTGCACATGTTTAGAAGAGGGACATCTCTACCTGTGGTGACGATGGGTCACTTTCGATTACAACACACACAAACTTTGCTTATAGTTGCAGGTCCCCAATGAGATTATGTTTCTGTTCACATTGTTGTTTGTATGGTTTGCTATTTTTGTTTGTGGTGGAGGGTTTGTTATTATTGTTCATGGAAATGATGATTGTGCTGTTGTTGTAGGGTTTGGGGGTGACTGCGGTGGAACGGGAAATGAGCATTTGCTGTGTTGAAGCCTTGTATAATTGCAGTATTGAGGTCATTGTTGTTGAATTAAGCGTCATGATTTTGTTCTTAACCTTAAGTTGTGACAGAGAAGATGAGGGAAAGGAGGAGAAACAAAAGAGAGGAAGAGAAAAGTGTATAATGGAAAAGAAATAATGAAAAGTGTAAAAAATGGAAAAGAAATGATGAAAAGTGTAAAAGATAAACTTGCATATAGTTCCAAATAAGTTTTACTATCACACCCTAGTCTTCATCATCTTCATAAGGTGGGTTACCACTCCGTGAAATATTTTGGGAATTTTTTTTTTTTTTGCTCAAGGTAAATCATTCAGGGTAGTAGTAGTAGTAGTACTTTTGTGAATTTTATTTTGAACATTGCCTTTATAATACTTCCTCTTTAATTATAAGATTATTTTAACTAATTCATGTCTCTTAATAAAAATAATATATTTATTTAATCACATTAAATTTATCGTGTATAATCTAATATAGTACCTAGGAATAACAAACTCTAAATTATCTACTAAATTATTTACAACTTGAATTTAAATATATCTATTAACTCTAATTTAAACCTATCTTCAACTTGAATTTAAATTGTAACTATTTGTTCTATCATATCAATAGTATAACATGCCTTTAAAGATGGTGGTGGCGAAGACAAAGCCAATCTTATTTACAAGAAATTTGCGATGCGAAAAATGTAAAAATTTTAATGAGAAAATGTAAGAGCTTTGGTGAGAATGCCTTCATGTCAATCAAAGCCATCAAACACAAACTTAATCATTAAGTGGAAGTCATAACACAAGGCTTAATCTCTTAAAAGCAAACATGCTTAACTACCATAAGGCAAAAGCAAACTCACTTAACCTCCATAAGGCAAAAGCTAATACGCTTAACTACCATAAGGCAGAAGTAAACACGCTTAGCACAACAAGACAAAAGCAAATATGTTTAACCACCATAAGGCATAAGCAAAAAGAATGGGCTTAACCACCTAGAAGGCATAAGCATAAAACAAAGCTTAATTATCTAAAGGCAAAAGTAAAAGAGCTTAACACATCTAAAAAGGAAGAAGCAAAATAAAAATGGCCTGACCATCTAAAAGACAAAAACAAAATGACTTAAGCACCTAAAAAGATAGAAATAAGAGGACTTAACCATCATAATTGATCTCGAATAGAGGACATAATGTGATCTTTGTTACATAGCCACAAGCAATTCCATCTTCAAGGAGATGAGTCAATTGGTAATTGATAAAAGTTAAATATAATGGGTAGATTGAAAGCAATGATGAGTGACCAAGATAAAAAATAATAAAAAAGAAGAAAAAAAAAGAAAATGATAAATTTAGTTGTTAAGCTTCTAGCTCTATGATATTATATTGAAAGGTGAAATAACTAGAATTTTATTATTTATCTTTAATTATAAGTGTATAATAGATATATAGAGTATATAAGAATAATAAATTCTAAATTATTTATTAAATTATCTATAACTTAAATTTAAATATTTCTATAACTCTGATTTAAATTTATCAATAACTTGAATTTAAATTATAATAAAATATCACCCTCAATGGATGGGAAGATCTCCCACCAAATTTTGAAATCCCGTTTCCCATCTATCTCGTGCCTATATCCATTTTTAATTTTCTTAATTATTCTTATGAACCAACCTCTTTTGATTTAAAGTCTTTGGGGGCTTCCTACTAGTCCCACTAGTGCCTAAAGCATGGTGATTTCGATAGTGACTAACTAGTATTTTCTCATTCCTCGTAATAGTGCAATAATGGTAGCCAATTTGACGATGTCTTAGTATGAGATAAAGCTTCCTTACCTTTGACCCTGCTATGTACCAATTTGACGATGACAACTAGTGGCATGCCTATGAGGATTTGGACCATCATTGAGAGTGAACACTATTATGCTTCAACTTCAAGGATCTTTCAAGTCTCTATTTTCCGTATGAAAGATTTCCCAGAGTATTGTTAGGAGTAAATTACGTAGCATTTAATTTAATTTAATTAAATAACATGTTCCTGTGTTATTAATTTCTATTTTTATCTTAAAATGATTATGGACTTCATGATATGGTGGGTAAGAGGAAGAACCAAATAAACACCATCCCTTAAAAAATTCCATATTCGGGCACCATCATCATTGGTGCTAAAAAGGGGAACATTCTGAATTTGTTGTATATCTCCTTTGTTCGGAATTTGCTGTATTATGTCCAAGCGCCATGTGTTGTTTTGCATGATCAATGAGGTAATGGACCTTCATTTGTTCAAGGCAGTGGGGTGTGGGTGATGAAATAAGTTGGTTGTCTTTTGATTTCAGCCATGGTTGGTTCCATATATTGATTTTGTCACCTCTTCCAAATCTTCATCTAATGTCATCCCTTATCACAACATGTGAAGCAAAGATGGTACGCCAAACAAAACTTGGATTATGTCCAAGATTGACATCCAAGAAATCTACATTAGGAAAGTATTTAGCTTTGAATACTCTAGAAACCACATCTTGGTTAGAGATGAACCTCCAACCTTGTTTCCTAGCATAGATAAATTAAAATCATGAAGATGTTTTAAACCCATACCACCAAAATCCTTTTTTCCTGTTGATCTATCCCAATTCATTCAATTGATACCTTGTGGATTATTTTTTGAACCCTGCCAAAAAGAATTCATCATTTTTTGGAGATTATCTTCTAGAGCTGAGGGTAAAAGAAAAACACTCATTAAGAGAGGATTGCTTGTTGTAACATCCTCAAAATTTAATTTTGAATTCATATTTATGATTGAATTGTGGAAGTGTGATGATACTTGGATATAAAAAAAAATAGTTTCTGTCACCTGTATTAAAAAAAATTATATCTCTCTTAATTCTTATCAAAATTAAGTGAATGATATATGGAATTAAAGATCTAGATGTCTACTATAACATATAAAAATTTCAGATCAATCTAGATTGTGTACTGCTTGCAATAACAAAAACACTAAGGGATGTCATTGTTCTAAGTTAAATTTGCTGGCAGCTTTGGAAGTATAGATTAAAAATTCTATATCTCGAGTTTTATAACGCCAAATAAGACATGTGATACCTTTTTGGAAAACTTAGGAAGTCTAGATTAACATACTAGAAAATGAGAATTTTTGGATTAGTAAATTGGTACAGGATAAACAATGAGTGAACCCTATCTGGTTAAGTGTTTCTAGCCCTTTGGATCATTTGGATTGAGTAAAATTTGTAACTCTTGGATTTTTGGCCAAAGAATTAAATGTTCAGCTCCAAAAGAGTGACAAATCAGAGCTTGCCCCAGTCCAAGAAATATCCACGTGCATATACCCCCTCAATAAGGCAAAGAATGTACTTGAACAATAAGCCATATGTAAAGAGTGAAAACATAGGCTGCTGTAAAATATTTTTGGCTGAAGTGAAAAGATTTAATCAAGGCATCTTGTGTGCATGTGGAGCAATTTAAACCAAGCATCTTCATTCCTTGCTCAGCCAAGATTCACCTAGAAGCCAGCTGCCCCAAAATCCCATGATTAAAAGAATCTTGACCAAAAGGAGTCAAAGTCAAGATAAGCTTAAAGTTAAATATCTTCCAATGTAGTGATGATTTAGTTAATTCCTAACTAAACTAAATCCTAATTCAGTTATAACTCAACTAAATCACTTAAAACACAACTGATTAAGAGAGTATAAATAGCTAAGGATATGAAAAATATTGCACCTATAGGTGGTTGTCCAAAATGCACTCCAAGGTCACTAAATTACTTCTTGCCAAGTTTTTCCTTTTTATCTCTTGTGCTTGCTCCAAACCGTTACACCTTCTACCATTTCACCTATCAGCCATTTTCTTTTTCAAGACCTTATTTCTTAAGGGATTTTCCTAAGGAAGACAGCCTTACTCCATTCCTCTTCAAGAATCAAAACTCATTTGAGGTAGGCTAGGCTTCAATCTTTAGTTAAGAATTTATTTGTACTAATTTACATGCTTAAATGTACAGATTTATGGCTATTATTTAGGCTGGAATTTCATGTCATTTGAAGGTTATTTTATGATGTGGAAATGTTGATTTAAACCATAGGATAGGTGATGATTTATAGGTTGAAATATTAGTGATGTTTGGAAGCATATTTAGTGATCTTTGGGAGTGATTTTGATAGTATTTGGGCTGTTGGTTCCTATTTTTATTATGGGACTGTTTTGTATTAATTTTTAGAAGTAGAGGTTGAATGGTGTGTAGTTAAATGGTTCAAATACTAGAGTGATTAAATTTTACGGATGAGGTAGTAAGGTGGTAGGTGAAAGGAGATTAAGATGTATGCTAAGTTATAATTTTCTTGTGAAGGTTTAAAGGAATTAGAACTTATTTGAAAAATATATTGTGGTTATTAGTTAGATTACTAACATCATTTCTTTGTAGCTTAAGGATACTCAATGGTCATGCCTAAGTTGGTAATAATCTTACTTAAATAAGATATGATGATTTAACCATACTTTTGGTACGTGTGATGTTATGATGTGAATATTTTTCCATAAGGTGGTATGTATTTGGCTTATGGATTTTATTATGGATGGATTTTTATTGATGATTTATTGATTCATATTTCCAAGTCCAGTATGAGATTTGTGAAACAGAATTTGATACTACATACAGTACGATATGTAGTGACCAGGTGCAGATACATGGAATAAATCATGCATGTTTGTGTAAAACGATCGCAGCGTCTACATCCAGTACGAGGTGTAGCTACATACAGTACGATATGTAGAGGCCATGTGCACCCTTAGAAAATTCATTTCATGCATTCATATAGTTGCATAATTATTATATGGATTTATTTGGATATATTGATGATTTACTAACATACTAACGTGTTCAGTGGTTTAGTTTTTGCCTACTGAGAAATTTTTATTTCTCACTAGATTTGTTTTATGTTCTATTTTAGATAGCCTCAATCATCATCTTCCTTGATGCGTTAGAGTTGGGGTGGTATATCGATGAGGAGAGGAACTATTATGTTGTAACCATGCACCCAGTTATACGCGCATATATTTATTTTGGTACTCATTTTCCCGTTTCTGTACTTAATGGACTGTTTAATCCTAATGACCCATTCCTAGAGGTTACTCCTACTTATCCAGATCCACCCATGGAGCCAATTAACTTGATCAGTGATGAAGAAAGCCTGGGAGAGAACTTTTGAAATGGAGACATA
>CM023949.1:12316500-12367770 GCA_013407115.1 Glycine latifolia | reverse complement strand
ATATAGGTACAACCACGTCTGGAGGACTCCTATATACCGGGCCGGCTTCTACCATAGGCACCCCGAAAATATATAGGTACAACCACGTCTGGAGGACTCCTATATACTGGGTCGGCCTCTATCTTATAGGAAACATCTCATGTCAGGCCTATATCCATCACATGTCATCTATCCTATTACCATAGGATTCCACAATCAATCATGCTTATCTCAAGCCAAACAAATTATAACTATGCATCATAATCACCCATCTCTGGGTCCAGATCAAATGACAAACATCACAGATCAAATCACAGTCATTACCCTCTCATAGGGCACAATAATCACTTCTCAGCCAATCAAACCAATAACCAATCAATAACCTATGCATAACAGCACAACAGAACCATCAACCCCTTAGGATTGTGGTGGAACACAGCAAAGAAATTACAACCAAGAACCAAGAGCTTACCTGCTCTAGCCAAGTCACCGACTCTCCCGGTCTCGTGGTCTACGCCACCGGAGCTCTCACGCTCACGTCCTACGCAAAACAAGCATATAACACATTAAATACGATCATAAATCGTTCAAACGAAAGGAAACTATCATCCTTTCTCTAAACATATACTAATCACTGTACAAGTGATCTCAGACCCTTCACAAGGTCCTACTTAGCCTACACAAGGTTTCAGAGCCTCTATTAAGACTCTACTCAGGCTAACATAAGGCATATCTCTGCTTACAATAGCCAAAACCCAACTTCTCATCATCCACAGTTTCAACCGGTCAATCTCATCTATATAATCTCCTGAGCAACTTTGTCAACTGCTCTAAGGTTCATACTAGTCATATTATTAGTCTTTTATCTCTGCTCATACATACTCAGAGCCAAAATCAAACTTCATCAGTAATGATGATTCAAGGCTCTAACTTCCTTAGAACAGTCCTCTGAGCATAATACTCTACAGAGTCCGAGCCTAATAACGACTCTAACACCTCCAAAAACACCCCTTAAGATAACCCCAAAACCTCAAAATCCAATACACAGAACCAACGGTTAAAGCTCGAGTTTCTTACCTCTGTGATGTTCAGAAACACCAGGGAATCACTTTCCCTAAGGTAGCTTGCTCAAACCAAGCTTCCTTCGCCTTACACTCCGAGCTCTCAAGGGTTCTCTCAGAGAAATCAAATCTCACTGTTTCTCAGCTATTCTCAGGAATCAATCGGGGGTTTACTCTTATCTCGGGGCTCTGATCACTTTCTCAGTTGGGCCAGAGGTGTTTAGATGAACGATGAAGGAGATACAAAGCTCTGTAACTCATCAATGGCTTCCTCTCTCTCTTTTTCCTCTTCCATTTTCGTTCAAATGGGCTATTTATATAGGCCTGCCCGACGCCCCGCGCGATCCGCGCCACATCTCGCGCGATCCGCACCACAAGGCAGTGCTCTGGCGCCACCCGCGCCAGCTCTGGCGCGGTCCGCGTGAAAAACCAGTGGAAATTGGTTTTCCAGGGCACTTGTGGCGCGATCCGCGTGGCCCTTGGCGCCATCCGCGCCACAGCTAAATTCTTGGCGCTATCCGCGCCACAGCGAAAACCAGGTTTTCTGCTGTGAATCCCCGCGCTGTCGCGCGGGGTATGGCACCAACTACGCCGTAACTTAGGGTTATCACACTGAGTAGTTGAAGACTATTTAGGGTTAGAAGACTATATGGATGGAAAAGCTAATATTGAACCTTTGTTTGTTAGATCAGAGAGACAACAGATGGAAAGACAAAAAGTAGTTAGAGACATGTTAAAAATTTATCTTCCAATTTTCGAACACTGTATCAATGCTGAGAGAGTAGAAGACTCTTTAGAGATACAAGACTTGATGGATGAAAAAGCTAATAATGAACCTATGTTTGTTAAATCAGAGATCGAAGAGATGAAAGTTCCGAAAGTAATTAGAGACATGTTAAAGATTTATATTCCATTGTTATGAATGTATGGTTCTTTTGTTGTAATGGAGTGATCACTTTATTAGGGGACAACCATTTTTTGTGTAAAACGAAATTATGTGACTTATGTAATTTTGATTGAATTCACACTATTTGACAAGCCTGGTTAATTTTTTTTTTGTATATATATAGAAATGTCATCAGGTGGTGTTGATCCTCCCCGACCCTCGTTGACTGACGATAGTGGGAAACAAACAAGTGGGAAGAAAAAACCATATGTGGTTAGACTATGACCACCTAGAGTAAGTATCTCATTAAGTACCTTATCCCCTTCTACTGTATCTATGCCAAATAGACCTGCAGATGTTGTACCTACACCATTTCCACCGTCCCCGATGCCTACATCACACCATCCCCATCCACGACTGTAGGGAACATGGCTACTGATGAAGATGGTCTTAATTTGGCCATGGAAGACCCCCTCAATGATCGTTCTACGATTACACTGATCAATGGAGCATAAGTATTTAAAATTTACATAAAAATTCTAATTGTATGATTGTTCAATTCATTTGTTCTCATTTTTCATGATTTTTTTTTGTATTAAGGTTTCATCTATCTAAGGTTGCGACAAAGGCTGTGACATTATCCATTAGACAACAATTTGCTAACCCATGACCAACATGGGGAGTAATTCCAAAAGATCATCAAGATCTTTTTTTCCAGCGATTTAAGGTAACTTATTAACATGTTAATCAATTACTTCAATGGCTAAAATGGATACATTATTATTTTTTGAATTATTTTTTTGGTGTAAATTGATAAATGCCTTAAACATACTTTAGAAAAAAATAAGACATTCAATTGTGTGGAATATTTATTACCTAAGACATATTAGGTCTTAAAATTAGTCCCAAAAGAAAAAATTCCCCAAAAACTTTAAGGTTATTTTTGTAATTTAAAAAAAACGACAGAGCATGAGTACTAATTAATTTTGGATGTAAAACATGTTTTAAGATTTGACAATGGGATAGATGAAAAGGAGTCATTGTTACCATGTTTTTAGCAATTTCTTTTATGGTCTTCTACTCTTCTGATTATTGTGTCACCTTATAGTGTGTTCATGATATGGTGTTCATTAATTCTTGAGGCGATTTCACTGATGTTTCCATCTTAATTCTGTCACGTAGTGCTGACCATTTTGGTGGACAAATTGGCAGAAAACATATTGTCTTTTGAAAGAAAATGTTACAAAAATAAATTTTGTAAATAATTTATATTATTCAAATAACTTTTTATAGTTTCTATACAACATTAAATGTTTATCTTCAATCACATTATCACATTAAACATGACAATTATACTGAGATAGATAAGAAAACTGTCAAAACTTGAAGACATACAAAGTCAATGACAAATAAATAAGAATAATAACTATTTTTTATGCCATAGCCTCATGCATAAGAGTACCCACATTCATAAAACAAATTACATGTATTGAAATCTTAAACTTGCAGTTGTGGATATGGATGTGTATATAATTGATTTCCACATTTTATTGTTCCATTATTATTTGCATAATTTTAGATTGAGCTAACTTTTGCCTCTTAAATAAAGGAACTAATGTGTCACTATATAGTTCTGTCGGTCAAGCATAAGCTTTTTGGTGGAAGGTGACCAATAAGCACAGTGCATTATTTTTACATATAAAATAGTGCATTTTTAAGTCCCCGTTTCCAATTTTGAAACAAAATACGGGACGTTTGTTTTAAGCTATAAAATATGAAATAGTTCATTGTTTATTTAAGTGTTTGAGTAGCTTTCTAATATCAACTATCAAACTCGATAGAAAAAAAACCATTTTTGTTATAAAAAAAAAACAAGCATGAAGTCTCGAAAGTAAAAACAAGAGTTTTGGTGGATATTATATTATACTAAAAAAATTAAATTATATACATCTAACCTTGTATGAATAAAGACTATATTAGATATAACTAACTGGAAAAAAAATTAGTTGGTAACTCAAAGTTTTTAAAATAATTTATTAAATTATAAGTGTTCGATAAAATTAGTTGTTGAAGAAGTAACTAATAAGAATATAAAATGACATATTTTAAAAACGTAATAAAAAATGGAATAAATATTTTAAGGATAAAAATATAATAAAATACAAAAAGTTAGATGCTAACATTTTAAAAAATGTTATTTCAACTAGTGTTTCAAAAAATGCTAGAAGCTACTTAAAAGAGTTCGTTTACCCGAATAGTCAAATAAACTTTTCAGCTAGAAAAAAATTAGAATTTAACTAAAATGACTTATCGAACATAGTCAAAGATTAAATTATTCCTAAAAGAGAATAAATACTAAAATGTTATGAAGTTAATAAATTCATTTAACTTTTTATATATTAACTATCTAGTAAAGGGAAAGAGACATTAACTAATATGGAATTCGGTTGGGAAATAAATAAAATTTGACCAATAATTATTTAAATCAAGGATCGAACTCAGGTAGAACTCAAATGATTCAACCTTAGTTTCCGCATAAGCGCTAAATAAATTTATTGACTAAGTTAATATAGAAGGACTGATTTAAGATGAAACTGACAATCTCAACAAAACAGTTATATGCATGTAACCTATTAAGAATAAAATTATCAGACATTTTTTTAAAACTATATATTTAATTTTATTTCAAATTTCACATTTATTTATTCAACATAAACAAAATTTATATTAAATTTCTTATATTTCTATATAATTTTTCTTTCAAATTTTAGTTATTGCTAAAATACAAATAATGCCATTATTTAATTTCAAAATATAATAGTACAAATATAAAAGAAATTTTAATTTAATTTGTGTCCATTAAATACACTTATAAACATTACAAACTATCAAGTTTTTTCAGGTGACCAAAAAATAAAAAAATGAGAATAATAAAATTTAGTATGATGAAATAATTAAATAATAAATTTATTTATTCACTCTTTTATTCTTATTTTTAAAAATATTAATTAAAAATATATGAAATTCATTAAACATGAATCTATTGTAATTCTTTTTATTTCTTCCTCTTAAGCAACTTATTCACTCCACAAGTTAAATGATAAAATAGTAAGAGTAAATAGTCATTTTCGTCCATGAATGTGTAAAGCGTTGACAAATTCGTCCCTTAAAAATAGAAATTCAAATTTTTGTCCCTGAAAGTGAATAAAGTGTGACAAATTTATCTCTCCGTTAACTTTCATCTATTATCATTAATATTCAAGGACGAATTTGTCAGTGCTCTGCACATTCAGGGATGAATTTATCAACTCTCTACCCAGAATATAATTTAATCTTTATATTCTCCCTTTTCTAATTATTGTAAGCGTAAAATTATAATAAACACTTAAAAATTAGGAAAACAAGCATAAGTTACAACAAACATAATAATGAGAATAATATTGACTAATAAGCATAATTTATTTGTTGCTCTGAAATTTTTATTATAACAACATTAGATAATGACAAAATCAGGTTAGGTCTCATTTTTTGTAAGAATTTACTTAATGACTGTGCATTTTAATTTGTTTGAGCCTCATATTTTGGGTAACGTATTATCTCATATTTTTGCTTTAAAATTTTTAATGTGACAATACCTTACCCAAATTCGTCAATGAAAGAATATGAAGATTAAATTATATTTTGGGTTGAGTTGACAAATTCATCCTTGAATGTATAGAGTGCTGACAAATTTGTCCATGAATATTAACGGTAACGGACGGAAGTTAACGGATGATAGATTTATCACATTTTTTTCACTTTTAGGGACAAAAATTTGAATTTCCATCTTTCGGAGACGAATTTGTCAACGCTTTACATATTTAAAGATGAAAATGACTATTTACCCAAATAGTAATCATAAATTCAGGAGTAATGATCTAATGAGCCATATGTCTTGGTCGGTTGAGCATAACATGTGTATTATGTTAAAGACACCAAACTTGATAATATTTTGTAGATATTAAAAAACACATAGTTTGATTTTAAATTTAAAATGTTAATAATATTCAAAGATAACTAATATTTCAACTACTCTTGAAATCATGAAATAGTATTTTTATTCAATTGATATTTGATGGTATTAAAAAAAATGGATTGAGTATAAAAATATATATGCTTAAAAATTGAAACAAATAATGATAATTGTTTATTCAGTAATAAATATCAACAGTTGTAAAAATAATATAACGTTATTTTAAACTTATCTATTAAAACTATTTTATAATTTAGATTAAAATACATTTTGGTTTTCTTATAATTCTAAACCAAATTAAGACATTTTGATATGTATCTGGCAGGCAAGAGATTAAATGGAGTGGGAAAAAAAAAAGCAACTAAATGTGAATTGAACGTATGACATTTTTCATTTTGCATTACACAATGACTAAGAAATGAACCACTGTACCACTTTGCCTTATTTGTTTACTATTATATCTGATCTTATATATAAGAAAGAAATATCTAATTCATCAAGATCAATAAAAATGATTAGAAGGTTAATTTGTCAAAAAATGTAAGTTTTATTTCAAGACTATTAAATGGTTTAAAAATAATTATTTTAAAAGGATTATATTTTTAACCAATGAATACATCTTATTTTATTGACAACTCAATAAATACTTCAACTTTAATGGAGAAAAGAGTATATATCATCAATAGAGTCCACAATTAATTAGGGTGAAAGAGAAATTTAACGACAAAACAATTTTATGTTTCTTATAATTATAATTAAGACCAATAAAATATTTTTTTTATTTTTTTATATAAATAACCAAAGGTAAGAGGTAGTTCTGTATGAACAACATTTATCATGTATGATAATTGTTGGAGTTATTAAATAAGTTTGGGAACAATAGTGCTGCCAGTGAATATAAAATAAAATAATATATTTTTATATGTAAATTATTTTTATTTTAAGGATAAACAAATTTATTTAATATTTAATTTTTTCAATTTGTTTTCTCTTTTTTCTTTATAACTTTTTGAAGTCATTTTTTCTAAACAATTAACTTAATTATGAAAGAAAAAAATATTTCTTTAATATTCAAATAAAACATTTAATATATTCAAAACACCAAAGATGGGAATCAAGGAGGGAGGGTTTAAATTCATATATATATATATATATATATATAATATATATATAAAGATTAAATAATTTATATCATTTATTTAAAATTATAGTTAACATTAGAAATTAAAAAATAAATTCTTATACATATGTATCAATTTATCTAAATTTTAATATATTATATTAATACATATTTAAATTTTCATTTTTAAATCTATTATTACAACTTTGTTAATCAATAATTAGTATAACAATTTAATATATATATATATATATATATATATATATATATATCATTATAGTTAAGAACATTAATAATTGAAATCTGCTTATGTGTTTAACTATTTAATGAATCATTTCTTTATTATCTCATGTGTTTAATAACATTTAATAGGTCATGTTTATTTTTCTGGCGGATTTTGTTTATTATCGACAAAACATTCATCGGTAATACTAACTTTTTCAACGGATATTCATTTGTTGGAATTTATTTGTCACGAATAATTTTAGAAAAATTCGTTGAAATTTCGTCAGAAACAGTTCATATTTACTACATACCATAATCTGTCAGAAATAACAACATTTCCGACATACATATATCCGTCAGAAAAGTTCATTGGAAATTTTAACATTTTTGAAAAATTTAGATCCATCAGTTGTATTATGTCAGAAATCGACACTTTTCTTGTGATGTACATTAAGAATTTTAAGTTATATATTAACAATTATTTGATATTGATTTACCAATTAGCTCGTGCATGTGCATTGCACGGGTCACCCAACTATATATATATAAACAAACAAGAATAATATTATTAATTATTAATGTAAATATAATATTTAATTTAATCATTTTAATAATATTATTTGTCATATTATTGGCAAGAATTTTATATATAATTTCATGATTGAGCAAATCGCATCGAATACTAAAAAACTCCAAATAAATATACTCACACAGTTTATTTACCACGTGTTATTATATTAAAGAGATTTTTTATTTTTTCACACTTTTTAACATTTCTCTATATTGGATGATTTTATTATGTATGTTTATTAGTATAATAACATGTGTAATTGCATGAAAATATATTAAGGTTATTGTTCTGTTCGCTTGTAATAGAGGTCCAACAATGATGTTGGCTGATTGATATAAGATCTAACATTTCCTTTTAGGGACACTTATGATGATGAAGTGCTCCCAGGAAGATGATCACAACACACCCAAGAGACACTACACTCAGACGTGGGGTGTGTGCACTGTGAGTAAGGAAAGAGTCAGAGTCCAGAAAACGTATCTCATCGCTAGAACCTTTTACCTATAAATACTGACCTGGGCAAACCTCGATATCTGTTGCGGTTCTGGGACAGATTTAATCCACATTCATTGCGCAATCATTACCCTTTATTGCCCTTTATTCCTCTTGATTTCGTTGCATGATTTCCGGCTACTCATGAAATGTGCCCGGAAAGCCAGGTCCGACCAGCCCTTATTGGGCCTCTTGGATTAGGCCCATTCTGAACGTCCATAACAGTTGCCCCTCAGCCCGGTTACTCGGCGTTCCGGGTGACCGGGATGATGTTATGCCAGCATCATGTCCTTTATGAAGCCGCGATCGGGTCCTTATTCTCGGCTGTATTGGTTGATATCAACTTCTAACACGCGTGCTGATCCTTGGTCTGGTGGCGTTATCTCAGCCTGGCTTTGCTGGTGTATTTTTTGAAAGAGGTCGGTCTGTTTTCCCGCGTTCTGATGCTTTTTGGGGAAGTGAAGCGTTCTGACTACCCTTCAGAGGTGAAACGACGCGCCCCCTTCATTTAATGCTCCGTCTTTTCTTTGTTCCTTTTAATCATGAGTGATTCTAATGGAATCTCCGTTTTGCCCCTGACCTTTGGTTACTCAGACGGTTTTGCCCTTATGGTTGGTTACTTTCCTTTGTTGATTACATACTTTGAACGTCTCGTTTTCTTTGATATTTGCTTGTCTTCTTCTAGTTCTTACTTTGTTTCTCCAATTTTCTCACATTATCTCCTCCTCTTTGCTCATTTTCCTGTTTGGCCTCCTTCATCCTTCTTTTCGGTGTGCTGCAGTCTTCTCCGTCTTTGGTGTTACGATCTCCAGGTTTCTTCTATTCTCAGGTTATTTTCTCTTCTTTCTTTTTTATTTCCTGGGGTTTTCGCACTTTTATTATTTTCGTTGTGGTTTGTTCTTCATCTTTCTGTCTCTCGTTTGTTAATCCATATTGGGTTTCGCCTTCACTCTTGTTCTTCTACCTTTTATTCTTTTCTTCTTGAGTCATGCATTCTTCTGGTTTTAGTCTTGAGGAAGAGGCACACATTCGTAGGACAGTTCCTCCTCGTTCTGCATTTTGGTTTTTTGGTCTCCCAATTCCAGACGAGGAGAAAAACAAATATCTGTTACATGCCCCTTCGGGGGGCTCTAAATCCTCCAAACCTTCTTTGCCCAAAAAATCTCGCCCTTTAACAGTCGTAGTGGGCTCTGGTATTAGGTCTTATGTTGAACCTAGGGGGCCTTCTGCAATCCCTTCGGGTATTCCCTTGTTTCCTCGATCCATTGTGACCGCCCCCGAGACTCGGTTCGAACCTTGTCCGAGGTGTTTGGATGAATTCTTCTATTTGGCTAGCTCGGGTTTCGATAAGCAAGTCGATGACACCCTGGACGCGTGTCGTCATAACCCGATTATCCTCAATCCGCCCCCAGATGCGGGGACAGGGGTGTCGGTGGCTTTTTCGGGGCCGAGATTTGGGGCTGAGCCGGTGTCATTGGCCTCTTCGACTGTCGTCATTTCTTCAGGTATTCTTACTGACCGCTGTCTTTCCCTTTTGTCGTAGGTAATCATAGACGTCTCCTTGGAGGTGATCGGAGAATCTCGGTCAACTGAGTCGCAGACCGACAGACCCTCTCCCCATCTAGTGTCTAAGTTTCCCTGGGTAACCCATAAGGTTCTGAACACCTCGTTCGTCATGAGTCGGGAAAGTGTGGCGGCTCTTCCAATCGGGAACCAGGATGGATTTTCCGTTTGTCAACCTGGTCCCAATGAGCCGATATGCTCATCCGCCGAGCAAGGCGAACCAAACTTTTTCTTTTTTTGTAAAGATGTGGTCACCCGTCTGGGTATCCGGTTTCCTCTTACCGAATTTGAGATGTCAGTCTTGAAACACCTTTCTTTGGCCCCCTCCCAGCTTCATCCCAATGGCTGGTCTTTTATAAAATCTTTCGAAGATTTGTGTATAAATTTAGATGTCCTTTGTACAGTCCCTATCTTTTTATATTATTTTTTCGTCCATACCGGCTGCACCGGCCGGGAGCCTCCTGAGAGGAAAGGATGGACGTCTTTGAAGAGTCGACCGAAACGTAAACTTTTTCCTTTATTTGCTGAGTCTTTTAAGAGATTCAAGTCAAATTTTTTCAAGGTGTGCGCCATACCCGGCGTTCAACCTTTCTTTCTTCAAGGGCCGGAGTCTGCTGTGGTGAAGTGGAAGTTTCCACTTTACTGGACCCGTGCTCATCATGAGTTTCCCCCTTTTTTTTACCAACGTGAGGAGACAGGTCTGTCGGATGCGGATGCTTATTTGGTGGTTCGAATCAATGCTTTCCGAGAAGGCCAAGGTCTCTGTGATATTATTCCATTTTCTCAATGTTAGTTAGGCGAGCTTGGATATGGTATGTGCAATTCTTCTTGATTTGTTGACTGATTGTTTCCTTCTTTGTGCAGCTGCAGAAATGGAAAAGAGGACCGATGACGTTGGAACTCGGACCCGCAAGGCGTCCGGTCAGTCAAAGCCGGCTCCCGATGCCGCTGGTGTTCCTCCCTTCTTCTCTAAAATGAAGAAGAGGAAAGTTGTGAAGGCTACCCCGGACGCTGGAGTAGCCGGGGTTGTCGCGAAGTCGGCCTCGGAACCAGTTGGGAAATCGGTTCCGGCTCCCACTTGTCCGGCTGCTGCTACATCTCCCATATTGATCTCTGATTCGTCGGTCGTGGAGGCTCCGCCGGCCGCACTCCCGAAGGCTCTGAAGCTGGTGCCCGGTCATCTCTGGGAAAGGGGTGCTGATGACCTTTTCCCCTTTGTCCGGGCTCCAAAGAACTTGTCGGATGCTTCTCTTCTAACCGAGGAGTTACTGGCGAATCTTGGTCGGATGCAACTCCAAGCGTGTCGGACCGCTTCTCTTGTGGATAGTCTTGTCACGTTAAAGACAAGATATATCCGATCTCAAGAGGAGCTGGCAGCTGCCCGAGCTGAGTCGCAAAAGGTGGGTGAGGAGCTGCGCCTCATTCGTGAGGAGTCCGAGCGTCGCCTTCGTGAAGCCCATGCGGAAAATCAGCAGGCCTTGGCCAAGGTCGCCCATATGACCGAGAACCTCAATGAAGTGAAGACTTTGTTCGAGGGGGCCCAGGCCGAGGCCGCGGAAGCCAAGTCCAAGCTGCTGACCGAGGAGAATGAGGTGGCCGAGCTTCGGGAGATGATGGTATCGGTGGCCGAGGAGTCTTTCAACAACGCCTTGGCTCAAGTCCGATGTGATAATGCCGGGGTCAGTTTGAAAACTGACGGGGTTCACTTTCGCTCTTATGTTCATGACGGGGTGATTGTTCCTTATGACGAACAAGAGGATTCCGTTATTGAAATGGAGGGTGTCCCCGAGGCCGGTGTTGAAGCGAACTCGGCCCCAGGAGTTGCTGACAAGAATTGAAGGGCCGGGATGCCGGTTAAAATTTGTATTTCTTGCTTTCGTCATTATGTTCGTACAATGATACCATTTGCTTTTTATACTATTGCGTTGTTTGAATCTTTATAATATTGTGTTCTTTTTAGAACCATGTGTGCACAACGTTTATTCGTTTGGCTCCAACGGCCAAGTATAATATCGTCCGAATGATAAATGTTTTCGGTTATCGAATATATTCCAAGTTATTGCAGGTGCAACGTGGCTGATTGAGACCATGCCAACCTGATCGGGGTTTGGCGGCACCTCAAGTTTGCTTGGAACATTTATATATTGTCAAAGAATATCGAGTATATTACTATTTGAAGACTGAATATCAAGTATATTATTATTCGAAGATTGTTCGAATTTTTATTCATATAAAAAATTATTCATGTCCGTGATCCCGATGAAAGAGATTACATGAGATGGGGGTATCAACGTACTCGGCCCACTCTTCTCAATTAACGAGAAACACACGGATGATCATGTTTTTTAACTAAAATAAATCTTCAGCTTGTCTGCGTTCCATGTTCACTTGACTGCGCATTTATCCAGAGTCTCTAACATGTACACCCCATGGCCGAGATTCTGAATCACTCGGTAAGGTCCTTCCCAGTTGGCTGCTAACTTTCCATCTCAAGCGTTCTTGTTTCCACTGTCGGCTCTGCGCAGGACCAGGTCGCCTTCCTCGAAACTTCTCGGCCTGACCTTCTTATTGAATCTTTTAGCCGAGAGCTGCTTCATGGCCATGTCTCGGCGATGTGCTTTAGCTCGGGTTTCCTCTATTAATTCAAGCTCGTTAATCAATGCTTCATTGTTTGAGTCCTCGCCTTGCTTGAGTATAGTCCTTCTTCTCCAGGAGGGATGTCCGACGTCTACTGGAATCATAGCCTCGCACCCGTAGGTCATTCTGAATGGGGTTTCCTGAGTGGATGACTGAGTCGTCGTTCTATGCGCCCACAAAACGTAGTATAGCTGCTCTACCCAATTCTTTCCGGCCTCGTGAATTCGTTTCCTGAGTCCCTCGAGAATGACTTTGTTAGCGGCTTCCGCTTGTCCGTTGGATTGCGGGTGTTCCACAGATGAGAAATGATGCTTGATGTGGAGGCCGGCCATCATTTCTCAGAACTTTTTATCGGTGAATTGAGTTCCATTATCCGTGACGATTTCCGCCGGGATCCCAAATCTAGAGACGATGTTTCTTTCAAAGAACTTTTGTATTCGGGCAGAAGTGATGGCAGCTAGAGGCTCCGCTTCTATCCACTTGGTGAAATAGTCGATGGCTACTACGAGCCATCGTAGTTGTCCCTCCGTGGCCCTGAATGGCCCCAAGAGATCCATCCCCTATTTGTAAAAAGGCCAAGGGGATGTGATTGCCGTTAGTTTGGATGGGGCCGACCGTATGACCCGGGCATGCATCTGGCAACTTTCGCATTTCTTCACATGATCCTGGGCATCGACTTTCATAGTTGGCCAAAAGTAACCCGCCCGAATGGCTTTCGTTGCTAAAGCTTTGGCTCCCATATGATGGCCGTTGATACCTTCATGTATCTCGGCCAGTATATATTTAGTCTGGTTAGGTCCTACACAAAGTAGCATAGGAGTGTGCGGGCCTTTGCGATATAGCTCTCCTTCCTGTGTGGTATACATGGCGGCCTCTCGGATTAGTCTTCTTGCCTCTGCAGGGTCTTCTGGGGTTATTCCATGTTCTATGTATCTGATAATGGGTTGTCTCCAATCCGTGCTGGCCGTGATCATCATGATGCATGTAGGGTGGGGCAGCTCCTGCTGGACGACCGTCCGATGATTACCTGCACCCTTGGTACTTGCTAATTTAGATAATATATCGGCCCTCATGTTTTCTTCTCTGGGGATATGTGAGACAATGACTTCATCGAACTCGACAATCAGTTCTTTTACCTTGGTTAGATATTTGATCAACAAGGGTCCCTTGACCTGGTATTTCCCCTCGATTTGGGCCGCCACTAGTTAGGAATCTGTGAAAACTTTTAACTTCTGGGCCCCTTGTTCCTTGGCCGAGGCCAACCCTGCTATTAATGCTTTGTATTCGGCTTGATTGTTTGACGTCGGGAAGTTGAGTGGTAAGGACTGCTCCATAGATATCCCCTGTGGACTTTCCGTTATGATCCCGGCCCCACTTCCCTTAGCATTGGACGACCCGTCCACGTAGAGGGTCCAGATTTCTTCGTGTGTTGATGCTATGGGGGTAAGTTCGACTAGAAAATCGGCCAAGGCTTGGGATTTGATCGCGTGCCGGACTTCGTATTTTATATCGAACTCGGAAAGCTGAATTGCCTAACTGATCATTCTGCCGGCCAGGTCCGATTTATGTAAAATCTGTCGGATCGGTTGGTTAGTGCGAATTATGATGGTGTGGCTTTGGAAGTACGGGCGCAGTCGTTTGGCGGCCACCAGGAGAACGAATGCCACTTTCTCTAATTTTTGATATCTCAACTCCGAATTTTTTAGTGCCCGGCTCACAAAGTATACCGGTAGTTGAGACTTGCCATTCTCTCTAACTAGCACGGCGCTCACCGCCTCCTCGGCCATGGCTAGATACAAGATCAGGTCCTCGCCGGGCTCTGGTTTAGATAGAACTGGGGGGGAAGCGAGGCATTTTTTGATTTCTTCAAATGCGGCTTCACACTCGGGACTCCGGCCGATGATGGCTTCTTTCCTCAGCATCCTGAAGAAAGGCAAAGCTTTCTCCGCCGACTTTGGGAGGAAACGTGTCAACGCCGCCAATCTTCCCGTTAACTGCTGGACTTCTCTTTTATTGGTCGGGAATTGCATATTTAAAATTGCTATGCATTTGTCCGGGTTGACCTCGATTCCCCTGTGGGTTAACATGAATCCCAGAAACTTTCCTGCAGTCACTCCAAATGCGCATTTGAGAGGGTTTAGTCGGATATTCTTCTCTCGCAACCTGCCAAACGTCTCCTCCAGATCTCGGATGTGATTCCCGATTGCGTCGATTTTTACAATCATGTCGTCTATGTATACTTCTATGTTACGGCCGAGCTGTTGGGCAAAAATGTTGTTCATCATCCGCTAGTAGGTAGTGCCGGCATTTTTCAAACCGAAAGGCATCACGTTGTAGCAGTAATTCGCCTCGCCTCCTCGGAATGCCGTTTTCTCTTGGTCTTCTGGGTGCATAGGAATCTGGTTGTATCCGGAATAAGCATCCATGAACGATAACTCTTTAAACCCTGAAGAATTGTCTACCAACTGGTCTATGCTCGGCATAGGATAGGAATCTTTGGGGCAGACTTTGTTGACATCAGTGTAATCGACGCAGACTCTCCATTTGTCGTTGCTTTTCTTAACCATCACCACATTGGACAGCCATGTGGTATATTGGATTTCGCGTATGAATCCGGCCTCCAATAACTCCTGGATGTGTTTTTCCAATGCCTGTCTTCTCTCGGGTCCAAGGTTCCTTTTCTTCTGTGCCACTGGTTTCGAGTTGGGATGCATGGACAGCTTATGACAGCAAAAAGTAGGTCTTATTCCCGGGATTTCGGAGGCGGTCCATGCAAAAACATCTCGGTTATCTCGGAGACATTTTGTCAGTTTCGCTCTTGCGACTGAATCGACTATCTTTCCAATCTTGGTAATCTGGGTAGCTTGAGATCCTATCTGAACCTCCACAAGCTCGTCCGCTGGTTCAGGCCTCCATTCCTCCACATCTTCTCGGACATCGAGTTCCACCAGGTTAATGGGTTCTACCTGTTGCCTTTTGTTTGTTCTCTGCCCCTCTTCTTCTCCATGCTGGGGTAGTGAAGGCAGGCCGACCTCGGCTCCTTTGACGGCGTTGTAGTAGCATTGGCGGGATTCTTTCTGATCTCCGCAAATGGTTATCACCCTTCCGTTGCTTCCTATCATTTTCATCTTCTGATGTTTGGTAGACATCAAGATATCCCACCTGTGGAGGGTCGGTCTTCCAAGGATAACGTTGTATGGTGAAGGGAATTCGGCGACTACGAACCTCACTTTCTCTGATTTGAAGGCCTCCTTGGTCCCCAGTGTTAATCGCAACTCAATGGACCCTTTGATGGCCGTGTTCTCGCCGTTGAAGCCGGATAACATCGTCTGACATGGTTTCAGGTCCACCTCGTCCAGATTCATCCTTTTGAAGGCGGTCCAAGATATGATATCTGCTGAGCTACCATTGTCCACAAACATCCTTCTTACCCGGCAGTTAGCTATAGTCCCAGTAATTACTAGGCCGTCCTCGTGTCCGGGTATTACCTCCTCCATGTCTTCCTTAGTAAAATACAGCAAAAGGGGTTCAGGCTTGCTATGGCCTTTGAACCGGGGTTGTTCCCTTACTGCCAGAACCTCCCTGAGGTATTTCCGGCGTTGGTTGGCCGTATCGCCTCCTCCTCCTATAGCTCCAATGATCACATTGCATTCAAACTCTGGCTCCGGAAAATCCTCGGCCTCCTGTTTCTTTCGTTTTTCTTCTCGGTGTTTCTGGTCATCATTCTGGTTGCCTTTCCGCTTAACTTGTTGGCCTTGAGTTTTAATCACGTACCGCCGCAGCTTGCCTTCTCGGATGAACTTCTCTATGGCATCTCGTAAGTCCCAGCACTGGTCGGTAGTATGTCCCGGCCCATTGTGAAACTCACAGAACCGAGTATGATCAAGGCCGACCTTTTTAAACACAGGCCGAGATCTGTCCACTTTCTTCATTTTTGTCAAGGCTACCTCTCTCCATACTTGAGCCCGAGAAGTGTTCAGCGGGGTATACTTGTCATACTTCGTGTCATATCGTCCTGGTTGGTGGGCGGGATCATGGTTTCTGTTCGGTTGCACACTCCCGGGATTCTGGCGGTTTCTCGGGGGGGAGCCCTTTCTTTTGGGGACGGTATTCACGATCTCCATCTGTTCCAACTCCAGGTATTTCTTTGATCGGACCCTAAACTCGAGCAATGTTTTGACTGGGTCCTTATATATAGACTTCGCGAGCCGAGACGGTCCACTAAGTTCTGCTGACAATAAGTGGACGTGTACTTTCTCCTCCAACCCTTGTACCTGCAAAGCGGCCTCCTTGAACCGATCCAAGTAGCTCTGCAGTGTTTCTCCTGGGTGTTGACGGATTTTCCCCAGGGCGAACTCGGACTTAGGCTGCTTCTTGCTCGTTGCGAAGTTGAGCAGGAACTTCTGGCTGAAATCTTCAAAATTGTGAATTGATTGAGGCGGCAGCGTGTGGAACCATGTCTGTGTGGCCCCAGTCAAGGTAACAAAAATCCGAGAGATTATCGGCTCATCAATCCCTCGGACACACATCTGCATATCGAACTCATCAATATGCACTTGCGGGTCTTGGCTCCCATCATACTTTGATAGGAAAGATCCGTCGAAATCCTCAATGAACTGGGCATTAACAATCTCATCGATGAATAGGTTGTTGTTGTGTTGTCCACGCCGGTATTTTCTCCTGTATACTTCGCCTTCTACTCCGGCCACCTGGCACTCGGCCACTTGGTGTGGAATGCTAGGCCGTTTGTCGTGATGTCCTGGGTTAATCTCGCGTCCCGGGTGGTGTGAGGCTGCTCCCGGCCTGAAATGTAAACGTTCCTCAGTCTCATGTGACGGCTGTGGTCAACGAGCAGACTGATGATGTGTTTCGCTCGGGCTAGGACAGAATGTTTGTTCTCGGGCCGGGTTCTCCATGTGTCCACCGTGCTGCTCCATGTGCTGTCTTCGATGCTATTCCTTCTGCCTCCATCTCGCACAGCGCTCGTCTAACTCGGCGATGATGTTGTTCATGTCCTCCTGGCGTTGAAGGGCATGTCGCCTTTCAAGCCGCTCGATCCGGGCTAGAATGGATTGCAGCGCGTTATTGGTGAAGCGCTGAATCGATCCTTGCTCTTCCTCGGCCGGGGTGGGTAATGGGTCCTCTGGCATAACTGGAGGGTTGTTTCGTGGCCGAGATGATGCAGTGTCTGAAAGCGCATCCTCCACCCGGACAGAGGGTGGTGCCCCTGCCACGGGTGGTCTTCCATCAAAGTGTCTTCTTGTGTTTACCATGGTGGGAGTCGAAGTTTAACGTCCCCACAAACGGTGCCAAGGTTCTGTTCGCTTGTAACAGAAGTCCAACAATGATGTTGGCTGATTGATATAGGATCTAACCTTTCCTTCTAGGGGCACTTATGATGATGAAGTGCTCCCAGGAAGACGATCACAACGCACCCAAGAGACACTACACTCAGATGTGGGGTGTGTGCACTGTGAGTAAGAAAAGAGTCAGAGTCCAGAAAACGTACCTCATCGCTAGAACCTTTTACCTATAAATACTGACCTGGGCAAACCTCGATATCTGTTGCGGTTCTGGGACAGATTTAATCCACATTCATTGCGCAATCATTATCCTTTATTGCCCTTTATTCCTCTTGATCTCGTTGCATGATTTCCGGCTACTCATGAAATGTGTCCGGAAAGCCAGGTCCGACCAGCCCTTATTGGACCTCTTGGATTAGGCCCATTCTGAACGTCCATAACAGTTATCAAGATAAATATATATTAAATATAAGAGAAATTTATTATATAAGAATATTATTAATATGTACATATTTTCTTACATCATATTATAAATTTATATTATATTTTATTGAGTAATATTTATTTAATTATTAAATTGTACGACTAAAAATAAATAGTAAAGAACAATAATAAGCTTAGTCATTTAACTTAGTAATAAAAATAAATAGCAATATTATATAGGATATATACATTAAACTATTAACTTTATACTAAAAATTTATAAAATTACCGCTAAAAAAATTATCAACATAATTTTAACATCAGTTTTACGCTCTTTCGTATGTAATATTATATATTAACTTGTGTTGGCCATAGAAACAATAAAAAATATATAATAACACTTATCATTCAATTATTATTGGTGATCATCTTTTAGAAAATGAATTTTGATTTCATGTGTTACAAATTAAGTATCTTATGTATCTTATACCATTGAAAAAGAAATTCAATGACAGACATAATAGAATCCTACTCATTATGCATGATATTTAATGATTAATATAGAGAATACTATTCAAATCCTAATTAATTTAGAGAATACTATTCAAATCATAATTAATTCTATTATCAATAAAAAATCATTTCTAAAACTTTCTAAATTTAATTTTTTGAATGATTACATATTTTTATTAATTTTATTTTCATTAATTAAATTTGTATCATATTAATATAAACTATTAAACACCGTTTACCTATTTCGAGACTCAAAATAACTAATTAGAAAATTATATATCAGATTTAACAATTATTTATTATCACTTAATTAGTATTAGTTTGGATCCAACAATTTGATGCACAATATCTCTTAAAAAATTGATTTTTCATATAAAAGATTATAATTTGCTTCGTATTATTAGTCATAATGCAAAATAATATATTAAAAAAATAATTGATTATTTGTCAAAGATATTGTTTTTAAAATTATTTTAATTAATTCTAAAAATTGATAATTAACGTATTATATATATATATATATATATATATATTCAAATAACTATTAATTATTTTATCAATTAAAGTGAATTTTCACAATTTATATTTTTTAAGGGATTTTACAATTTATGTTTTTAAACACTATTTTCTCATTTTGATACTCATAATAATTTAGAAAAATACATATCATAAATAGAAAATAGCTTTGATTCAATGACTAATTAGGAACTAACTTTATTTTATTAAAATAATTAATTAATTGCACTTCATTGCCTTACTTACATAAATATTAAAATTTCATTTTATCCTTAATTTGGACCCATTAAAATACTAATAAAATTACGATAATTCAATAAAGAAGAAGAAATCATGATAAAAAAAAACCACTTCCACAATATCAAACCATTATTCTCGTGTATAGAGTTAAACCGTCTAATGATTTCCTAAAAATCAGAGTTTTAAAATTTGGATTGATCTGGCCGGTTCGATCGATTGAACTGTGATTCGGTGGTTGGACCGGGTCGAGTCATAAATTTGATTAATTACACTTTTGATCTGGAGCAACCGGGATTGATCCGGTCGATTTTCTGGTCAAAATGATGACCCGTTGACCTGGATTGAGTCATTTATCTTTTTTTTTATATAGTTTTTTCATTTTGTTTTTTTTTTATAATTTTGAGTTAAATTGATCTTTTCATTCATTGTTGGATATTTTTTGTGGTCACAATTGCATTTTTTGCTAACTTAAATTGATTTAGAAGTAATCATAATTGTGATTGAGTTGCATGTGAAATTGTGATCCCGAATCATTTTTTAAACTGTGGTTTCAAACTTTGTATTATATTTTTATATTTTTATAATTTATATTGATGTGATATGATTATATTTTATTTTACTGTGAATATTGATATATATTATCATTGGTGCCTTCAATGTTAAATTTTAGAGATAATAGTTATTTTTTAACTTGTATTTTTTATATTTTATTTATATTTTTAAGACTTTTGAATTTTAATACACCAAAAGAAATATTTTAAGATAGGTATAATTTTTTTTATTACATACCGAATTATGCAAGTTAATTAATGACTCACTAATTTAACTAATAATCAGTAACCTAGTACCATGATCAAGTCTGTTACCGAATTAGTTTTTAAAACTATGCTAAAAACATTTTAGCAAAATATACAACCATTTTTCTTTGTTTTCGTAGAGGCACAGTTTCTATGCCCACCACCTGCAATTGAAAACCAAAGGAAAAAACAAAAAGTAAAAAAGAAATAAGGAATAACAAATTAGAAAAAGAGCAACAGAAAAAAAAAACGCATGATTAAAAAAATATACCTCAACAATGTCAAACCACTGTCATATCTCTATCATCAAAATCAATGTCTTTACTCTTATTTTCATGACCAAATGCAGAAAACCACTAATACATTGGTTTTGGTTAAATGAAAATACAACAAAAATTAGATATAAACAAAGCAAGAAAAAAAAACACAACAAAAAAGGGAAAAAATGCAAGAGTTGCCTTTATCTATCGTTAAAAAGAATGAAGCAATGATTCTTTCTGAACGTTTGAGAGAAAGCAAATGAGTGACCTTTTTATATATAAGTAAATAACTTTCGTACGGTTGGGTTGTTCATTTGGAAGAGTTGTGAGTCTGCTCAATAGGTTATGAATGAAACATTCAATAATTCTTAGAATTGCCGAATTTAAAATAAGTGGGCAAAAGTCACCATATTTTTAGAACAAAAGTCACCATTTGAAATGTGAAAATGGTGCATATTTTTAGAAACTCATTTAATAATACAAATTTCCCGTTTCAAAACAATATTTTAATGCTTTTTTTAAGGAACAATATTTTAATGCTAATTGAATTTTTGAAAAACATAATACTAATACTATTGGAATTACATAATCATTCAAATAAGTTAAATACTTATCACAATTTTAAATTAAAAATTTTCATTCCAAAACAATATTTTTTTTTGTTGAGTTGTTTGGACAAAACCCCCAAGACAAAATTAGATATTACTTAAATTTGAGTTTAGTACATTAGCATCCCCCTTGAACTAATGGTTGCAAAACAGACACACTACTATAAAAACATGCATCAGATTGTAGAGACAACTTATGTTTTGCAAATGAATATGCTAATTTATTTGTTTCTCTCTGAATATGTTTCAACACGCAGAGCTGGAATTTTTCTTGCATTTTCCAAATCTCAGCTACAAGCTCTTTAAAGCCCTCCCCATCACCACTCCTATCATCTAGTAGTTTTATAGCATCAAAAGAATTTGTTTCCACCATTACTGATGTTATCCCTTCATCACAAGCCATATAAAATTGCTCATAGCTCTACTTCTAAAATCAAACAGTGCCCTAACCTTCTAGAGTAAGCCCGAACAAAACTACCATTATTACCTTTTATGACAACACCACATGAAGCTACTCCTACTACTGGAAGATAAGCTCCATCACTGTTAAGTTTCATACACCCCTCTGTAGGACTATTCCATATTCTAGACTCGTCTGTCTTCAATTTTGGATGAATCGAATTCAATACATTTTGCATATTTTGGACACTCCCGATATCTCTCAATAACGCCAGGCTTTGAACAAAATTTCATCTGTGTTGTGCCAAGTATCTCGGAAGATGATCTCATTTCGTTTCATCTCCACCAAAATGCAATCAAGAATAACTCCAAATGCAATACTCCATTTGGTGTTTTCTAACATTTTATTGCTTTGAATATTGGTTTTCATATAACTACTCTATCTTGTTGGTAGAACAAAATATTAGTAATAAATTTGAAATGGCTCCAAATCTGTTTCACCCAAGTACAGTCTCTAAAATCATGTTCCAAAGATTCAGTTTTATCATGGCATAACGGGCAAGTGTCTTCATCAGTCATATGGCATCATTTCCTTAACATATTTGTGGGGAGAATTTTTCGGCCTATTTTCCAGAGAAGATATTTAATGTGTTCCGGTCCATGCCAATGCCAAATACTTTTGCAAAGCCGGTCATCTTCCAATTGTGCTTACATGATAATTTACTATAAACATCATGGATAATAAGTTGTTTGTCATTCGAATGAATCCACTCCACATAATCTGGTCAATGTATTATAGCTACATGGAGATTTAATTTGATTGATACAGTGAACAATCTCCTCAGGAAGTTTAGTAGATATGCGCTCGTAGTCCCAATTACCATTAGCATTCACAAAGAAATACATCGGGATATTCGCCCCCTCATTGGTTTGAATATAACAATGTCAGCTAAGCTTTCCATATCCCAGGACCCAATTGTCCTTCCAAAATTGGATTTTATGACCATTACCCAGCTTCCAAATCAGGTTCAGCTATAAATTTTCCCACCCTTCAACAATTCCTTTCTCTAGAGATTTGTCCCTGGTCTTCGTTGATCAATAACATGAATCACATCATTGCCATACTTATACTTTGCACGCAAGACTTGAACCCAAAGGTCATTTGGTCGCATACAAAATTTCCATCGCACTTTCATTATACTCGCCTGGTTCATAATACTAGCTTGTCTAAGCCCATGTCCACAATTTCTCTTTGGAGTACATAAAGAATTCCATTTATGCCAATGGACTTCATTAGAGTTTGTAGTATGGCCCCAAACAAAGTTTTTACAGCTTCTTACAATCTCTTCACACACTGACGAAAGGAGCATCGTTGTTTACATAACATAGTTAGGAAGAGTTTGGATAACTGCCTTAGTCAAAGTAACTCTCCCCGCCATAGATAATTGAGAAGCCTTCCAATTACTCAATCTTTGGGTAGCTTTCTGAAGAATAAATTGGTAGCTTTGCATTGAAAGTTTATCATGATGAAGAAGAACCCCCAAGTATTTCCCAAGGTCTGTCCTCCTCTAATAGGCAAGTTTTGTCCCTATTTCATCTCTAATATTCCAATGAACATTATTAGAAAATAAAATTTTGGTCTTTTCATTACTAACCCTTTGGCACCAAGGACTTTTTTTTTTATCACATCTGCTTGATCCGTAGTAGCTTCTGCAAATAAAAGAAGATCATCTGCAAAGGCTAGGTGGGATAATTTAGGGCCACCTCTTGACAATTGAATAGGCTTCCATATTTTTTGTTCCACCACAACATTAATCATATGGAAAAGTTTTTCAATGCATAACACGAAGAGGTATAGAGAAATAGGGTCCCCTTGTCAAACTCCTCTAGATAGTTTAAACTTTTCAAGCGCCTTTCCATTCCAAAGAACCTGAAAATAGGGATAAGAAATACACATCTTACCATGTTAATAAAATGATCTGGGAAGCCAATGTCCCTCAAAGTATCAACCAGAAACTCCCACTTCAATATGTCATAGGCTTTTTCCAAATCCACTTTTATTGCCATCCAACCTCTCTATCCTTTCCTATTTTTCATGGAGTGGATTACTTCTTGTGCAATTATGATGTTATCCCCACTCTGTCTGTTAGGGATGAAACTACACTGACATAGATCAATAGGCTCCTCCATCACCCTTCGAAGCCTAACAGAGAGTATTTGGGTAACTATTTTATAAGAAACATTACACAAACTAATAGGCTGAAATTGCTTCATATTCACCACCACCTCAACTTTCAAACTCATAGCAATGAGGGTATCATCCAAAATGCTCCTCCTTATAAGACTACAAAATGATTCCCCCACAACATCCCATTGACTTTTGTAAAGACAACTTGAAATCCATATATTCTTATAGCTTTATAATTTCTCATAGAGAACATTTCTTCTTTATCTCCTCATGTGTCACTTTTCCTCTGAAAACTTCCATCTTGTGCTCATCAATCTTTGGAAAAACACCTCCAACATAGTAGAGAGTATAGCCAATATCATCATTAAAAAGATTAGTAAAATAATCAATAACTAACCTTTCTAAGATCTCAACATCTGCCACCCACTCACCATTAGGCTTTTGAATGGCTTCGTGAGTGTTCCTAATAACTAATGTTGCATCGCTTCAAAACAAATAAAACTATGCTAATTTTGTAGAACATGATTAACCTAGGTCGACTCAGAGATACAAATCAATTTGGTTCAAACTTCAATTCACTGTAAACAACAGGGGATTTTTATCGAACAGTTTGCAGACAATGAACAAAAATTGCAAACACACAAACTAAAATTGAAGAAAAATGTAAAAACTAACAGAATTGATAAAAGGTATTGTAAAACAGATTAAAGAATATCAATCCAATTCACCAAACCAAGCAATGCAAAATATCAAACAGTTCAATCGAATTAACTCCTAAATTAATTGAAACCACAAACCTAATTAAAATAGCATCTAAACAATTTGTGATTAAGATTCGAAATTAGGAAATGAATCCATAACCTAACCCATTTTCAATCCTAAACACATTCATAATCATGAAAATCAAATAGAGGATAGAAGAAGAAAATGAACATTCACACAGAAATTGAAATACCAAACCAGAACTCAAATTTTCCTTGCTTGGATTGGATCCTTGGATTGATTGATGTTTAGCCTTCCATGATCATCCTCAGTGGAAAAACCACGAGATTTGTGCAAGAATATAGAAGAAAAAAAATGAAATAAAGAAGAAAACTGAAGAACAGTGAAGAACAATGAAGAACAATTGAGAGAAAGATAGATAAATTTTTAATTCTGAAAATTTGTAAAAAGAACTACAAATTTTGTTTGTGCTAAATGAAGTAATAATTTCTAACTAATTAATTACACTAATATATAGTGACTGAGTCAGTAGGAAAGGATGAACCCTGATTAGGCCCATCTAATCTAACTAATTATGCTAATTACACCAATTAAAGTCTAGCTCATAGCCCAAAGCTCAAGTGCAGAGGTTCTGACTTTGAAGCCTAAAATAACCCTTAAATGACAGAATTGACCTCGGCTTATCTTTGACAAAATTGTAGCTCTTTTCCTTATTTTTCCAGGGACTACTCATATGATTCATTTGGAGTTATGTAGAATCCTTTAGGTCCAGCACAAGGAAGATAGGTCAAGTAAGAAAAAAATCTGAAAATAAGCAACAATTATCAATTAAGCCCAATTGTTTGCCTATGACAAAAACTGAGTTAGAGTGAGAAAATAAAAGTCCAAGAGAAGTCAAATAAGCTAAGAAGAATAGAAAAATATTCAACTAAAAATGTTCAATCAGTTCCTTCTTCTCTTTAGCTTAGTCACTCCATGGAAATATCTGGGGTTGCAGTCACCAAAGGCTAACCATTTGGATCTAGACCTTTGAAGCCATAAAATTTCCTCCTACCTTAACACATCCTGATACTCATGCCAAGTATCCTTTTGTTTCTCCACTAGCCATTGATCATCATTGTTTTGCATTTCCCAAGAAAGTTTATCCAAACTCCTTAGAAGCTTCTTTTTACATACAAAGATATTACCAAAAACATCTTTATTCCTTTTATGGAAAGATTCATGAAAAGTATGGATATAGTCCCTCCATTCAACATTATCTTCCTATACATCTTTAATAAAAGTCTTGAATTCCTTATGCATCATCCATGAAGCTACAAAGTGAAATGACCTTTTTCTTTTATTTTCACCTTTTTTACAGTACATGTTGATGAGAATTGCCTTATAATCAGATTTGGAAAAAGGAAAATGTAGAACAAGCATATTTTGAAACCTGATTCTCCAGTTCAGGTTGATCTAAACACAATCAAGCCTCTCCAACAAGCCACCTCTCTGCCATGTATATGCGGGTCCTTGAAAACTTGCATTAATAAGCTCTGTCTCTAACATCATCTCATGAAAATCTCTTGCACCCTTCCATGATGTGTTGTTAGAACCCCTACTTTGATCATGAGTTTGGAGCACGATATTGAAATATCTAAGAATAGTCCAAGCACCTGTGAAATTTTCAGTAATAGAACCCAAATTCTCCCACAGAGACTTACATTATTGAAAATCAGGACTTCCATATACCATAGTAATATACCAACCATTTTTTCTTTTTCACCCAAAATTCATGTGGACAAATTGGTGGTCATTCTGAAGGACTTCTACCTTCCACACCTCAGACTTCCATAAACACCAAAAAATTCCTCCAAATTGGGCACAAACATCTTGAATAAAATGGCTATCAAACCCCAGTCTTGAAATAATTTGTTCTGCTTTTTCCTTGGATGCATGGGTCTCTAACAAGAAAAGCAATGAGGAATCATATTCCTTACAATATCTAAAATGAGGCCTCCAAAACCACGAGAAACAGTTCCACGACAATTCCATGCTAGCACATCATCATCAACAGTACCTTTAACCCAAGTTAATTGGGGTCGGTGGTAGATGAATCCAATGATAAATCAAAAATAAGACAAACGAAAGAAAAAATAAGCTAAAATAAAAGAAGGGTAAAAAGACGAAGGGAGAAAAGAAGAGGAAAAGAACTAAAACAAGGAAACGACTGGAACATAGAACTACTAATGAGTTTAACCCTCCACCAAGCTTATAGCTTTTCTCCACTCTGTCCTAAGACATACCGTCCACCAATTTATATTCCACTCCATTAGGTCTTGTTTCACTACTGTTCTGTTCGTGATGAACAGGAATGTCCAGCAAGGATTGCTAGATATTTAATGTATGATCAAACTCTCTCTCTGAAGATATTTATGAAAGTAGAATACCTCAGGGAAGAAGATTACAATGTTAGAGCAAAAACACCACAATTGACGTGGGGTGTGTGCACTGTGTGAAAGGAGAAGAGAAAGTCAGAATTGAGCGTACCTTATTCCCTGGAAGCGCCTATATTTATAACCACTGACCTGGGAGTTAGTTGGGGGAGATTTCCCCATGATCTTGGCTGAGATCCTTGGTTGGTTGGTGCTAATGCATTCTGTTTCCAAGCAATTCCTACATCCACTACTTATGGCGGTTATGGCCACGTTCTCCTTACTGGTGTTGGCTAACAATGTGGGTTGGCTGAGTTTTAATGGGCCTCTCTTCTGATTGGGCCCAACTCGAATATCCATAACAGATGCCCCCAGCCCGATTGTCAAGCATTTTGGACAGCCGGGATGTATTATTTGGTAGGCTTTTTCCACGCTCCATATAATTGTTAGTGGTTCCATGCCGAGATGTCTGACCCGGGCCGGGATTTTGAATAACCGGGGTGTGTCGGGATACATTTACTCACGATTCTGTGTTATCAATGATCCGGAGCATCCTTCTAGGCCCGGGTTCTCCTTTACATTGATCCTTTGGTACGATTGTTGCCGGGTTATCTCCTTGTGCCTTTTCAACAATAGCCGACCGACTTCTAACATCTTTGAAAAGCGAAACGTTTTCGTCATTGTTTAGGTATTGGATGCGACATGTGTCCCGATCATTTAATACTTTGTCACTTCTTTGCACGCTTTAATCATGAGCGTTCTAAATTTCCCTCGTAAATTAGACGCTTTTACCCCTGTGCCTTTTCACATCTGCCAGTTACCTACTCCAGGCGTTTCGTGTTTTGGCGGTTATCTTCCTTTTTGGTTTTATACGCCTTTTCTTCTTTATTCACTCTTCGTGCCTCATTTCGTATCTTCATATTCTCTGTTTTCTCTCGATCTTGTTGCATTTTTGCTTTCACTGTCCGTCTTTGGTACTCAAATTTCTTCAGGATTTCTCCCATTCCAGGTATCTTACATTTCCTTTTGTGCTTGTAGTTTTGGACTTTTGCACTTCTGCTTTTTATTATAGCTGCTTTGGTTGCGATTTATTTTGGCTCCCATAACTTGAGTTTCCTCCTTCCTTCATCTGTTTTCGCTTTCCCCGCTTATTTGCTCTTGGGTTTCTTCTTCCTTCATCTATTTCTCGCCCATTGAATTTCATTTTAGTCTCCTAAGATGGAATTTACTCCTGATGAGGAAGCGCGTATATGCAAAACTGTCCCCCCTAGGTCTGCATTCTGGTTCCTTGGCCTCCCTCTTCCAGAAGAGGAGAAGGAAAAAGCGATATTGCGTGGCTCTTCTGGGGATTCTAAAACCTCCAAGAAGTCAACCCAAAATTTCTTCAACGCGAAAAGTTCTTACAATAAGTTCTGTTCTTAGGTCTAGGGGTCCCTCTGAAAGTCCTTCACATTCTCCTCCAAACACGACTATTATAAAATCCTCCTCTCCTATAGGACGAAGTCCATTAGAACCATCGTTTGAAACCCGGTTAGAACCATGTCTGAAATGTCTGGACGAATTCTTCTATTTTGCGAGTTCTGGGTTCAATAAACAAGCCGATGAGACCCTCGACTCATGCCGGCATAACCCGGTTCTCATCCCTAAGCTTATTCCAGACAGGGTCGGGGTTTCCGCCTCAACCCCTAACTCGGACTCTGGGACCGGGGTGTCGACCTCTCACAATGTTACCTCAACGTCGACTCATACTTCATCAAATTTTGATTCTCGCCTTTCGACGGTTTCTCCAGGTATTCTTTACTGATTGTTGCTTTTTATTTTGTCGTAGGTAATTATGGAAACCCTATCAGCGAAAATAGTAGAAGAATCTCAGTCAGCTGGGTCTCAATCTAACTGCCCATCCCCTTCTCTAATTTCCAAATTTCCCTGGGTCATCTATGAGGTACTTAATACCTCATCCATTTTGAGTCTGGGAGGCATTGCCGCACTCCCTGTTGGGAGGCAAGAAGGGTTCTCTATTTTCTCTCCTGGCACTAATGAACCAATATGTTCATGTCCCGAGGAGGGTGAGCGTAATTTTTTCTTTTTCTGCAAAGACGTAGTCACCCGTCTAGGTGTTCGACTTCCTTTGTCGGATTTCCAAATACAACTCTTAAATCACTTGCGCTTAGCTCCTTCACAACTCCACCCCAATGGTTGGGCTTTCATGAAATCATTCAAAGATTTGTGTGAAAACCTAGAAATTCCTTGTACCGTTCCCCTTTTCTTCTATTATTTTAATGTTCATACCGGCCGAACTGGCCGAGAACCCCCCAGTAGGAAGGGATGGACTTCCATTAGGAGCCTTTTCGATCACAGACTTTTTCCGGTATACAAGGACTCTTTCAAAAATTTTAAGAATAATTATTTTAAGGTTGTTGCCAAAGCCGGCAAACAACCTTTCTTTCTTCGAGGTCCAGAATCGTCCGACGTAGAGTGGACATTCCCACTCTACTGGACCTGTACCCACCATGAATCTCCTTCAGCCTCTTACCGCTTTGAGGAAAAGGGTTTATCAGATACAGAGGCCTCTTTAGTAATCCGGATCAATGCATATAGAGAGGCTCATAGTCCATCCGACGCTGCGTCCCTTACTCGCCAACGTCAGTTCGGGATCCTATTTGTAATAAATTTTATTTGGTAACTTATTTGTTATAACTATTCTGATTCTTTGTATCTTTTTTTTTCTTTGTAGCTGCCGACATGGAGGATCAAGCTGCCGATTTGGTGCATCGCTCAAGAAGGACATCCTGATCCTCAACCCTGGCCTCTAGTCAAGGTCACCCTGCTAACCCTGGCCGCCTTCCTCGCTTCTTCTCAAAAATTCCAGATGGGGATGCGTCGAAGAGGAAGAAGGTTTCAGAATCTGCCCGGGAGGTGCCGATTGATCTGACTTCGGCTGCTCCTGGGGTGACTGCCCTAACTCCATCTCCAACCCCTACTGCTCCAGTGGCGACCCCCACCACACCTATTACTGCCATCTCGGCTCCTGAAGCTCCTTCGACCCCGGCTTTTGAGGCTCTTCAGCTGGCGCTTGGATATCTTTGGGAAAAGGGGATTGGAGACATCTTTCCCATCGTCAAGGCTCCTAAACGCTTGTCGGACTCCAACCGTCTTTCTGATAATGACCTCTGCGAGCTCGACCAGATGCAGCTCCATGCCTTCAAATGTGCCTCCCTCGTTCAGAGTCTAGTTACTTTGAAATCGAGGCATATTAGGATGAAGGAAGACCTGGCCACATCCCGGGCGGAATCTCACCGGACTCAGGAGGAGCTTCTTGCCTTGCAAGAAAGTTTTGCCGTTGTTGTTGAAGAGCTCTGAGTTTCTCAGCTAAACCTCCAGGCCACGTTGGATGATGCGAGCAGGGTGCGGACTGACCTGTAACACTCTTTGGAGAAGGCCGCCTCCATGACGTAGAACTTAAATGAGGTCAAAACCCTTTATGAGAGGTTTCAGTCCGAGGCTAGGGAGGTCGAGTCTAAACTGCTGTTTGCTGATAAGGAGATGGCCGAGCTGAAAGAGGTGATGGTGTCAGTGGTGGAGGAGTCCTTCAATAATGCGTTGGAACAGGTCCGGTGTCTGAACCCTGGGATCAACTTGAGCATGGATGGGATGCATTACAAGTCATATGTCCATGATGGGAAAGTGATCCCCTACTCTCCTCAAGAGGACTCTGTGGCTCACGCTGATGAAGGTCTGGTTGCTGGTGAAGAGAATATTTCGGCTCCTCAAGGCGGCAACCAGGTGGACCCCGGGGTGGCTTAGGATTTTGAAGGGTCGGGATGCCAGTTATTTATGTAATTCCCATTTATTTCGAACAGTTTACTATTGCTTTTGTCGGGTTATTTCCTACTTTATTTGTGTTCACGTACAATATTTTCGTACAATATTTGCTTTTATAATTGCACTCGTACTTATCACGTTTTGGCCAAACTCAATATATTTGCATGCTTACTATATATTTGTTTGGCTCCAAAGGCAAAGTATAATATTGTTCGAGTTAGATGTCGGTATTTTATTTCGGATCAAGTTTCTCCTGGTTTATATCCGAATCAATAATTAACATGTAACAATCACTAAGTGATTACGTCAACCTGATCAGGGTTTGATTACACGTTTAGCATTGTCTAGGATAGTAGATATCACGTGCTGTGCACACCACTTGTAATTTTCTTATAGGAGCAAGAATATTTATTAATAAGCTTTGGAAGTAACTACAAAGATTCATGATCTCAATGAAAGAGATTTGTAAGAGTTACGGGTGTCGACCTGATCGACCCCGGCTCATACTCTCAATTAAGGAGAAACACATGAATTGTAAATAATATTGTGAATCCAACAGAAAAAATAAGTGCTCATGTCGCCATTAGGCCTTTTGTTTCTTATTAGGAGTAATAACTGGTAACTAAACTTTTAGCTGCGAACTCTTAGCTGTAATATATCTTCAACTTGTCTGCGTTCCAAGTGCGCTTTATCGCTTTTTTATCAAGAGTCTCCAAAATATATGCCCTATGTCTGAGGTTCTGTGCGATCCGGTACGGCCCTTCCTAGTTGGCTACTAGCTTTCCATCCCGGGCGTTTCTGTTCCAGACGTCGGCTCTGCGCAGAACTAAGTCGCCTTTCTCAAAGCACCTCGGTCTCACCTTTTTGTTAAACTTTTTGGCCGTCACCTGTTTCATAGTTAGATCCCGGTTGTGTGCCGTAACCCAGACCTCCTCTATTAGCTCTAGCTCAGCGGCCAATGTCTCGTTATTGGTGTCTTCTCCTTCGCAGAGTGCATGCTTTCTTCTCTAGGACGGTTGACCGATCTCTACGGGTATCATTGCTTCGCAAGCATATGTCATTCTGAACGGGGTCTCTTGAGTAGATGTCTAGGTTGTAGTTCTGTGTCCCCACAAGACATAATATAACTGTTCCACCCAACTTGAGCCGGCCTTGTGCATGCGTTTCTTTAGCCCGTCCAGAATGACTTTATTTGCAGCTTTAGCTTGTCTGTTGGATTGCGGATGTTCCACAGAAGAGAAGTGATGTTTTATGTGGAAACCGGCCATCATTTCCTAAAACCGTTTATCAGTAAACTGAGTTCCATTGTCCATGACGACTTCAGCCGGGATCCTAAACCTTGATATTATACTTCTTTCAAAGAATTTTTGAACTTGGGCCGAGGTGATGGTGGCTAAGGGCTCGACTTCAATCCACTTCGTAAAGTAATCAACGGCTACTATTAGCCATTTCATCTGTTCCTCTGTCACCTTAAACGGTCCTAAGAGGTCCATTCCCCATTTGTAGAAGGGCCAAGGTGCAGTGATCGACGTCAATTCGGCGAGAGGGGACCATACGATTTTGGCATGCTTTTGACAATTCTCGCATCTTTTTACGTGATCTGAGGCGTCTGCCTTCATCGTCGGCCAGTAGTACCCGGCCCGAAGGGCTTTCATTGCTAGGGCTTTTGCTCCCATGTGTTGGTCGTTGATGTCTTCGTGTATCTCGGCCATTACGTATTCAGTCTGGTCCGGGCCTAAGCATAGTAACATTGGGGTGTGGAGACCTCTGTGATATAGTTCGTCATCTTGTATGGTATACATGGCCACATCTCGGATTAATTTCTTATCTTCTATTCCGTCGCCTGGTATTGTTCCTTGTTCTAAATAGCTGATTATAGGCTTCCTCCAGTCTCGGTTGTAACACCCCAAAATTTTGGAATCACAGTCAAATATTGGGGTAAAATGTTAACTAGAGACAGTACAGAAGGATTTAAGGGAAATGACGAAAATACCCTTGGACAGTTTGAAAATGACCAAATTGTCCCTAGGCATTTTAGTAAGATAGATGAAGGAGGAAATTTTATAAACACTCTGGGATGCTTGAAAAATGATCAGAATACCCTTAGGGTGACAATTACAGAGTTTCCCCGAACATTTTTAGAAATGACGATTTTACCCCTAGAGTGAGAGGCAAAATTACCAAAATGCCCCTGGGTCAAAACTGATCAAGATGACTTTAGAAAATTGTGGGAACCTGAGTATGGGATAGAATACCTTTAGCCAACACATTATTAACATGATTGGGGTCAGAAAACCCTAAACAATAATTTCTAGGAATTTTGGAAAATATTTTGAAAAGAGCTCAATATATACTCCTTCAGGTATCAGAAAACCTCAAGAAAATAATGAATATAATCTATGAAGTTTTCTTTTAATTATGGGAGGAATAAGTTTCCTAAATAAGTTAGTTTAGTAATTTTACTAATTAGGAACAAAGTGGACCAATAAGAATTCAAATAAAGCTATTACATGAAATTAAGAAAAAGAATTGGTTGATGGGGAATTCTAAATTAAGTCTTGACCATATGATGCAAAATCAATGGAGAAAAACTTGTAGAAAAGTCAAGAATGGTCATATGGATAGATAAGGAACCTAGCTATTTCTTTGGTCCAAGTAGAAAGTATACCATTAAAATTTTAAGAAGATTTTTTAAAGAAAAACTTCCTCTTGACTCTTTTGGACACGAAGGAAATTCTAAGCATTATTTCAAAAATCCCAACGGTCAAAAGATAGGAATTTAAGTTAGAAATATGCCTTTAAAATTCCAATAAAATCCAACGGTGAACCAATTCATAGTGAATATTTTATTAATACGGGTTTTTGGGCAAAAAGCAAAAAAATTATTTGGCATAAACTAAGCAAGCTACGGATAGGTGGAAAAATGAACAACCAAGGAATGCTTTGAAGGGGGGGACCACGTGAAGATAAGGAAGCAAGGAGTATATTTGGTCAAGCAAGCATCCAATAAGAAGCCACTAAAGAGAAGTCCAAGTCAATGATGGGGGGACAAAGGGAATAAGCAATAAATAGGAGGGAATCTAATCCAAGAGAAGGCAATCCACGGTGGAAGTAAAAATTGAAGGAATTGGTGTCACAAAATGGAAGCTAAACCGTGGAGGAGATAGGAACCAATAAGAAAAGAAAGTTAGAAATGTAGAAAAGTCCATTTTATTTTGATTGGTTGGTGCAAATGGTTGAAAAGTCTCCCTTAACTCTCATTGGCTCCTCACAAAACTTTGAAATTCACCATGAATGCTAAGGAGAAGGCAGAGCTACGGATGACTACATTTCAAGTGGAGAAAGCACGTGGAAATTGGAAGCTAGAGGAATTAATACCTTGTGTACTTGTAAGCTTGTTGGAGGAAGATAATTGGCCAACCAATTACAAATGAACATATGTAGATATTTTTAGTAAAGGATGACATAAGCTTAGGATTATAAAAGAGGGGGGACCGGTGGGCACAAGGAAAGAAGGCTACGGATGATATGCTTCACAAATCCCAGAATTAAGTGATCAAAGCTTTGTTTTTTTTCCAAACCTTTTCAAAAAACTAAAACAAAGATAGCCGTGCAATTCCAAGGCCCTCTTGTTTTCTAAAAACCAACTTTCTATATCCTCTTCAAGCTCCATCAAAATCAAAGCCACAACAGCCCATCTTTGGGAAGATTCACGTGGGAGGAGCAAGGGAGTTTTAAGGCCAAGATAGATTAAGATCCCAAGCAAAGGTGAGGGAAGTTTTGATAGATTAAATTCAAGCATATGCAAAAATTATTATTAGATGGTTTAAAGAAGAGTTAAGGAATCAAGAAGTCATGAAAGAATAATTAATAAAAGGATTATGATGGTAATCTTAGTAGAAATAAACTTACAAGGTCCTAAAGATTAGTTTTTGGATTTAGTTTATAATTTGGATTTAGTTTATATTTTGGATTTATTGTATACTTCGGATTTAGTTTATATTTCATGAATTCTTTTGATTTTGGATACTATATATAATGTTTATATAAATTACTATATACTGTTTATATTTCATGCATTAATTTGAATAGAAAATACATGTTCTTTAAGTAAGTTTACTTGAAATATTTCTTTAAGTTTTAACTTATGTTATTTATGTTTCTATGTTGTTGATTAATTATGGATAACTTATGTTATTTATGTTTCTATGTTATTGATTAATTATGGATTATATAATTTACTTTGTGATTAATAAAAGATTTATAAAGAAATTGAGTAAGAAGAATAGTATGAAATAATTTGAATCTGAGACTGTGATCCTGTGATATTGTAGTAAGACTGTGATGATAACCGTGATGTTATGATGAGACGGAGATGATGATTTGTGATGATGGAACATAATTTGAGAAGAGAACTATATGTGATGTTGAACAATTCAAGATGATGAGATGTGATTTAATAGGTGAACTATGTGATGCTATTAAATTGAGAATTCTGTGATGATGCTTGAGTTGAGAATTTGAGATGAAGGTGATGAGAAAATAATTAAAAGATGAAAAATAAATCATTTGTGCATCTTCATGTGCATCTACCCGGTGGGGTAGAATTTGAGACGATGAGACGATCCTCGTAAAGAGGTGTATGTGTCAGATAACTAAACTGAGTCCAGGCGTTCAGTTGTGTTGTTTCCTGAACTTGGGGGTAGTGGAGACAGGGAGGACCACACCACCATGATGATCACATGGGTGGAGGTGACATTCCTATGCGCCCCTGGGCTACCCTGACTGTCTGGATAAGTTCGTTCCACTAAGGTGAGGGTGGGGTTATCTGACAGTGGCCACAATTATTGAGATGTTGTGAAGCTGAGATCTCAGTCATGCATCATATAATAAGATGAGCATGCATTTTCTTATGTGTTGTGTGTGGAAAAGAAAATGGTTTAATTCATGTGTAGGATATGATTAACGTTTAATCATTGTTATAAAATATCTTCTGTATTTTATCTGATCAGTTACGTACGTTTAACGTTTATGTATATATTTGAATTTTGTTTATCATGACTTACCCTCTTTTGTGTCGTGTGGTTGACACCTGTGATGACCCCAAATTATTTGGGCGAGCAGAGGAACAGTGATATGGATGTCGTACAAGAAGATGTGATGAAGCTATTGTGATGATTCTCTGCTTTTGATGATCTATGCTTTGATCTGTATTATGGACTGTTCATGTATTGAACTATGGCTTTGTAATGAGGGATTGTATGGTATGTATATGTGTATGTGAATGTCATGGATTACGTTAGGAATTACGCGTAAACTTCCATATTTCTAAAAAAAAAATCATTTTTTAAACTAAACAAAATTAATTTGGCATTTATTATTACTTTTTCGGAAAAAAAAAATCAGTCACAAATAAAATAAATACGAAATAGAAGCGGTCGTTACATCGGTTGTCGAGATCACCATGACACAAGTTGGTTGGGAGATCTCTTGCTGAATGATCGTTCTGTGGTTTCCCGTGCCCTTAGTACTTGCCAGTTTTGATAGTATGCCGGCTCAGGAATTTTCTTCTCAAGGAATATGGGTAACAACCACCTCATCGAACTCGGCTATTATTTCTTTGACTTTACTCAAATATTTGACCAGTAAAGGTCCTTTCGCTTGATATCTCCCTTCAATCTATGCTATAACGAGCTGGGAGTCGATGAATACGTTTACCTTCTGCGCTCCTTGTTCCTTCGTTTGTATCAACCCGGCTATCAATGCTTCGTATTCAGCCTGGTTGTTTGATGTCGGGAAGTTGAGCTGTAGGGACTGTTCAATGGATACTCCTTCTAGACTTTCGATTATGATCCCGGCTCCACTTCCTTTTGTGTTTAATGAGCCATCAACATATAATTTCCAGACTTTAACATCGCCTCCATTCGCCGGGGTTAGTTCCACTACAAAATTGGCCAGAGCTTGAGATTTGATGGCGTGTCGGGCTTCGTATTTTATATCGAACTCGGATAATTGAATAGCCCAACTCATCATTCTTCCAGCCAAGTCCGCTTGTGTAGGACTTGCTGTATTGGTTGATTGGTTCGGACCATTATGGTGTGGCCTTGGAAATATGGACGGAGCCTTTTGGCGGTTATGAGAAGTGCAAATGCTACTTTCTCTAGCTTTTGATATCGTAGTTTCGAGTTTCTAAGAGCTCGGCTTACAAAGTATACCGGTGATTGAGACTTGTTGATTTCTTTGACCAGTATGACGCTTACTGCTTCTTCACCTACTGACAAATATAGGATCAGTGTTTCACCTGGCTCTGGCTTTGACAGCACTGGAGGGGAGGCTAGACACTTTTTAATTTCATGGAAGGCCGCCTCGCATTCCAGGTTCCATCCAACACTAGCTTCCTTTTTCAAAAGTTTAAAGAAAGGAAGTGCTTTTTTGGCTTATTTCGGAAGAAAACGTGTTAGCGCGGCTATCCTTCCTGTTAGTTGCTGAACTTCCTTTTTATTGGCCGGGAACTGCATGTTCAACACGGCTTTGCACTTGTCCAGGTTGGCTTCTATTCCTCTATGAGTCAACATGAACCCTAGGAATTTACCGGCTGTACACTGAACGCACATTTGAGTGGGTTCAAGCGGATGTTGTGCTCCCTTAGCCTGCGGAATGTCTCTTCCAGGTCATGAATATGATTCTCGATCGCATTCGTCTTTGCTATCATATCGTCTATGTAGACTTCTATGTTGTAGCCGAGTTGTTGGCTAAGACCTTGTTCATCATACGTTGATATGTGGCCCCGACATTCTTCAGACCAAACGACATTACATTATAGCAATAATTAGCCTCGCCTCCTCTGAATGCTGTCTTTTCTTGATCTTCCGGGTACATGGCGATTTGATTGTACCCAGAATAAGCATCCATGAATGATAATAACTTGAATCCGGATGAATTATCTACTAGCTGATCAATATTCGGCATTGGATATGAATCTTTAGTTGGATTTCTTAACCATCACCACGTTGGACAGCCAGGTGGTGTAGTGGATCTCTTGTATGAAACCGGCCTCCAACAATTCTGTGATGTGCTTCTCTAGTGCCTGCTTTTGTTTCGGGCTACCGGCTTTGAACCGGGATACATTGACAATTTGTGGCAGTAGAAGGTTGGCTTTATTCCCGAGATTTCAGAGGCTTTCCATGTGAATACATCTTGATTATTTCTAAGACACTTTGTTAATCCGGCCTTGATAGCTGGATCGGTTATCTTGCATATCTTAGTGATTTGGGTCGGCTGGCTTCCTATCTGAACGTCATCGAGCTCGTCAGCCGATTCTGGCCTCCATTCTTCGATATCTTCTCTCATATCGAGCTCCACCAGATTTATTGGTTTCTTAGCCCAGCGTTCATCAGCTTCTCGTCTAGCCCGGTCTCCTTGGCGTATTCGGGGTGGTGAAGATGGGCCGCCTTCACTTTCTTTCACGACATTGTAATAACATTGGCGGGATTCTTTTTGGTCTCCACGAATGGTGATTACTTTGTCGTTACCTCCTATCATTTTCAACTTCTGGTGCTTGGTGGACACCAGCATATCCCACTTGTGGATGGTTGGTCTTCCAAGGATGATGTTGTATGGTGAGGAGAAGTCAGCTACAACGAATGTGACTCTTTCTGTTTTGAAGGCTTCCTTTGTTCCTAGTGTCAACCAGAGATCAATGGAGCCTTTGAAACCGGTATTCTCACCATTGAAGCCTATTAACATAGTTTTGCATGGCTTCAAATCTTCTTCGTCCAGATTCATTTTCTTGAAGGCGCTCCAAGAGATAATGTCGGCTGAACTGTCGTTGTCGATGAATATTCTCTTAACCCGACAATTGACTAATGTCCCGGTGATTACTAGACCATCTTCGTGACCGGGAACCACATCCTTCATATCTTCCTCTGTAAAATAGAGTAGCGGGAGCTCGATTTTGCTGTTACTCCCTATAAATTTGGGTTACTCCCTTACTGAAATGACTTCTTTAAGATATTTCCTCCGTTGACTAGCCGTATCTCCTCCTCCTCCCATGGCTCTAGAGATTACGTTGCATTCAAACTCTGGTTCTGGGAACTCGTCATCATCACGTTTGTTTCTTTTTTCATCCTGGCTTTTTTGTGATTGGGCCTCGTTCTGTATGGTTTTCCGCTTGTTGCGCTGACCTTGGGTTTTGATTACGTATTGCTTCAGCTTGCCTTCACGGATAAATTTTTCTATGGGATCGCGTAGGTCCCAACATTGATCAGTGGTGTGGCCCAGCCCATTGTGGAATTCGCAGAAGCGGGAATAATCAAGTCCGGCCTTCTTGAAAACTGGACGGGGTCGGTCCACCTTTTTCATGTCAGTCAGGGTGACTTCTCTCCATAAAGCTCAGGATGTATTCAACGGGGTATATTTATCATATTTGGTTTCGTATTTTCCTGACCTGAAATCGGGATCAGGATTCTGATCGGGGTGGGTGTTCCCTTGATGATGTCGGCATCTTGGCGGGGAAGGCTTTCTTCGGGGCTCTCTGGGAACCGTGTTGGCAATCTCCATTTGCTCTAATTCCAAGTATTTCTTGGATCGCGTTCTGAACTCCAACAGAGACTTCACTAGATCTTTATATATCGACTTGGCTAGTTGAGATGATCCGTTGAGCCCAGCTGATAGGAGATGCACGTGCACCTTCTCTTTCAAACCTTGTACATGCAGAGCGGCCTCTTTAAAGCGATCTAAGTAGCTCTACAATGTCTCTCCGAGCTGTTGACGTATCTTTCCCAATGTGAACTCGGATTTCGGCTGCTTCTTACTAGTTGCAAAATTTAGCAAGAATTTTTGGCCGAAGTCTTCAAAGTTTTGGATTGACCATGGTGGTAGCGTGTGGAACCACGTCTAAGCAGCGCTAGACATGGTAGTGACGAAGATCCGTGAGATTATTGTTTCATCGATGCCTCGGACTCACATTTGCATGTCGAACTCGTCGATATGCACTTGGGGATCCTGACTTCCATCATATTTTGACATAAAAGAGCCATCAAAGTCTTCTATATATTGCGCGTTGACGATTTCATCAACAAAGGGACTATTGTTTGCTGTCCTCGTCGATATTTCCTTCGGTATACACTACCTTCTATTCTGGGTTGGTGTACAGCTTCGATGACCGGGCTCTGAACCTCCACTCGTGTCGGCATTGATTTCGTCGGGCTCACCCCCACGTTGGTGACTTGGTGTGGGGTCTCCACATGTGTGCCAACATCGCAACGTCCCAGATTATCATTTCGCACCTGGTGTTGGGATGATCCTCCATGTTCGAAATGACTAACCGGCCCCGGCTTGTCTACCTTGGCATGAATCTGGTTTCTGTTGAACGCCAAGATTTGGCTGGTTTGGTGACGTGCTTTAGTCCCGGTTGGGTGAGGTGGTTGTTCATGGTTCCCCCCTTGAACTGGATTCTTCATGTTTCAATGCGTCGCTCCATATACTGTATACGTTGCTGCTCCTCGTGTCTCCATTTTGCACTGCGTTCTTTTATCTGCATCAAGATATTATTAAGATCCTCCTGCTGTTGAAGAGCATGTCGCTTTTCTAGGTTCTCGATCCGAGATAAGATCGAGTTAAGTGCGTTATGAATAAAACGCTCAGCAGACTCTGGCTCCATCCCTGCCGGTATGTGTGGAGGATTGTTTGGCATAACTAATCCCGACTGGGAAGGAGATGAAGTGGTGTTTGAAACTGTGTCACTTACGTGCACATTTTCATGTGGAACCACAGTAGCGGGCGGTTCTTGTCATCCTTCAATCGGGTTACTTCTCGTGTTTACCATTGTGAATTGTGGGAGTTGAAATTTAACGTTTCCCACAGACGACGCCAATGTTCTGTTCATGATGAACAGGAATGTCCAACAAGGATTGCTAGATATTTAATGTATGATCAGACTCTCTCTCTGAAGATATTTATGAAAGTAGAATACCTCAGGGAAGAAGATCACAATGTTAGAGCAAAAACACCACAGTTGACGTGGGGTGTGTGCACTGTGTGAAAGGAGAAAAGAAAGTCAGAATTGAGCATACCTTATTCCCTGGAAGCGCCTATATTTATAACCACTAACCTAGGAGTTAGTTGGGGGTGATTTTCCCATGATCTTGTCTGAGATCCTTGGTTGGTTGGTGCTAATGCATTCCGTTTCCAAGCAATTCCTACATCCACTACTTAGGGTGGTTATGGCCACGTTCTTCTTACTGGTGTTGGCTAACAACGTGGGTTGACTAAGTTTTAATGGGCCTCTCTTCTGATTGGGTCCAACCCGAATATCCGTAACAACTACCTTTCCCCAGGTAAGTGTGAATCTATAATTCCATGCTAGCATATTCATTAAAAATAATTATAGAACTGTGGCCTTCACAAGGCCACCATTGTCAATATTGTCCTTCACCATCTCGAGTTCCATCATATTCTGCTGAATGTGTTTACCATCCTGAGTCATCTCCAGTTGTTTAAACTGTTTAACAAACTCAATCTCATCCACATCCATGTGCACCTCGGTCATGGGCTTACCTTCGAGATGAAAGCTTTCCGCATGCACATTAGTATATTTTTTATTCTCTTGTGGAACATTCACAGTGAACTATCCCACTAAATCCTTTCGAGCTTGTTCTTTATGCTTTAGCACAAGTTGGCTTTGTGTTTTTAAATGTTGCTTTACCCCCTATACAAAGGTCCCCTCCTTTAGCTACCTATGGATTTTTTCCTCCATTCAAGTTACTCACATGTGGTTGATGTAACACCCCAAAATTTAGGAAATTACAGACAATTACTGAGAGTAAAATGTTAATAAAAGGCAATAGAAAAATTTAGGGAAAAATGACAAAAACGCCCCTGAACAATTTCATAAATGACGTTTATATCCCTAGGGTAAAAATGACAATTTTACCCCTAGGGTGAAGGGTAAAATTACCAAAATGCCCCTAGGTCAAAACTGACCTAGGTGACTTTAGAAAATTATGGGAACCTGAGTATTGGATAAAATGCTTTTAGACAACAAATTATCAACATGATTGATGGCAGAAAACCCTAAATTGAGAATTCTACAAATTTTGGAAGATAAGGCTGAAAAGAGCTTAATCTGGACTACTCCAGGTATCAGAAAATTATAAAAAGAAGTATGGATATAATCTATGGAGTTTTTTCTTAATTATGGGAAGAATAGGTTTTCCAAATAAATTGGTTTAGTAATTTTAATAATTAAAGACAATAAGGATTAATAGGAAATTAGAATTTTGATATTACATGGAATAAAAGGAAATTTGTGGATTAGGTTATCTAAGATCAAGCCTTGGCCGTATGATACAATATCAAGGGAGATAAGCTTTAGGAACATTCAAGATTGGCCACATGGAGGGTTAAGAAGCTTGAAAATTCATATTGGTCCAAGTGGAAAGGTAGTTATAAATGCTTAAGAAATATTTGAGGCAAATTTTATCTTGTTCTCTTTGGCAGAATACGTAGGCATTTCTAGGCCTTATTTCCAAAATCCCAACGGTCAAAAGTTAGATATATGGGATAGGAGTATATCTTTAAAATTTCAAGATGATCCAACGGTTAATGAACCTAGAATTATTATTTTACAGAAACGGGTTTTGCAAGAATAAAGGGAAAACACAAACTCCTCCCATCCACGAAAATTGGTGAAAATTACCCTTTAAGCCAAGCATTGCACGTATACAATCAAGGAGAGCTTGAGAAGATTCATGAATTAGGACAATTGGACGGTTTAGAAGCAAGAAGAAATCCAATTGGACCATTTGGAAAGTTAAGCTTGAAATAATGCAACAAAAAATCTCCAAGGATAAAGTACTCCACGTGAATGAATTGGATGCAAGGAGAAATGCACCAAAACTGTCCATTGCACGGATAAGGCTAGGAATGGTGTAGAAAAATCTTGATTTAAGACACTTGCAGGATAAGAAAGCAAGGGCCAATGGTAGAAGGCCAACTAGAAAGCTAAGTAATCAAAGCTTTGAAGATATTTGTGGAAAAGCTACTTCACCTAGCTTATATGAAGAGAAACCGTGGGATATGGCTGGTTTTGGGAGAAAAACGTGTGAACTCTTAAGCCTTGCCACTTTCAAAACAATTCTAAAATATTTCCAAGACAAACCAAAGCATAGCCATGTGAACTACTCACTTGGTATCCTATTTTAACCTTCTTCATCATACCTTGTACTAAAAAGCAAATCAAGAACATCAAACCTTAGGAAACTCAAGTGGAATTAGGAGTTGATTAGCCAAGTTTTCAAGAAGAAGCAAGGAAGCAAAGGGCTGTCCAAACTTAAGGCAAATAAGGTATGGGGAGTTTATGATATTCAAAGCTTGAATAAGATTCTTATAAGGTATTTGAATGATGGGCTGAAATCCTTTGTGTTTCTCTAAGTATCTATACCTAAGTTGATAATAAATTTGGTTGGAAGCATGTTTTGTTCCTAAAAGTATGTTGAATTTATAGAAATGAAGTCTTGTACACAAGATGTTTGATGAAATGCCTCAAAGAGTAAAAGCTTTGTTAAATACAATAATTATTAGAATAAGTGACTTGGTTTCAAATTAATAAATGATGTTTTGGATAAACTTAAATCTAAGCTTAGCATATGAATATTAAGTGGCTGTCCAAGATAATTAATTCTACTTTATGGCCATAGGTTACTTTGTTGTATTAGGATACTGTAGGACATTTTACTAGGTTGCTGTAAATTGATTTAATGTTGCTGTATGTTGTTGCTTAATTTATTATGTTGCTGTTATGAGTGTAATTATAACTAAATGATGTTGTATGTTGTTACTGTATTTAATTAAGTTGAATGTTGCTGTTGCTGTATTTAATTAAGTTGTTGATGTAAGCTGTATGATTTATGCTGTTATGTTGCTGTTGTATATGTTGCTGTATATTTAGTTGCTGTATATTTTAATTAGTGCGGTATATTTTATTTGGTTGCTGTATATTTAATTAGGTTACTGTATTTAAGGTTGTTGTATAATATTAAGTTGCTGTATGCTGTTGTATACTCTATGATACGGTATTTAATAGGTTGCTGTATGCTGTTATGTATTTTATGATGTTGTATTTAATTAGGTGGCTGTATATTATTTTATTTATGTTGCTGTATGATATTCTAACATTCACTTGATGTTGAGCTATGATAAAGATTCATAGTATATATATATATATATATATATATATATATATATATATATATATATATTCTTAAGATTAGTTCTTAAGAAAATTGTGGGCACTGATAATTGTGAGATTGATGGATGATTAAAAAATGTTATAGTGCCAAGATGAGACTATGAGAAATAAATTGGAGATTTATGGTAAAGAAGAATAATTAAACCATTCATGCATTTTCATACGCATATGCCTGGCGGGGGTTAATCCGTGGAGTTGATACCTTGCGGGGGTTAAACCGTGGAGTTGTGTGTCAGATAGTTAGAGGAACTGAGTATGAGCGTTCAGACAATGACAAGTCTGAGCTGGGGGGTGCTTCGGCAGTGGGGAACTCACGCCACCCATGATGATCACATGTAGTGTGGGTGACTTTCCTGTGCACCACTGTGACACCCTGACTGATCATGCAAGTTCTGGACCAGTGATTGGGGCTATCTGACTGTGGCCACTAATGTTGATTTTATGAAGCTGAGATCTCAGTCATGCATCATGTTAAAAGATGAGCATGCATTCCATGCACCACATGATGAGTATGTGAAATGATTATTTATTGATAAATAAGTGGTGAACTGAATATTTAATCTGTGTGCTGTGAAATATTTAATCTATGTGCTGTGAAATAATCTGTGAATCAATTGGTCTTTTATATATATCTTATTCAAACTTTGTTTGTCATAAACTTACCCGAGTTGTGTCTGTGGTTGACACCTGTGATGACCCCAATTCATTTGGGCGAGCAGAGGAACAGTAGTAGCTGAACATTGATGAGGGAATGAAGATGTGCATGGATGATTGGAAGATGTGATGTCGATGTTGTGATGCTTGTTATTTATGGTTTTCATGTATTTTGGACTGTCTGTATATTATTGGACATGTATTATGGACTGTAGTATGAATTGTATAATGGACTGTACTCTTACTTATAAATGAACCGTGGTGAGGAAAATCGTTTACGCTATTTACATAAAATTAGCAAATAAGGCGAAAAGAATTTTCGTGAAAAATTTACAACTAAGATCATTTTAATACAAAGTGGACACGAGTTTTTAATTAAAACCAATCAAGCATGAGAGAGTCAAGAGAAGCGTTACAGTTGAATTGTAGGAACCCATTTTGGGTCATCTTTGGCCACGTTGGACGGATGCTTCGATGTTCCCATATCCCTCTTAGGATAATCTTTCCCAAATCCCTTCCTGTTATTTGCATGATGTCCCCCATGTTTTTTTGCCTTTTCATATTTAGCCCCATTATCTTCTCCTTTACTATCTTTGTAACAAGATATTGTTATAGAGCTCGATTGGAAGACGCTGAATTCTGATGGAAAGTGTTATCTTCTTGGTTTCTTGGGCATGCATTAGGAAGAAAGGCCGCCATCGTTAGTCAATCAAATAGTGATTCGCCACCATCCATGGTCCCTCAAATAAAGCATAATTGTAATCCTATTGATTACTAAAGACCACTTGATAGAATCCTTCATGCAAATCAATGATTTTAATCGTTCCATTTCGCGCCCAACTTCATTGTAGTTTCGCTTCCAGGGTTATAAAACTCACTCGCTTATTCAGCACGTTCACCACCAAAGCATTAAGCCATGGTGATGCCCATCTCAGTAATTCTACATCAGGCAACGGGATTACTGGCCCATCCATCTGCTTGTCCCTCAAATTTGTATCCTCTTTTGGTACTTCTTCCATAACTCCATTAATCAGCATATCCTCCATTGGATTTTTAACCCCTATATCACCCATTATGGGTTTCATGAGTTTAATTATCTGCATGTAATCCATACTTTTCACTCACACTAGCCTCATCATTCTCTTGACCTTCTTTGTGCTGCGATCGAAAAGGTCCTCCTCTTGCATTGTAACATCAATTTCATTTTAGAAACCCTAAGAGAGCTCACCATTGTTTTATTTTTCATATAAGTTCTTTGACTTTGTTATCGTGATCATTTAATGTTATTTTAGATACTTAACGTAATTTAACTTTTATATTTAGTTATTTTTGAAATTTATTATGAAATTGTAATAATTGCATTCATTAAATTATTTCTCTACATAAAGAAAATTAATCCAAAAGTCCATCAGAAATTATTAATATAAAAATTATTGTTTTTTATTCTTCATTAATTAATATAAAATTACGTTAAGTATTTAGATTATACTGAATTAATTATTAATATATATATATATATATATATATATATATTTAATTACACAATTCTAATAAATATTTGAATTAATTAGTATAAGTAAATATTCAAATTATATTAATCATATATAACAATAACATACTATTTTAATTTTAAATAAAAATATTTCATAATTACATTAGCACTAAATAAATGACCCTTAATCAACATTGAATCAATTGACATGATATGCTTTAAAATCTAGTTTAGAATGTCCTCTTCATCCACATTTTAATTTTCCTCTGTAACTATTCTAAACTTGTACATTTGGAAAGAAAAAAAAATCTTAGAATAGCAAATTTAAAGCAATAAAGAAACAAAATTGAAATGAAGAGAAAGTTGATAGCAAGTTGAGATGTTGAGCATCATCGTCGCCTTCATCCTTCGTGTCATTATTTTGATCATCCTTTCATCTCTATACACTATTAAGCAAAAATAAATAAATAAACAAATGAAAAGGGGATGATAATTTTTTTATAGAAATATCTTGAATAGCTAAATTTGGCAATATATTTTCTCACCTTAACAAAGAGACATGGAGTCATGGAAAAGATAGACAACCAAAGGAATTAACACAATCGGAGTGACGAATCAAAACACGTAATAAAAAGAAACTGTGAATAACTAAATGTAATCTCTTTCAAATATGTATCTCTTTTTCATTCCTTATTTACTTGGTCCCCTTTTATAATAAAAATTTAACTGTGCATATTTCAAATATTTCAAATGTATACAATGAAATAGTTATTTTTCAATCATCTGAAATCAATTACGAAAAATCAATTTATAATGATTCCGTTAATTTTAAAATTTCAAGATTCTATTATTTTTAAATTTTAAAAATTTATAATTCATAATGATTCAGACTTATTAAGAATCAATTGAAATCCGTCATGAAAATTCATTAAAAATAAAGTGCTGAAATTTGGCTATAATTCAATCAACAATTAACAAATTAATAAATGAAACACTGTCAATTTCATTTCCGTTATTTACGAATTGATGGATTAGAGGATTTATTTTGATTCAAACTTTGTCCATTTGGTTTTAATAAATGGATTCATTTTACGTGATCAAATGATTCATTTTAATTCAGACGTATTCCATTTGGTTTGATTTACATTTAATAAAAATTATAATAATTCATCTAAAAAGATTATAATAGTTGTAAATAATTATCTTAATTATATATTTTTATTGATTAACGACCTCAGAAATGTCCAGATTTAACATTAGTTGTGAAGTAAAAGAGTTCCCAAGGATATTTTGTCCTCTAGACAAAAAAATGGAACATTATAAATATAAAAAAATTGAATTAAAATTGAAAAAAAGAAGATAAAATTAATCAAAAAATAAAAAATCAAATTTATTTCTTGGTAAATTAAGTTAAATTGATATCAAAATTATATGCGGATTGAGCTAAGCAATGATATTTTGTTAAAAAAGAATCAAATTAAATCGATAAACAAAAAAATTGTTGTGCTAATTATTTTTCTCACAACTTACAACAAATGCATTTAAACCATCAACAAAATGTTCAAACAAAGGGACTTTGAATTCCTATTGTGGGTTATTAAAAGAAAAAGAAAGTTACAATCTAAATATTGTAAAAATATTAGAACAATGCATATGATAAGAAGTCCCGTTTTCTATTAAAAATGTTATAATTTTGAGGTGATTTATCCTTCATTATCGAGTTTCAAGACTATAAGTTTGAAATTTTCATCATCTTTCATGTATTATTTTTCAGTACCGATACCTGTAATAACTCCCATTACACCTAAAAGAGATGAAATTGAACACATTATATTATTAATATCATTGTATGTCAATAAATCATGCACTTTTGGTAATCAAAATGAGAAAGTAACATATAGTTTGGTCCAAAAATCTCTTACCAACCAAAAAGCTAGGATCAAAATTCTCATAACACTACTAGAAAATTGACTTTTAACATCAATTTTTTTTTGTTTTCAACATCGGTTAAAAATTGATGTTGAAAACACCAACATTAAAAGTATTAACATTAACATCGATTTACAAAAACCAATGTTAATAAAATTATACATCTGTTTTTAAGAAAAATCAATGTCGCTAATAAGAAATAAACAAAATAAAATGTAAAATATGCATTAAACTGATGGGGGCACATGCACGAAAAACCTTTCTACATCGGTTCTGCAAAAAACCGATGTTGTATAGTCACTTTTCACATTGTTTAATACACAACCGATGTAGAATGTCATTTTTTAAATAAAAAAAATATGGTCTTTACTCTTTATTTCTCTCCCTGTAATATTAAAAGTTTAAATAAAAATTTTAAAGCACTTCTATCAACAATTAATATATCAACAATATGGCTACAACAATTAATATATCAACAATTTGGTAGCCATAATTGTGCGAACATAGTAAATTGAGAAGAATAAAAATTTGTCCATAAAGTCAAAGAAAATTATCAACAATCATGATGTATCGTGATGAATGTTCATTCAAAAGTTACTTAGTTACACACAAACATTACACAAGAAATATTAACACAACAAAATATAAAAATCTAATTCAATGGAAAACAAGGTTTATGAACCAAGAACGCTAATGTTATAAATACACCTTCATTTATGGAGTGCATTGTATGTTTCAAAATGTGAAAGTATATCTCAAAGACAATAGAGAGTGTTTCAGTTTGCTGATTCTCCCAGCTTCAAAGCGCTACTTCAAAGATATTCATTGTTTTTGCAGCTTCATCTTCTCACATAAACCACATCAAGTCATCCGGGTATATATACCTGCAAAACAAAAAAAACAATAAGAAAACAAAGAAAAAGAAAATAAGTTGGTATCCTTAATTATCAAAATTTATCTTGCATCGCTAAATTCAATCATTTTCATTGCATCACCAATAAAAAGGTATATGGGTTGATTCACTTCAGCAAGACCCTTTTGATTCAGAAAAAAATTACAAAGAAACTAAATTGAAGTTGCAAGTTTTACACATAAGAATAGAAAAATAAAAAAATATCATAGTGGTTTACCTTACACATCTGACGTGCATTTTCAATTATGGATTGCAACCTGAGTTCTGATAGCAATGAGTTGGCAGGACTTCCTGGTGCAGCTATCTTTTTCTCATTCATTCTAGAAACAACACTTGGATCAAAATCCAAAAAGACTTCCCTGTGTTCATGAATACTTTAAAATAGTTAATCCAAAGCTAAATCCCAAACATTTCTAGTGTATACTGTACACAAAGATCATCTGAGTCAATAAAAAGCCAAATGAAGCACCGAAAGGAAATATAATGAGCCAATTATTTGATGAGCAACCTTTTCTGGTGTGTGTAATATGCCAATAAAATAGTTAAATCCAGAAAATATATTTTATTACACAATATATCAGTACCGGAATAACTGCCTTTTGCTAAGAATAGTAGTCCATGTGAGTTCAGCCAAGGCTCCAGAGAAGCTGAGCAACTCAAAGTGTTTCCTGCACAAACACCAAATTTCAGCATTGAGACAGTTTCAACCTAGAAGCTGAAAACAAAACAGAAGACAATGCCCTCACCATAAACCCACGTACATGTCATTGTGAACAGGAACTACCCATTCTTTGTCATTAAATTATGATTAATTTATTAATAACTTAGTACTAAATCTATACACAAAGTGTTTCAATCTTTATATAATAAAATATTTTATTTGGTAAATTTATTTAACCAAATAAATATTTGAGTAGAATATTATTATATTTTTTTGCTAGTACAGAAAAATATAAATAATATAAATATAAATAAAGCAAAATAATTTGAATTTGGTGGAAATGAGATTAGCTCACGTTAGACTTGGCAAGTTTGTTTTCAAATGTCCCAAGATATAATTGTTGAAAATAGAAATAAGATAAGTGGGTTATTTTCAAATACCATGTTTACAAATAAGATGAAATGAAAAAGATGAAAATTGATAGAGAAATATTGGCGTCATTCTTATGTTTTATCATTTTAGTTATGGCCAACTACATGACTAAAATGATATTATAATATCATTGGTTTATCCATAAGAAGATTTGTTTTAATTTTTCATTTTTTATGATGTAAGAGAATATTATCAGGAATTTAATTTCAAAGTATTTTCTACATGATAATTCAATAATAGATTTTTTAATATATAATTATTTAAATATTATATTTAAGACAATTTATAATTAATTAATGATGTAAAAATAATAATTTTACACTAATTAAATTGTAAAAATTAAAATTTTATTACAATTTTATAATTCTAAATAAAAAAGATCGACAATTACGAATTTTCAACTCAAGTAAAGAGAAAATTGTATTATATATAATAAACTAATTAAATGGCTCTAAAATTATTAAGCATTCCATGTCATACATATAGATGATGACTTACACCGTAGCTAGAGGCCTAGACAATGTATAGTCCAATTAGTGCACATTAATGCAGAGATATAAGGTTGGTTGGGTGGTTGGGAAAAAAGTTTGAAGAGGGGAAGGAGGGAGGGGTTGTGGGTTCGAATCTCTCCACTAACAAAAATACTAACATTTAACAACTAACTTTGGCCAATAAAAAAAAAAAAGTGCGCATTAATGCTAAAATTATCACTTTCTTTATACAAAGAAAGAGAGACATGGTAGAAAATGCTTTTATAGCACCTGTTCCTAATGTTTGATTGGCGTATGAACAGCAGAACATGCACAGTACCAATTAGTGCAGCTTTCGTATCAATGTCACAACTCACAACAAAATTAAACAAATAACAAAGAAAGATACCTGTATTTGGTGTAACCCAAGCACACCTTTTCTTGCCCTCCAAGTTATCACTCAAATCAGCATTATCAGAACCAGCCCCATTGTCACTAACCTTCTCCGTCTTGGGACCAACCTGCTTCTTCCTCAAAGCCACACTAACCCAATGCTATGTTTAAATATAATATTTCATTTTATAGCTGTAACATATTCTCAATGCTATGTTGAGTTACTACTAGTTACTACATTGTTTCATACAATAAATAAGCCCAAGAAGTTTATATATATATATATATATATATATATATATATATATATATATATATATATATA